>JASPKZ010002692.1:2362500-2719406 GCA_030220185.1 Diploptera punctata | reverse complement strand
TGATCTCATTCCTATTTGTGATTATTGTTCCTAGGTATTTGAATTCAAGCCATTCCTCAAAATTTCCCTCATTTGCATTAGAGGTCATTTCCATTATATAAGTATTTCTACGTGTGACCATATATTTAGTTATTGTGAAATAGTGATGAGCTCATACAAACAAATCTAGAAGACCAATGCCAGTATAGCGAAATTATAAACCTAAATTACGAAAACGGCCTCTTTTTTCCTTCCCTCTTTCAATTACAAATAATCCTGGGAAATTATGCCAAATTCCGGGTAAAATTAAAAATGTAACTTCGGGTGACAAAAAATCAAAATAAATGGGGATTAAAATAGGGTTAATTACTTCGAGTCCTAATTCTTAGTGTTACTAATAGTGTGTGCGTGTGTTGGCCTTTAGTGTCTCCTCGCTATCGGGCCAATAATACTACAGCATCAGCATAATCTAACAGCTTATTAATACCATTCAGTTGTAAGCTTCCTCATTCTTAAAGATTTAATGGGCATGCTCAGTACAAAATTAAAATGTAGGGGTGATAGTCATTCTCCTTGCTTCAACCCATTCTGGATTTCAAAATTGTCCGAAAACTGTTTGCCTACAACGCACCCTTACTCTTTGTGCCATTCAGGACACCTTCGTATAAGTCAACTCACTTTTAGGAATTCCGAACTCACAGCCGGATACTATCTAACTTCCCTCTGATTGAACATATGCTTTTGTGAAGTCTCCTATAGTGATGTAATGTACCATTATTCCCATTTCTTTCTTTAAAATCTGTCTATACTAAAAATCTGATCGTTTCGACCTGTTCTTCTAAAGCACATGATGATCTCCTAGATGTCATCAATATAGGGAGTAAGTCGTTTACTATATGTTGTTAGAATTTTGTACGAAGTTGAAAGTAATTAGCTGCCCTGATTTGTTGCAATCAGTTGTATCTCCTTTCTTATAAATTGGTACGATAATTGATCCTCCATTCATCTGGAAGAGCTTCTTTTTCCAAATCTACTAAGAACCAGCATATCTTGTCAACAATTTTCCCCTGATTTTATCAGTTTAATGGTTTCCATCCAACCTGATGCTTTATACATCTTCAATTTTTCTATCGGCCATTTAACCTCTAATGGCCACTTGGTTCTCGACTAGCATTTTCTGCTGTCTGTAAATTATCCTCACCAATGTCATGTTCTGTATGTACATTTAATAAGCTGAGTAAAGTAACTTTTCATCTATTTATATAATCTGGAATCTGCAATCATATCCCATTTTCATTCCGAATTAGTTTGTTCTAGCCTAAACCCTTTCTCTCTATACTAATTCCCGATATTATTCTCTAGTATTCCTATTTTTTGCATTCATTTCAAGATCTTAATCTTCTCTCTCAAATATTCATCTTTTTACCTTTAGTACTTGGTGGTTTCTGTCTAATACTACCCAATGTCTAAATTTACCTCTTTGGCTCGTTAACCATTTCAATTTTTTAGCTGTCTTTTCTCACATTGTCGGACATTCTTCATCAAACCATTTCTTGTTGCCTCTTTTAAACAACCAATGCTTTCTGATGCTGACAATTAATAGTATCTCTTATAGCCTCCCTTCTTTTTTATATAGTTTCTTCTTTTTGCCACCATGTCATCGAAGTTTCCAGTACTTCAAATCTCTTGCAATTTGATTTGTATTCTTGCCGATTTATCATTTTTCAAGTTTTTAATCAAATTTTACAGATTCATTTTTAGCATTTTCCCTATAAGCGATAGCCGTGTCTGATTTTCACTCTGACAGATGATGATCGAATGCTGTCTGTCCCTCTAATGATCTAACATCGATGATGCTGCTGTGCCAGGTTTATCCACTACATGCTCTATCTGGTGGTTCGGAGTTTTTTCCATCTGGGACGTCCAGGTGTATTTATGAATACCTTATGCTCAAATGTTGTGCTCTTAACAAGAGATTCTTCGAGTGGCAAATGTGGATAACTAACTCCGTTGTCATTACATTTCATGAAGATGAATTGCCATTGTGGTTGAAATATCTTCCCTGCCCACTTTTGCATTAAATCTCCTAAGACCAATTTTCATATGATATCGTTGAAAGGTACACTAAGCATTCTAATTCTTAATAATATAAATTATAGAATATTCACTGAAAGGTCCGTCTCCTCAAAATTCATATAATTTAAGTGATGCGCTTTCGGGATTGTCCCCTCATCGGCAGATTCAAACTGGTTTTTCACTGAAGATCTGGTTAGGGGGGTTGCATGTATTTGGTCGTTTTGTTTATCGGCTGTCGTTGTGAGCTGATTCATATTTCCATCTCTGCGATTAGGTTTACTTCGCTGGATTCTTTTCTCTGTGCATTACTGTTGGGTGTTTTCACTATTAACATGCGATGTCCTTCGTGGAAACGTGTTTTGCTAGCTTGGTTACCTCTGCGTGATGAAGTCTCGAAAAGTTCTTTGATTGATGTTAAAACCTCTGTTTGTCCTTCTATATAAATTGTTCAGTCCTTATGTCAGTTATAACTCCTTGCTGTTGAAAATGTTTTTTCTTCAATGTATTGTTTATGTTGTTGTTTAATTTGTATTGGTTTGTATGCTATTTTTTCGTTTTTATCGGCTTTCTTTAGTGCATTGCCTAATTTTGTTGTTCTTTCCTGTGTATGTAAGTTTATCCATGTTTTCTTGTTGTTGTCAGATTCTTTTTTAGTTTAGTTATGTTGGTTATTGATCTTCCTTTTTTGTTTTTTACGGCTTATCTATGAATTCTCATTATAGCATTGGTTTTTGCCTTATACTTAATGTAGTTGAGTTCTTGGAATAATGGGCTTGGCTAATGGGAGTTTCAACATTCTACTGACTAGCTAATTAATGTACTTATTTTGTTGAAAGGGTGTGAGAATTTTTTTTTATGCCAGAGATGTTTGTGGGTTTCGGAGATACCGATTTCTAGTTTATTGTTTGGTAGATTTTGTTATAGACAAACTAAGTAGTTCATGTGTTGTAACTTCATTTTTCGGTGAAAGTGATTTTTTCATGCATGTTTTAAGTCTTGTAGTTGTTTTTTTTTTCTTTCTGTTTTCTTCATATATTACTAGACATCATCGAATATCGTGTTATTGGTTTTAGTTGAATTTGTGTATTAGTCTCAAAAGTTTATTTTCCAGTTCTTGTAGGAAGATTTCTGCCATTTTTCCAGCATGGTAGGACTCCCCATCGGGATCCCCGTCCTTCTTGAATAAATTTTTCATTGTTAAATTGGGAAGTAATTTTGCTTATTGTTGTTGTTATTAGTTTGTTTAACTGATTGATATAGTTATCTTCAAGTTTACTGTCTGTTGTTTTTGTTTTATTATGTTTGCTGGTTTCGTTTATCGGGAGTATTAGTGTTACGGGTTTTTTATGTCGAATGACGTCATTAGTATTCTATTGATTTCTAAATGCTTGTAGTTTGTCTGCTATAGTTCAAATGAGTTCTTAATTGTGTAACGATTTCAAGTTTGACATCATTTTTTCATTTTCTGAGCGACTATAATTTGGAAATTTTATTTTAGGAGCATTATCCATTAACAACTGGTCTTATGTGAATGTGTCTTTATGGTTTTTTGGAAGGGCTTTCATTATTGGTGGTGAGGGAGTATTGTTTCCCATTTGTTTTGTCGTTTTTTGTATTGTTATGGTTCATTATGGTTTGTTGGTGATTAGAGGGCACGATTTTAGTGCTTCTTTTATTTGTCTGCTATATTTCCTGTGGGATCTTTTTCTATTTTTTTTTTTGAAATTGTTTTTCTTTTATAAGATGCTTTGGTATTCTTCCTTTTCCATAATAACTATTGTGTTGCCCTTGTCGGCTTTTGTGTGTATTTTATTTTGTTTCTTAAATTTTCTTTTTATTTTAGAGATGTTCTTGAGAGTTTGTTTATCTTTGATGTTTATTGTTGGTGGAGTTTCTTTTATGACTTTAGCTGCTTCGTATCTAATATGATTTTTGTTATTAATGTTAAGTTTGTTTATTGCAATTTCAGTTTCAGTAATTAAATTTTGTTGTGTTCTTTTTTGCGTTGTGTGTAGGGAAATTGATAATTTGTATCCATTTTCTAGCAAGTCGGTTTCCTGTTGGTTGAATTTATTTTTGTAAGGTTTTGTAATTCTTTTGTCTTCAAAATTGTGTGATTTGTTATGTTTTAGACTGTGTGGTGTGTTGCATGGCCTTTAATTTAGTTAGCTTCTTGTTCATTGTTTTCATATTTATTGCACATGTTATTATTAAGTTTTTTCGTGAATTTGGTTTTCTATGATTGTCCAACATTTGCCAAATACATGCAACCCCCCTCTACCATATTTCATTGAAACACCAGTGGTTTTTGAATCCTGCCGATGATGGGACCAGTCCCGAAAGCGCTACCAGTTTAATGATAATTAAGGTTGAGGGAGACGGACCTTTCAGGTGAATATTCTATAATTTTATATTAATTTTGAAATAAACCTCAAACGGAAACACATCCTGAATCTTATAAAAGTTGATTCTATTCTTCATAGAACTCATCCTTGATCTTGTCATCTTTATCTCAGTGGGGGCATGTACATTTACAATTATAAAATCATGTCGTTTACCCTTAAGAATTATGTATGATATCCTATCACTAACAAACTTAAATCTCCGGATAGCGGATAGGATCCTCCTTCTGACTAAAAAACCCGTTCCAAATGCAGGTCTTTCTGCACCCCCGTTTAGTATAATGGAAAGGCTTCCTGATTCCTGACTACCTTTCCTGGCCACCTAATTCCTGTAAAGCGACTATTATCCAAGAGCGATTTATCTAAATCCCCGCGTTAAATCTCTAGTGCCCCGCTATTGTATAAAAGTCCTAACATCCATGTTCCTAGGAACTTTCCCTATGTTTGAGCTTTGGCATGGGTTCCCTGAAGTAGTCCCGCCCGGAGAACCGAATGGGGGGGCTATTTGACCCCGGAAAATTTTACGCCCGTGTTGAACCCATGTCCGCATTTCTTGACGGTTGTATTTTTATGGTGAAAGATCGTCACTCTTTCGACCAAGGTACTTTTTTCGTCTGGCTTATCACCGTCGACCAGTCCGGCATGGGTAACCCTATCGGCAGCAATGCTACCGCCGGCATAGCTCTCAGGATCATTTAAGCACGCAAGCCACTTCACCACGACAAGGTAAAGATACCATGGAGGGAGCAAAAATGCCATAGTAGATTAAAAATCATCATCACCTCATGGGTCTTCGGGTCCATTCCGTTCACTTAAGAATCTAAATGTCTTGCCATTATCTTCTTGGTCGCCCAAGATCTCTCCTTCCGAAGAGCTGGTTTACCATCAATGTTCAGGTGATTCTTGCTCTGTCCATCCTGAGAATGTATTCTTTCTATTTTTTTCTCGGTTAAAACTTCGTTTCGTTTATAAATTTTAGTTGGTTTTGGATTGTAGAGTTACTGTTTTAATCTCTTATAGCATATCCAGTAACCGATCTCAAAAATGTAATTTCTGCACTCTCGATTCTTCTTTTCTCACATCTATTGAGTGCCCACGTTTCACAGCAAAATCTTAATACTGGGGTGACCATCGTTGTAGGCTAAAGAATTTGATTTGGGTGTCTTTCCTTGTTTTAGTTTTGCAGCTCAGTCTACTTGTTTCGCAGATATGTCGGATTTTTTTAAAATTTCTTTTGTAAATCATTTTCTATATTATATGAAATTGATTTCAAAATTGAAGTGAGAAAATTAATTATGCAGTAATAATCGGGTAATGTCATATATATATATATATATATATATATATAAGGAACGTCTGTCCACCGCTGTGGTCTCGAGGTACCGTGCTGTCTTGTCACGCAGCGGACCCTGGTTCGATCCCCGGTCGGGGCAGTTATTCTGGGTGAGGTTTTTATCGGGGTTTTTCCTCACCTTTAAGACAAATGTCAGGAAAACTTTAAGAACCAAACGGTCTCCGAAATCATATGGCCATCATTCTTATCATTATCATATCATCATCATCCTTCATCGGTGTGGAAAGCAACGGGAAGCTACCACACCTACAATTCCCTAGTAAAGCTGCAAAGCGTAGCACGAAAATTTTATGATTGCAGTGAAAGACCTGCCCTCGGGCAGAATTACTATGGATGGATGGAAGGAACGTCTGGGAGTCTGTCTGTCATTTATGGGCTCAAAACCTACTTGACTGATTTGAATGGGATTTAACTATATTTTAGAGATTTTTTAAACAATTAACGTATAACATATTACCCTAAGTACTATAATAATAATAATAATAATAATAATAATAATAAAAATACTTTATTTATTCTGGCAGAGTTAAGGCCATAAGGCCCTCTCTTCCACTCAACCAGCACAAATACAAATAAATATTTGACAAATATAGATATACACTATACTAATTATAAACAGTTAAAGATACAATAAATGTAGCAATGTAAATTTCATTACAAACAACATTTTATAGGTGTAACAACAATAATGATACGATAATAATAATAATAATAATAATAATAATAATAATAATAATAATAATAATATAAATATGATAAATTATACGAGAAACACCAATTAATATATATACCTTACACTCGGTAATAATGAAGTCGAGGTTAGAGCAAATATAAATTTAGATTTATTTTAAAAGATGCCAATGAGGTTCAGAGCTAAACAAAAAGTGTATCGGTGCATTTAAAAAGTAGCTTTTTGGACGCTTAAATTGCTTACGCTGTCTAAACCATAAGAAATACAATAAATTAATAGGTCTGTAGCTACACAGAATTGAATATCTCAAACATTTCTGCAAAAGGTTCGCGGCAGCATATCTTTTACGGATAACTCACAATAAACATTTTTTGTCTTTCAGGCCTATTGATGCCAATAAAATCGAGATAAGTAGATTCCCGGGCAACGCCGGTTATTCAGCACAGGGTAACTGAAAATAATAACGATATAAATTTATAATTATTTTTATTTATTTTTTACTTATTCATCTAACCATAAACACACATTTCGTTTATTTAGGCGTAGCATCGCTCGCCGGGTATTAGCTAGTATATATTTAAAAAAATATAGAACGAAGAATCGTAGATAGATGGACGTGATTTGGATTCAAATTAACGTGCAGAACAAGACCAATAAAGGCAAATTAATGATAATCTGTTATATTGATTAAGTAAATTTAAACTGTATCTCTGTGAGGAATGTAATAAGTGACAAACATGAACAATGCTTAAATATAACATGTCTTGTTTACATTTTCGCATGAATGCGTTTGAAACCGAATGCACGCTTAGGTTACAATAAAATGTGACTCTAAAAAACCAGTTACGAAAATATAGCAATTACTATACTGTCTTGTCAACCCAACTTAACATGTCGCCGTAATCCCTGTTGACATCTCTAACAGATGTATGAGGATTCCAATCAGCATCATTTTAATGATAGACCAATTATTTAGTAAGAGCTGAGGTTTTACCTGAAGTAAAAATGGGACCATTCGAGAAGATATAAGAAAGTTTTAGAGAGAAAAGAAAACAATTTTAGATCCAACCAGACTGCGTAGGCTACTAGAAAATTACAAACTATCGTAGGCGTAGTGGTTTTTAAACAGTGAGCTATCCAAGTTATTCCAAACAGGCGATGAGCCTTGTTTTTACTCTCTTAGTGGGGAACCAATTAAAATGACTTGTAAATAAAAAAGTCTGACAAAAAATAAATTCACGCAATTAGAAGACGGTTCATTCTGAACGGTAAATTCGTCGATAACTGACGCGAATCCATCTCACGGCTAATTTCACCGGGCGCGGACTTACCTTTATCGTGGCGTCTTGGTAAAGCGGCTGCACCAACTGGGATCCTAGGTTCGAATCCTGGCGGTTCCAGAGAGGTATTGGTAATGGACCATACCGGATTTTCGAGTTTTTCTCGGGATTCTCCCGGTTTCGGAATTTCATTCCACCAAAACACTCCATTCCCTCATATTTATGTCATTTAATGTCGCATTCATTAATTTCATATCACCTTTAACATATTTTTATGTTAGGAAACATAGTTTCGTTGGCACCCACAGGTACTGAAAATATATGGTTACGTCGGTCTAGAGGGGAGCACCAGGATGCTGACTCATGACTCCGAGCCTGAGCAATAAAAAAAGGGAAGAAGGGGTCAACGGGACGGTTCTAGTTCCTAATAGCGGACACGGGCCCAACTCAAAAATGGAGGCATTGGTCATGAAACTTAATTCCATTTGTACTTTTAATCCAATTATCCATAATATACTGGGTCGCAGTCCGAGCAGAAATAAAGAAAAATAAGAACTCAGAAAGAATAAATTAAGAAGAAGGAAAATATTAATAAAAATTAAAGAAAAACTAAGAAAAAATATATACAAAGAAAGAAAATATTTTTTAAAAAGTACGAAAAGGACAAGTAAAAAGAAATAAAAATATAAGAAGAAAGAAAAAATAAGAAAAAAAAATGTATGAAAAAAGAAAGAAAAACTGAAAAAATAAAGAAAAATAAAAAAATAAAGGAAAAATAATTTTAAAAAGTAAAAATGTAATTAAATAAAGGATTATGACAGAAAAAATGAGGATGAAAGAATGAAATAAAGAACAAGAACGAAATAAAATAAGAAACTTTAACGAAAGAAAGTAAGAAATATGAAACAAAGTAAAATAAATGTGTAAAGTGAAAGGAAACTAGAAAGAAAGTAAAATAATAGGAAGTAAAAAGAAAAAGGAATGAAAAATATTTATTTCAAACAATTATTTCTTAAGATACGGAAACAAAAGTATACCGTATAATTAACTATAACTATTTTGTGATTTTTTGGGCCCTAAACAACAAAGTGTTATAACGTAATTTAAACGGTTAAATATAACTGGACGGATTTAAACTCGATATTTCTTAAAATAACTTAAGTATTGTAACCAAGTGTTTACAAATCTAGGAAGATAAACATTGTATTTTTTATTCTAGTGTCAAACTAATGTAGATAACTGAAATTAGGTAGTTCTTTGTTTGAATATTCACAGAGAACAGAAAGACGGTCTTTGAAAATAAACTGTAGGGATCAAATTGAGTTCTACTGCATTTCCTACAGAATAGGAAGAAAGCCGCACAATCGAGAATTTGATCATCCACGGCTAATCTCGTGTTTATTTAACCTCAGAACACCGTTTCTACATTCTCTCTTTTGGCTGTTCTGGTATCCTACATCAAGTGGATTCTTTATACTCTCCGAATTATTCTTCATGTTACAAATCTCTTGTCCCTTTAGTATACAACTGTATAGCTTAAACATTAAGGCTCAGTTCCGGGCCCAACATTTTTTAATCTTCCTCTTACCAAGCAGAGAACATGTGCAAGGCTTCCTCCTAAGGATATTTTTGGGAACTAGACAATTCAAGTACATAGAAAAAATAATTAAAAATAGGAATGAGATGCAGAAAGTAAGTAAAGCATTAGCTCAATTCTGAAAACGCATGCTATTATGAATACTAGCATCCCTATTTTTCTCAAAATAAGTTAAAATAAAAAATAAAAGTTATTCTTCCAGTTATATTACAATATATGAATGTAAAACATGGTCTATTACTTTATGGCAGGAGGAGATATTACGAGTATTTCAGATTAAGTTCTTAGGAATTTTTTATAATGACAGACGATCAAACAGGTAAATAGAGAAGACCACATAACACTGAAACAATATTATCTTTATGGGGTATCAGACATAATAAGAACAGTTAAATTTCATAGATTGTAATGGGCAGGGCATATGACACGAATGGTAAATGAAAGATGGAAGTGGTAACTTATTCTACGAAAATCAGAAAGAAAGCGCCCAGTAGGTTGGCCAACAATGGGATGAGAGAATAACGTTAACCATGATTTGAGGGAGGTGAATTTAACAGGCGATGATTGGAAAACATTACCTCAGGATAGAAAGAGCTTATGTCTGCCCAGCAATGACCTTCCAGGTTCGATAGTGTCAGTTTGGATAGTTACATATATCTTTAATTAACACTTACTTTAATGTATTAAGTCATTAGCATCGAAATTCAAATCTAGGCATGTAACGGCCGATAAATTTTGCTACGAAAACTATTTTATTCAGGATTCAGTCTCTTTTACGTGTCATAAATCTACAAAATTAACCTATGTGTGGTTGAATGTGACAGCAAAGACCCACAATTCTCAAATTCTAATCTAACAGGAATCCAAAAATCCGTTAACTTCACTACAACTAACGATGCCGCGTTAATTAATGCATTCACTGTTTCACATCCTGAGTTTAATATTCAGTTCAGTAAGATCCATCCGAATTTTATCTTTCCACCTATGTCTAATCTTCCTAATGATATTTTCGTCAAGGGTTTACCAATAAAATAGTTGACAATAATTCTATCTGATTTGAGCTACAGGTATACCTTTATTATTTCGAAAATTTAACTCATTCACAATTCGACATATCACGTGTCGTAGTCGAGCGGTTTAAGACATAGTGCCTTAGTTCAGAGCTATGGGGCCTGCGCTGGTTCGAGTCCCCATGGGAGAAGAAAGTTTCTTATGGAATTTCGTTCAATATGGAACCGGTACCAATTCATCATCCTGAGGAATTTGAGCAGCTACACTGAGTACCAGCACTGATTCGTAACTACAGGTTGAGATAATCAAGTATAACTATTGGGGAATCCGAAATTCTGACCTCATGTTACCCCAATACTGGCTAGATGATCATCTAACTTTGTACGTAACATACGTGGATGTGATGCAGCAGCCGGCCGGTAGGCCAAGGGTCTTCTAAGCCTGTTGCACCATGGAATTTAAGGAGTTTAACATTTCAACATATGACACATGATGTGTATGATTTCATGTTATACGTATCTAACATTTATAAGTTAGCCAATTCCGAAGGAATGTATATATTGAGATTGTTCTCATGGAAAGACTTTTGAGTTTATTTTACAAATTTTCATTGATCCTTTTTAGTAAATGCCAATGTTTGTTATTGATTTTAAATAAAATCTAGGATATAACAATCAATTTAAAATGTAAGACTGAGTTTTTTTATACAGCAAAATCTGAGCATTAGGAGTCAGGGTTCGCCTGAAACGAATATTTAAAAATCGCTCTAATGACTACAATTTTCGTTTTTTTTAAATAAAACTCAGTATAGGCTACGTCACTGAAACAAAAGACCATCATATCCTCCAAAGTTCACTGAAATGCCTCCATTAGGAGTCGGGTTATTTTCTGAGAGACGTAATTAATTTAAAAATCGCTCTTGCTGCAGCATGTTTGTTTTCTCACGATGTAACTGGTTACATACGACATAATTAACAATCGGCCGCGGTGGACTAGTGGTTATGCTCCTTGCCTCTGATCCCGAGGGTCGCGGGTTCAAACCCGGCCGGGGTCGATGGGTTTTTTAGGACGGAAAAATCCAAGGAGCAAGTCCTCCGGGAGGGACTTTAAGCCGTGGGTCCCGAGTCTGAAGATTTCAGGCTCGTAAAAAATCCTTTAGCTGAAAGAAAAGGCCTCTAAGCAAAATTTACCGAATTTTCCCGTCCTAGTACTACCTTGGTTTCCTAGATGTCAGTATGAGGCGGAACGCTGACCACGGACCACTCAAAAATGACATCTATACGAAAACAAGTGTAACTAAATTAGTATGGTTCAAATTCTTCCCTGTAGGGGGAGAGCGCCTAAATCTCTGTAACATGAGCCTACAAAAAAAATGTTTTGTAAACCAGCAAAATCAGACTATAAATTCGACTTCTTTGATGAATTCGCTTAGTTTTTTTTTTTTTAAGTTTCTATGTGATTCACTTTACACAGGTGGAGAGAAATATTTCAATAAAAGGGGGAATGTGTATAGCTGCATGTAGGTTTGGTGATACTGCAAACACGTGTTAAGGAGAGGCTACCTGGAGTGATGCATGGTTCTGGTATGTAAATGGAGCTTCTTGTCGCGCCTTACAGATGGGAGCACCTGCTTCCTCCCACTCAATAATCCAATACCAGCCCAACCGCACGGTCAAATGAGAACTTCTATAATTGTACTGTGTTTAGGAAACCAACATCACCGCCATATTAACGTATCAGAAACACAGAAAAATAGTCTACATAAGCCCAAAAATAATAAAAGTTAACTTATTCTTATTCTTCTTTACTTCACGGGCTAGGCAAACTGTCTGTTCCGCCTCACAGTTTTACTGTCCATCTTTTCACTGGCCTTCCTACTCGTACATTCCTTGATCCTCTTCGCTTGTAGTTAAATGCTGCTTTTGGTAATCTTGTTACATTCATTCTTTCTACATGTTTAAACAATTTATCTCTATATTCTTTGATTTATCATTCAGTGCATATATATATAAAACTCTTGTTCTTATATCATCATTCTATCCGATCCAATCTTGTGCAGCCTTTTATTCTTCTAAGGAAGTTCATTTCTACGCTTTGTATTCTACTTTGTAATTTCTTGATCATTACCCAAATTTCGCTCGGATAAAATAATTCAGGAACTGTCAATGTTTCATAAAACGTCAATACTTTCGGGACTAGAACTTTGAATCCATTAAACTCTCTACAGATAGTAGATTTTTGTTGTTAAAAACATAGTACAATGTATGACAACGTCAACCAATAATGTTAATTACTTGGTGTCTCAATCAGTCAATGCTAAAATATTCATGGACACTGTAAAGAGGGTTTAAAGTCAATGCTGATTAAATTGTTCTATTAAATGTTGAAACAGGAAGATTCTTTATACCATTTGGAATAGTGTTGTACATATTCACGATACCACTTCATAATTACTGGGTGATTCCGTGATGATGGTACAAACTATCAGGAAAGATTAAAGACAAATACATGGATTTCATAAAAGGAACCTGATCCGGAAACACTCCTTCGCAGGTTTATTACATACAATTTTTTTCGTATGTTTCAGGCGATACGTAATGAGGATGGATCATTGGATCGACATCTAGGAGTATCATGAGCGTTTCCGAATGAACACGCCACGAAGGCATTGTAAACGTTATATACTCTTGGCGCGATAGGCCTAGAAGGCCCTTAGCCTACCAGTCGGCTGCTGGCCCCACCTACATATGTGTCAATCACAGAGGTAGATGATCATCCAGCCAATGTTGGGGTGACATGTGGTCAGCATGTCGAGTCCCCCAGCCGTTATAGCTGGTTTTCCAAACCTGGAGCCGCTACTTATTGTAGCTACCCAAATTCCTAACGATGCTGGCTGGGCACTAGTCCCATACTGGCTGAGAAAATGTCTTCCCTCCATGGAGACTCGAACCAGCGCAAGTCCCGTAGCTTTGCGCCAAGGCTTCCTGCCTTAACCACTCGGCTACGGCGCAGGACGTTTTAAACTTTATCAGTCCAAAACTCTGTGATGAACATCTGATGTGCTCCGTACCGGTATATCAGGTTCAATTTAAGTATTTTGTCGTAACGTTAAGTTTTCCATTTAGGCTGGCTTGTAATGGAGAGATAACTAACCAAGAGAACGTAATTTCGATGCGAATTTTAAATTATCAATAATAGAAGTTATCTACGCCGCCGAAAGAAAATACGAAATCCGACATGCTAGTAGTACAGTCAGTGTTGTGCAGAAACAAAATAATGAGCGTGGAGATTTACCATAACCTAAAATATTAACATTTGTATGCGAATCATAAGACACACTTATCGGATTTTCGTTCTGATAATTGTAGCTAGAGAATCAATTTTCCGAGTAAATTATCTTGGAAATGTTCTTGTATTCAATCGTTCATTTTAATTGTATATATTATTGATTATTTATCAGTATCTATCTATATTGGATATTATTACTATTATTATTATTATTACTTATATGAGATTATTATTATTATGGTTTTTACTTTTAGAAGTTTAAGTTTACTTTTTTTTTATTTATTTTTCAAGTCAAGATTAAGGCGAGTACAAGACGCACCCCGATTTTAAGGACCCAATAATTCGGTTAAAAGTGCTCCTTACAGTAAATTAAATCATATTGCTTTAATATACCAAGTAAAGTATTGTGAGTGTTAAGTGGTAAAGTGATTCCACTATAGGACTTAGGAGGTTAAGACTCCAGACTTTAGAGACAAAATCGACATAATATGTTACCAAAACAAGCATCTGGTCCTCACTTCCGTTAAAAGCAGAATCGAACCCAGGGCCTTGATACCGCCAGAAGGTTTTAGGCCAATTTAAAAACCTGATCCCATCTGTAATCGAACCCACAAGGGAACTGTCAGCGATTGCATGCCGAAACCTACCTTGAAATTTCTCCCAGAGCACCTTTCGCGTGTACCAAGACCGTATCTACCGTTTTTAACTGTAAGGCACAAAACTCGAAGCTATGATCCAGGAATTGTATCTCATTGTATGGAGAAGGTAAATTCCCTGCATGAGTAAGAGGAGAAGGGAGTAAGGCGGTACGCAGCGAGGACGGGCAGGTAGTGAGAGTTATCCCATCTACATACCAATTCAAGAGTTGTATTACTTCCCTATAGTTTAAATAAGGAATTTGGTGCTGGATTGTTATGCCTTGCAGTTAAAAACGACAGTTTTTATAACGGCCTTGGTACAATATAACGCTTCTCTAGAAGAAATTTCAAGGTAGATTTCAACATGCAATGGTTGACAATTACTTTGTGAGAAACGTAAGTAGGATTTGCTTCATCAAACGGGAGGACTAATTACAAAACGTATAACATTTACAGATGTAGAAGTACATTGATTTATTTCAATATCGTTTGAAAATGTACTGGTAATGAAATTCTATCGTAGTATTTTCATTGACCATTTAACTCATGCCCCAAATGGGAGTCGATGACCAATCACATTTCAATGATTTTTTATTTACAACCAATCATAGTTGTGTTTCGCCTCGAATTTATCAAGTGAAATGTATCATATTAAAGAAAGCTCCTCCATTTTAACATTCTGAATAGGTCATAGCACTATTTTGCAGTGACTGACTCTAAAATAAATACGGCTACAGATTGTATATATAGTGCATGAATGTCAACACATAGCGCATGCGGGAGATAATATAAAAACATTTGTAGCAATTGATTATACCACCAAAAAAAACACTGTTTGCACTTCCTTAAACGAATTATTTTCCACGAAATTACGTAGCAGAAAAATATAATTGACATATTTACATCATAGGACATCAGAAATTAATTAATACCTATAATGTTGGTTATAAATTTATCCACTAGGGTGCATTCTTACAATATTGCAATCCTTTGGCAGTAAATAATATGATCTGGTTGCAGTGATGAACAAGAGAAGCAAATGAAGCGTAAGAATCGTTTCTCATTTGTTTTCAAACATCGCCGTTTAATTTAAATATACAATTATTTTAAAATAACTGTAGTTGAATAATGATTTGTGAGTAAACAGCTTAATTTTATTCGTTAAATAGTCCTAACAAATTCCACTCTTGATTTCCAAATTCTACAGATAAATTCACTCCTCACTTTGTGAGTCGTGAATTTATAGATAATTTGGAAATCACTCGTGGCATTACTTATGACAACTAAAATAAAATGGGGAATAACTCAGGCAAGTTGGTCCGCCCAGGCATTTGAATTCAAAAACTCCCAAATATGAGTTTCAAACGCTCTATAAGAAAAACAATTTTGACCTCTTTTATAAAAATCACGTATAAAATGAAATAAAAACTTTAAGAAGAAAGAAAAAAGTTGCAAACCATCATTTTCAAGTTTGAGAGTCGTAGAACAAAGGATAAAACAACTAGATAGTAAAACACAGCATTAAGACAATATTTTCTTAGATAGAAGTGAGACTTATATGGAACTACAAGTTTCAAGTAACTTGCATTAGAGATTTTATTGAGAAAATTACAACTGTCTCACAGACTGCATTGTGGAACTACTTGTGGTAAAGCAAATGTCCTGGCAGCATTAATGCATACTTCTTCTTCTTCTTCACTTCAAGGTATAGGAGATTACGCCTGTTCTGAATTCACAATGATTCCTTCCATCTCTTCCTAGGTCTTCCTACATCCTTTAATCCTTTTGGTTTATAATGATATGCTACCTTGGGCAATCTTGTTTCCTCCATTCTCTGAACATGCTGTTCCCAGTCGACGCGGTGTTGTTGAATTCTACTCGTATCATTTTAGTCCCGCCCCGTAGCCGAGCGGTTAATGTAGGAGGCCTTGGCGCAGAAGCTACGGAACTTGCGCTGGTTCGAGTCTCCATGGGGGAAGAAATTTTCTCATGGTATTTCGGCCAGTATGGGACCGGTACCCACCGAGCATCATGAGGCAATTGGGTAGCTACAATAAGTAGCGGCTGCAGGTTGAGGAACCAGCTATAACGGCTGGGGGACTCGACATGCTAACCACATGTCATCTCTACACTGGCTGTTGATCATCTACATCTGTGATTGACACATATGGATGTGAAGAGCCAGCAGCCGGCTGGTAAAAGGGCAACCGCTGAAAAGTGGAAAGACCCTCAATCGGAATCATTTTAGAATATATTTCTAATTCGCTCCTTATTTCTTCATTTCTTATGTGATCCAATTTTGTGCATCCTTTGGTCCTTCTTAGAAAGGTAATTTCTGCAGTTTGTATTCTTCTCGAACTCCTCTTATTTCTTACCCAGGGCTCTCTACCGTATAAAGGTGTTATTGTTTTGTAAAACTTCAATCTTGTATCCTTCCTTGTTTTATGTTTTAGTATTCTATGAATAGTGCCACATAGCATTTGAAATTTCGATAATTTATTGCCTATACCCCCCATTTCTTGTTCTACAGGCTATCTATAAGACAATTCACAACCTACGTAATTAAAATTTAACACTTGTGGTATAGGTTCATTTTCTATTATTATTTTCGACCTCATGGACGACTTTCCCAAAAAGGCCATTATCTTTGACTTCTCTATAGATATTTTAAAATCATACTCTTTACTTATTTAATTTAAACAATATAGAGAATTGTAAATCGTTTTCTGTATTTATAACCTTTAATTGTCTACCGCTGTGGTCTCGAGGTAGCGTGCTGCCTTGTCACGCAGGGGGGCCGGGTTCAATCCCCGGTCGGGGCAGTTTTTCTGGGTGAGGTTTTAGTCGGGGTTTTTCTTCACCTGTGAGACAAATGTCAGGAAAACTTTAAGGCCCTAACTGTCCCCGAAATCATATGACCGCCATCATTAACCTTATCATCATCATCATCATCACCATCCTTCACCGGTGTGGAAAGCAACGAGAAACGACCACACCTACAATTCACTAGTAAAGCTGCAAGCATAGCATGAAAATGCTATGACTGCAGTGAAATACCTGCCTTCAGGCACAATTACTATGGATGGATGGACCCTTTAATTTTCTTTTAGCTTGTGATATAATCACTATGTCAATTTTTCTTTCATTACATATTCTCTCTAACTCTGATTCTTTGATGCCCAATCATCTTACATTCCATGTTGCTAGTTTTAATGTATCTGCTATTCCTAATCGTTTATCCTTTTCGCGCTTTGGTCGTTGTCCATTAGAACTGTAATGCATGCAACTCACATAATTTGTAGGAGTAACATTTTGCTATTTCATGTTTAATTTTTTAAACATTAAAATAAGTATCTGAAGTATCAGCCATCCTTAATTAAAATGTTTAAAAAACTTCGTCAATTAGTTGAAACCATGTAGGCCTTTCAGAACATATTCCATCTTCGACAAGTAACAAATGACGTACTGAAGATGTAACGTGTTCTGCAGTGCCTACATGGTTTCAACTAATTGACGAAGTTTTTTAAACAGAATTCCATTTTAATTGAGGTTGACTGATATATCAGATACTTATTTGAATATACTTTTTTTTACTACATAACATCAATTGTGATTTATAATGAATTTTAGAAGTATTGATTTTATGCCTTGTAGAATTTCAGTAAATGTTTTTAAAAAGTCCATCACGCAGGAAATGCGCAAACTAAGCGAATTATTTAGCAAGTTGATTTTGTGGTCCGCTTTTGCCAATTTCCGGATTTTTTTTATTAAATTGGAGAAACTCAATTTCTTATGCTAACCCATTTAAACGTGTGGGGTTACAATAATCAAATTCCTGTATATTGTAATGTGGTTGTATAATTTTACATAAATTTAAATATTTTCTACTCATTACCCATTCGTCTCAGAAGACGAGGTAGATTCGCCGGCAGTTAAATGGCCTTCAACTCAGAAGACGAGGTACACTATTTACTTTGCTGTTATATATTTCGCAATATTTTGTACATCCCTTGGCATGGTAATCTTTTGTTAACATTTATGAATAGTAGAGGAATGTGTTTTGGCCTTGACCATTATGGTGATCTCAAGTACCGTCATCTTTTGTTTGTTTTGAATGTCTGAAAATAGACAATATAATTTATAGTGACTCAATTCCGGTTTTTGGGGAAATGCATTGAGGATTTAAACCTGAAGCGAATGGGTTAATTTCTCTATTACTTTATTAAAATGCTAGTGAATACTCGGTGTGCGTTGCTACACCTAAATAAATGAAATTTGTGTTTTTAATTTTAGTTGAATAAGTTAAAAGAAAATTACGGGTTAATTTAATTGAATAGTATGCATTGCGATGAACCAAACATGGCGGTTGCTAGTCAATTTTCTATTTCTGATTTCTGGTAGACCTAATCCCCCACTTCTAATGATCGGATGTCGCTAATTTTGGACAATGTCTACCTGTGTTTATTTTAATACCACATACACTGAGTTTCGTTCTGAAACATCAATAATTGCGACGGCAAGAGGAATTTTTAAGAGAATAATATGTGGCGTTTGAACACTCTCCATACCTGGAAACCTGCATATATAAATTTTCATAATAATCGACCCATTGCGTACAGAGTTTTGCGAGTATGAGCATACGCAGGCTGAATGTATATATACATTATGATTAAGAAAGTTTACTGGATTCTCCGCCTCATGGATTCAAGTTCGACCTCTGGCCACTGATTCCGACGTTTCTGCATGATCCCACATGTCATTATCAAGGAATGATAAGTTCTACTAATCTATCGTGGGAGTTCTCAATGCGTCTTCAACATGAAGTTGTAGCGGCTACAGATTCCCTTTTGGATGGTCAGAGCCATCCGCGGGTTCCAAGGTATGCCTTTTTGTCCCGCTAATTTTGAAAGTTGGGCCGAAAGAGAATTGAATTGATCTAGAACCATGGCAGTGGTGTGTTGGTAGCTGTGAATTGGTATGAAGTTGAGTATTGGTGTGATGTTGACCCGTTGAAGTCCGCGCATCCACAAGAAGTTGGTGAAGGCAGTATTTCCAGCCCCAGAAATGAAGTTCCAAACACATCCGCTTTCCCGGCTCGATGATAAAAGGTTGAATTTACTGGTGGAGGCTAGGGGACTACTCCGGCATTTTCCTTAGCGCTATGGAAACCACCGAAACCATTAGCAGAGTAGCTTGTTGAAGGAAATTTAGTTGTGTTTTTCGAAAAGGTTGTAATTTCAAGCTTAGGGAGATTAATTTTGAGAATTTAGAATTTAGAATAAATTTGGGAGGTATTTGTTGTAAACAGCACGTGGTGATCCTAGGCGGTCACCCATCCAAGTACTGACCACGCGCAATGTTGTTTGTGGTGTTCCCAAGCGGTCACCCATCCAAGAACTAACCACGGCTGATGACAGTGAATCTACTGGTGGAGATTAGGGACCTACTCCTACATTTGTCTTCACGCCAAGGAAACCCACCGAAAACCTTAGCAGAGTAGGGGTGAATTTAAGTGAAAAAGTTTCGAAAAATGACCAAAATCGATCAGAGTTACAGGTTTAAGTCTTATATAATTAGACACAGAGTTTTCGCTGTGGTCCGTTTCCGCAGTATACTATTCAAGGTGCCCATCATGTCATCCCCAGAACAGCGAAGAAGATATGAAGAAAAACACGGTTTGGCAACATGGAGTGTGGTCGACGCTTGGATGGGTTTACGGCTTCCGAAACGGACCACACTGAAAACTGAAGGTGTTCAACTACATAAGAACTAAACCTTTGATTGTATAAGCTCATTATTAGACATCTCATCATCATACTATAAAGAACTTCGAAGAAGAAAGACGTCTTTAATGGTAACAACAAGCCTGCATCGAGACTGCATGGGTGACCGTCAATGACATCGAGCTTGGATCAAGCAATGATGGGTGACCATCAGTACACACCGTAGTGCTTCATTAACATCAAATTCAGTGCGGTTACTGGTAGTTCTAGGGCTCTGTGATTGGTTGTCATATAAATAGTGATCGCTACGCAACCAATCGGCGGTTAGGGCAGTAAATTTCCAGACCGGGCTTACCGGCCCGGTCCAGTGCAAGTGTTCTAGTGTTCTAGAAATTAGATAAATTCACGTGTGTAGTGTCTAAAGTTATAGTGTTGTGGTTTCTTCACTAATGTGCAGTGTAATTCTATCCTAGTGGCAAGTGGTTTTCAAATAAAGTTAAATGAAGTAGTAGACTAAGTCTTGGTATAACCAAGCATGGCTGCTGCATTTAATCTTTCCAGGGTCTATGGACCTGGACGAAAATAATGAGGACATCAGACCTTTCATGTTGTGGGAAGCAGCCTCACAATTTTTCGAGACATATATTGCAAAACAGAAAAGCGAGGAAAATGCTCGATATCAAAGATATATTCATGAGATACGAGGAGTATTCTTACTCATCACTAATAATCTGGCTACTTTCCCCAGCAGTGAGAGGTCTGATGCAGTGTGCGACATCACTTTGACCTGTATGGAGAAAATTAGATAAGATGTATGGCCAAGTACCGGAAAGTGTAACTTTGTACTCGCTCATGTTGAAGGAAGTGAAAGCAGCTGCGATTGAGCTCCAAGCGCAGAGCTTTCTGGCAGAACATGACGCAAGTTCGGAAACAGATTCAGAGCAACCAGTTCAATCAAAAGAAAAGGCCAAATCTGACATACCCATACCAAATTTTTTTCTGAGAACTGAATCTGAACCTAGAGAAACTACAACTCCCAAAAAGAGGAGAAATAAAAGTAAAAGTAAAGGTATTAAAGTATCAAAAACCACTGAAAATATTTCTGAAAAGAAAACCCAAGATTTATCCAAACAAGTCAAAGTGAAGTCTCCCACTGTAGTATCAGGGGTTGAGACTTCTAATAAATTTGCAGCATTAGCTGTCACAAGTATGGAAGCATCAACTTCTGGAACTTCCTCTACAGTGGTTCCACCTGTTATTGCTGGTCCATCGACCGATACGACAAATACTACACCTTCTCAAAATGTTGACTCTGCGAAACAGAGGCCCCCACTAATCACTGTCACTGGTCATGGGGACATGTTTCGTATGAATAAAGATATAAGGCACTCATAAGTGGACCACTCAAAGTTGTTAACATAAGAGAAGGTTTGCGTTATTACGCAACTACAATGGAGGACTTTTTAGTCCTTAGACAGTATTTTAATTCCATTCACAAGGAATACTATACTCATTTGACTAAAAAGGAACTTCCATTGAAGGTAGTGCTAAAACGGCTGCCTTCCAATACTCCCATTGACGAAATAGAAGAGGAAAATTAGGTCCTTGGGATTTCCTCTGAAAAGTATTAGGCAAATATCTGCCAAAAAAGATAACGTAGAGAAACCTCTCCCATTTTCATTCTTGAACTCGAGCGGACAGCTGAGGCTCTGAAAATTGATGACCTGGAAACGGCCTGGTTTACTGCGTCGTATCGGTGGAATCTTACAGACCAAGGACTGGCCTCAAACAATTGTTCAGGTGTCAGTCATTTAATCATACCTTCTCCGCATGCTGCCGGAAGCCACGTTGCGTAATCTGTGCCGAGGCCCATGGACATAAGGACTGTCCAGTTAAGGCCTCTGCACAGAGAGATGCTAATTTGCTTAAGTGCGCAAATTGCGGGGCTAACGGACACCCAGCATCCTATCGTGGCTGCCCTGTTTTCCAGGCAGCGCTTGTGAGTTATAATAGGGCAGCTCAACCCAAACAGCCTATATCTCAACCTAGGACATTCACTTCGGTGAAAGTCCAACCCTAATGTTTCCTTTTCCCAATCCCTAAAGAAGGGCACCTCTTCACTAAACCAAAAGGTGAACAGCAATGTTCAAGGCCAAGGCCAGCAATTGCCTAAATTACAACTAGGGCAAGCAGGTTGAGGAATATTTCCAGGGTCTTTCAGCCAATATTGGCTGAACTACCCTCTCCTATGGAGAGATTCCTTTTCCTGCACAGGATCTTTAACCTGTGTAACATAGGTTAAAGCTAAGTGAACCACAAACTAAATAGATTGTGCGAGTTGCTCGCATAGAATGTGATATCAGGTTGCACTACCCAGTGCGACTTGATATCTATATACTGTGTGGACATATCCACAATTTATTATTCAGGCCCGTAGACCAAAAGAAACCATTTTGTCACAATGGCTAGGATTTAAACGAACCACAATCCTAAAACGATAGCCACTACGGAATTAACTGCCAGGAATGCCCAGTGGGTAACAGTATGCAGAGCCCAGGACGGTGCCAAGTCACCGTCACTCAATTGTTGTTGTTGTATAAGCTACTCTGCTTTGGTTTCGGTGGTTTCCATAGCGCTAAGGCGAATGCCGGAGTAGTCCCCTAGTTTCCACCAGTAAATTAATTCTTTCAATATCGAGCCGGGAAAGTGGATGTGACATGAACTTCGTTTCTGGGGCTAGAAATACTGCCTTCACCCCCCTTCTTGGTGGATGCGCGAACTTCAAAGGGTCAACTACACATCAACTCAGATACACGCCACGAACACCAACATACCTCTGCCATCGTTCTACACTCAATACACTCAATATATTATCTTTCGGCTCAACTTTCAAAATTAACGGGGCAAAAAAGCGAAAGCCTTGGAACCCATAGATGGCTTGGACCATCCTAAAGGGACGTCTGTAGCCGCCATCAGCACAATGCTGTCGTTTCCGCACTAGACTAGACTAGACTAGACTAGACTATGTGGTGGAAGTGGATCACTTTTCCAAAACGTATCCCTCCCCGAGCCGGCCAATGATGAATCCAGTTTCCTGGATGCATTCTCGGCGGCCGAGAAAGGAACCGCATGGTCCATGAACCATACTTCCGGCTACTTTAGGGACTAATAGACCCTCTTTAGCCCGTTGGTGTATCGTCAGTGTAGATAGCGAGCGTATATCCTAGTGTCGACCATAACCAGCCGCAGATCGGGAGACAAAGATCCAGTGGCCGTACATTATCAAGCCTTTGTGACGCTGATCGAAGCTGCCCTAGTTGTTTCGCCGATACTCCAAGTCGCTAACTGGAAGACCGCCACCGCCGCAGAAGCCGCCAGCCCCCAAAGGGGCAAGAGCGGGAGGACAAGTCGTCATTCCAATCAGAAACGGCTCTTTTCGGATTTAGCTGATCTGTTGAATATTTTAGAATTTTGAAAATTGTTGGGCATTTATATTTTACTGGTGGACTCTAGGGGACCACTCCGACATTTGTCTTAACACCAAGGGAAACCACCGAGAACCTTGGTAGAGTGGCTTGAATTTAATAATAAATTAAAGCCAAATTGATCAGCATGTTTGGCTCCAGTGCTAATTAGCCATAGGAGTCACTATTTAAGCTGTGTCAGGGCACTTCCTATTTCCATTATATGTTGTCATACACTCTACTATGAAAGTGAGCTTTTTTGTGATCTAGTTCGATAGATATAAGTACCGAATCTGGATCACTTACTAGTTCCTTAACTAGTTTGTCTATTACTTCATTCGTAATTAGACAATTTCTTTTAGAGAGGCTGGTTTGAGCCGACCTGCTCTTTTTTTCGGAGCCATGGCCGTTTGAGTGCCAATAGTCTCTTTTTTGGGTTCAGGTGAGATTTTGGGCTCACCTAAGGCCTTGAGTTGCAAGGTATTTTCTTCCTGAGCCTTGATGGTCTCGGTACGTTTCTTTTCCGCACTCAGCAATTCCCACGATTCACATAGGAAACGGACCACAGTGAAAACTCTGTGTGTCTAATTATATAAGACCTAAACCTGAAACTCGAACTTATCATTCCTTTATAATGGCATGTGGGATCATGCTGAAACGTCGGAATCAGTGGCCAGAGGCCAAACTTGAATCCATGACGCGGAAAACCCAAGAAAACTTTCTTAATCATATTTATATCCGCGAAAATCTACAATATATATACATATATATAAATTACGAGTCACGTTGTTTGTCCGCGATGTAATCCTAAACTACTGAACCGATTTTAATAAAATTTTGCACACTGTGTGCTGTTTGATCCAACTTGAGACCTACGGTTGTTTATAACTAAATTTATAGTCGCATTATTTTTATTGCAAATTATTTGTTTGTTTATTATTTAACAAAGAGTTATAATTATCTGTGAGTTCCATACGATTCTAACAGATGACGGTGTAAGGTAATTGGTTTATTATTTAACCAGGTGGCTGTGCTTTTTGTTACAACCACGAATTTGAATTGAATTACAAATATTGATTATTTCATAATTTAAATGTGTTTAGTGTTAATTTTATTTTCAATATATTGATAATAATATTAAATTCGTGCGTAAGTATTAGTTTTAAGTAATCTGGCTGAAAGACAGCAACTTAATTTAAAATTAACTGGACCGAGAAGGGACATTGAACAATATGGCGAAACAGTTCTAGAGACCATGAATGATAAGATATCAAGTGAATTTCCGCAAATTGGTATATGCCTATGTGATATAAATCTTACATTTAAGAAGAATGTCAATTTAGAAACATATGAAGGTCCTAGGGAACGGAATAACAGAACTGTAAGTAAGTCTGTTAGTTATAATAGTATGCCTAATATTACATAAACAATCTCCATGCCTCAATTAAATGAAAAACAAGATGACTATAATATATCACAAGATGACATTACTATACAGTTATTATTTAACCACGTGGCTGTGCTTTTTGTTGCAACCGCGAATTTCAATTGAATTACAAATATTGATTATTTCATAATTTAAGTGTGTTCAGTTTTATTTTATTTTCAATATATTGATAATAATATTAATTTCGTATGTAAGTATTATTTTAAGTAATCTGGCTGAATGAGAGCAACTTACATTAAATTTAACTGGACCGAGAAGTGACATTGAACAATATGGCGAATCAGTTCTAGAGACGATGAATGATAAGATATCAAGTGAATGTCCGCAAATTGGTATAGGCCTATGTGATATAAATCTTACATTTAAGAAGAATGTCAATTTAAAAACATATGAAGGTCATAAGGAACGGAATAACAGAACTGTAAGTAAATCTGTTAGTTATAATTATATGCCTAATATTACAGAAACAATCTCCATGCCTCAATTAAATGAAAAACAAGATGACTGTAATATATCACAAGATGATATTACTATACAGAGACTTCTTGATGATGATGAGAATCCAAACTGCCAACAAGTTCGTAGAAGAAAAAAAAACGAAAGTATAATGAAATTAGCAAGCCTCCTCAAAATATTCCATCAATAAATGTATATAATCCTTATGATACACTTATGGATGATACTGAGAATGCAGACAACATAAATTAATCTCAATCAACAAAACCACTTCCACATAAACCACCACCCATATTTATACCGGGTGCAGTTAACGTACCAGAACTAAAAAATTGTGTAAAACAAAAACTTTCTGATTTAGATTTCTCACTTAGTTTATTACAACATAATTTAACGTATACCTTAGCCATAGCAAGGCGTGGCCGGGACTTATATATGTAAAACAAAGTCGGATTAATTACACTATTTATAACTCAAGAACGGCTGGACCGATTTTTATGATCTTTGATTTGTTGGATTTGTTTCCGCCCCGAATAGCACATAACTATTAAAACATCGGAAAAATTAACATAAAAATATTTAAAGGCGATACGACGTTCTCCGGGCCAGCTAGTACTGTATATACTCGTATTAGAAAAAACAACTAAATTAAACTAATCTAACTTATAGGATTTATTACTAATTTAAGATTGTATTATATACTGAAACCTTAAAATGAAATATATACTGACACATTGGAATGAAGCAAACATGGCAGCTGCCAGAGCGATTTTTTAATTTTATGGTTCAGGTAAACCACGATTTCTAGTGGTCAGGTTTCGCTGAATTTTGGAGATTACCTTCCTCTGTTTATTTTACGAGGGCGGATCGGAAAGTAACGGACAATAATTTTTTTCTGCCTTGGTATTGCAGCTACAATGTTGAAATTCACAGAGATATAGTTTGAAGTTTTCACTACAGATGGTATTTTTTTCTCAGGTGCACCTCTTGCGAGAGAAGCTTGAACTATGCAACAAAGATGGCGCGCATGCTACAGTCGTCCACAGGGCGGATCGGAATGTAACGCACAATAATTTTTTTTAAAAGTTTAATAGTAAAAAAAAGGAAAAAAATCACAAATGAACTTACATCTGTTACCTACTTTTCGACATAGTCACCAACTTTCTCAACACATTTTTCCCATCGTGTTACCAGTTTCAATATGCCCTGTTCGTAGAAGTCCGTTTGGTTGGAGTGTAGCCATCTGCGCACTGCTGATTTCACTTCCACATCTGTCTCAAAGCGTTTGCCGGCCAGGAATCACTAAGGCGAATCTCGTGGCGAATCACTAAGGTTCACGCGTCCCTCTTGGAAGAATGTGCACCACCTGGAGACATTGCTACGGTCCATACAATCATCCCCATACACGCCACGCATGTCCCTGTGAATTTCACTGGGTTTATGCCCTTTGGCCCACAAAAATCGAAGAACACTTCTCTGTTCCTCACAGGTGGACGACTGTAGCATGCGCGCCAACTTTGTTGCATAGTTCAAGCTTCTCTCGCAAGAGGAGCACCTGAGAAAAAAATACCGTCTGTAGTGAAAACTTCAATCTATATCTCTGTGAAATTTCAACATTCTAGCTGCAATACCAAGGCAGAAAAAAATTATTGTGCGTTACTTTCCGATCCGCCTTCGTAATAGCATATACTGAGTTTCGTTGCTAAAAATCACCTAATGGTCCGATTTTGCTGGTTAACGAACTCGACCTTACTTTATAATTGATTGCTATATGCCAAGTTTGGTTCCGAAAAAAAATCCGCCCAATATATATGTATATAAATTTTAATCGTGGTCATTTTCGGTGTCTGCTAGATAGGATCGGTGAAGATCTATATTTTTTTTACAAAAATAATTTCATGCGAATAACCAGAATAACTTCATTCCCTCGGAATTCGCTAATATAGGGTGAAAATTCACCACTATTTTTACAACATCCTAACACAGTATTTGGTACCTAAAATAATAATAATAATAATAATAATAATAATAATAATAATAATAATAATATAACGCCGTAGCGTAGTGGTTAAGGCACTGAGCTACAAGCCGGAGGGTCGAGGGTTCAAGTCCCGTTGGGGTCAGGATTTTTAAACTGACCCAAACCTTCTGGCGGCACCATGGCCCTGGGGTCGACTCAGCCTCTAACGGAAATGAGTACCAGACGCTTGTTCTGGGGGTAAAGGCGGCCGTCACGCAGGGCTGACAACCCGGCTGACAAAGTGTCGATTGTCTAGAAAAAGTAGGAGCCTTAACCTCCTACTACCCCAGGGGCCTCCGGGCCTGTTGTGGGATCACTTTACTTTTAGGGGCACGCCGTAGCGTAGTGGTTAAGGCACTGAGCTACAAGCCGGAGGGTCGAGGGTTCAAGTCCCGTTGGGGTCAGGATTTTTAAACTGACTCAAACCCTCTTCACCGGTATGGAAAGCAACGGGAAGCTACCACACCTACAATTCCCTAGTAAAGCTGCAAGCATAGCATTAAATGCTCTGATTGCAGTGAAGGACCTGCCTTCGGGTAGAATTATTATTATTATTATTATTATTATTATTATTATTATTATTATTATTATTATTATCATCATCTTTATGGCCTCAACAATCCTATTAAGGGTCCTGGCTTTCCTCAAAAGTCTACATAATTCATCTCTGTTTATAACCAGGACTATCCAATAACATTATTTAAGAGTTTTGGGATTTTCTTTCGCATTTTCTTTCCATATGATTCTTGGCCTTTCTCTGTATTCAATGGATACTATTCTCGCTGGTATTAGATCTTCAATTATAATTGAGTATCCAACCCATTGTAATTGACAGGCGTTTTTTTTTTTTAGATGCTGCTATTTATATCCTGTCCATTCAAGGTTTTTAAAGCATAATACTATAATTAATTTTATCACAATTCAATTTATTAATTGTATTTTAATTGAATAATTTAATTAATGTATTACATATTAAATAGAGCAGTTATAAAACTATTGGCAACATTTATCCGTTCATTTGAACTAATTACATTATTTAATTTTACAGTTATATGCAATTTAACAAGCTCCAAAGAAACTTGGATAAAAGTGTTATTTAATAACATTCAATTATATTTGATGTGTTCATGCTTTTAGGACAATATTACATTAATAAAGGCTCCTGCATTTAACTAAATGTACAAAACCTGTTAAGAAAAAAAAAAAAGGAAAATCTCACTTTATTTTTGCTGTCAATCAAATCTATAGAAAAAAAATCATTATTGATTAAATTACAAATCATATTGGCGTGACGTTACAGCTTAAATTGAAATTTAACTATAACAATAACTACTGTAAAAATAACAAGAAATTTCAATGACATGAACCGAAGTCAAATTCGCGATGCCATTATAAAACAATATTTACTGTATATTTGAGGCGGTCAGAAGATAAAGGGTACAAGTGACTTTTTTTAAAATTAGTTTAAGTGCAGAAATGGTTAGCTAATATGACAAATTGTTAGGTGCCCAAGAGGTATATGTGTGAGTTTGATAGGTTCTGACAGTTAGTGGAGTCTTAGAAAATCACTCAGAGAAACAGGTCTTCTACTTGGAGGACAAGGGGTACGTCTGTATTGTATTCCTAGGCTTCCAACAGTTAGGCGGAACTCAAGCTTAGAGCGCTGTATTTTTTTATGTTTCCAACAAATTTTGCGTGAAGATTATTATTGTATTATTATTAGTGTTTAATATAGTGCTGATGATTCTTCGAGATTTATTGATTTATCAAATTTATTATGTCTGAATCAGAATCTGATGGGCATGAGCTTAACCTCAGCCTTGATGGTAAGTAAATTATTTTAACTACTTTATCTATATTTTTACAATTATATATTATCATCATCATAGTACATTCACGAATTTAGGACATTTGTTGACCTGTTTCGGCCTCAAGAGAAACACCATCCAAAAGTCTTTTGAGTGGACGTCCTGGTCTTCTTCTTCCTGCAGGTTGATATCTTAACATTTGTTTGGGTATTCTGTGATTTTCCATTCGATGAACATGTTGCATCCATCTTGACTTATAATCAATTACAAAATAATACTTTTTAGCAATACATTTTTAGATAATTGGAAATCATTTAACAATCTAAAGCTATAATATGATTTAGATCTACAGGTTTTCAATCTAACAGTATTTATAATAAAGGTATGTTTTTTTAATATGAAGATTAATCGTAGGTGATGTTTTTGTTTCCTTGACTGATTCCAATGAAGATGACATTGAAGAACCTGGCATTACAGGACCTACAGAAGAAGAAGATGCTCTAATATTGCACTTGACAGAAAGAGGATATATCTCCATGTAAATTTTTCTTGCAAAAGTGTTAGGTTATAGCATTTAGAGCATTTATTCTTGTAACAAAAGGAGATAAAAATATGTTATATAGCAATGCATTGTGTTAACGGTAAAAAAATATTGGTTAAAGGGTTGGGTTCTGTAGCAACAACATAGTCATATATGTAACTACATTTATATAAATACACTGGTGTTCAAAAGTTTAGGATAATTTGTAAAACGGAAAATCAAAATGCTTAAAGAGGAGCAAGGAGTAAAAATTATTTATCAAAACGTTTCTCAGTACATTTAGTTTAGTTTACATACTAAATTATAATCTCTATTCAATAATGAAAAAATTAATAGCAATTATAAATGAAAATTACATTGTTGCAGTTAAGCCCTGTTCCATAAATCTTCATTTTTAAAGAGAGTTATGATATAATCAGATGTAGTGTAAGAACAGATTGCAGTAAAATGGCACAAAGACAACATTGGACCCTCTGCTTCGGGGTAGAATTATTGGGCGGCTAGAAACAGGACAGACACAAACTGAGGTTCTCCATAGCACTTAATGTGCCACAAAATGTTATATCTAGGTTATGGCGACGGTTCCAAGATAACGGAGACGTTAGGCGAAGACCAGTGGGAGGTCGTCCAAGAGTTACAAATCCTCAGCAGGATCGATATCTTGCGTTAACTGCAAGAAGAAACCGAACAATGTCTGCCAGACAAACTGAGTTCAGAACTTGTGGCCGCCTCAGGTATCAAAGTATCCAGACAAACTGTCTATAGAAGACTCAGAGCTGCTGGTCTGTATGCTAGACGGCCTGTAGTGTGCGTCCCACTCACCCTTGATAACAAGAGAGCACGTTTACGGTGGAGTCAGGAACATCGCGACTGGACTCTAAATCAGTGGAGCAGCGTGCTATTTACAGACGAGTCCAGATTCAGCTTGAACTGTGATTCGCATCGCGTGACTATCTGGAGGGAGCAAGGAACTCGTTACAGCCCCATGAACATCATGGAAAGACATCCATTTGGTGGCGGTGGTCTCCTGGTATGGGGAGGTATAATGATGAATGCACGCACAGAGCTTCACATCTTCGCAGGTGGCACTGTTAATGCTCAGCGGTATAGAGAAGAGATCCTGGAACCTCATGTAAGACTTTTCAGGGGAGCTGTGGGTCCAGAATTCATATTCATGGATGACAATGCCCGACCTCACAGGTCACAACTGGTGGATGAGTTTCTTCAGGAGGAAGATATCCAGCGTATGGAGTGGCCAGCGAGGTCTCCGGATACGAATCCTATAGAGCATGCATGGGATGCCTTAGGGAGACAAATTGCATCTCGTCAGCCTCCTCCGAGGACACTTCAAGACCTTCACATTGCTCTTCATGAGGAGTGGAATTTGCTGAGCATCGAACTCCTGAACAACCTCATCACTAGCATGCCACGTCGATGTGAGTCTTGTGTAGCTGTCAGGGGTAATCACACCCCATACTAATCATTTGAACCATTGTTGTTCAACTTTTATGTTCGAATTCTGAAATGCAGTTTTCGTTGTTGTGAAAATGACAAGTGAATGACGTATTCATGCCATTGTTTCTTTCGTGCCATGTTTCTAATTATCTGTGACATATCCTTACCAAATTTTGTATTATTCTGACAAATGCTTTATAATAAGTCGGCAAATGAACTAATTATCCTTAACTTTTGGACACAAGTACAGTATATATTAAATTGTTTAGAAAAACGCGTAATGGTGGTATTTTAAAAGCCATGTATTTCAGATGTTACATCTCTTCGGTAGTTTTTTCATTAGGCACCCTGTATTAAAAAAGAATTAAACATAAATCTTTCGGCTAGAGATATTGCCCTCGTTATAGCTGCAATTTATTCGCACACTTTATCATCGCGGTCATAACTCTAGCATATCGCGAGAACTGTCTCAATGAGCAAGGGAACATGTGCATTTCAACGTGATGGCCATAGTTTCTGGAGAATCGTCTTCATAACATTATACCGCAAACTGCATTCTTATCTTACAAGTCCCCGCTTCAAATCCATTCATACAATTGCACATTCCATAACTGCTACTGCAGTTTAAAATAGTAATTTTCAGATTCCAACAAAGTTTCCAGACCTTTTTACTTGTTTTACTATAATTAAAATTGACGTTATCATTATTAATTGTATCTGCAGGATTCGAACTTGTAATCATATTCATATCAAAATGCGTTATACTATTGTAATGTAGCGTAGTCCATTGTTGAACCATAGCCTTTCCTTTGTAAGGAGTTACTATACCATTTTATTAGTTACCTTATTTGCTCATAGATGTCATGGATGGCATGCAGTCAACACACCGACCCAACGAGACATCTAACTAAGGTAGGCTATTACTAGAAGGTTCATGTCGGTAAAGTTTGCTTAGAGACCTCTTTATTCAGGCTTAAGGATCTTTTACGAGCCTGAAAATCTTCAGACTCGGGACCAACGGCCCAACGGCTTAAAGTCCCTACCAGAAGACATGCTCCTTGAACTTTTCCATTCTAAAAAATCCATCGAACCCGTGACCCTTGGAACTAGAGGCAAGGAGCATAACCACTAGTCCACCGCGGCCGACCGTTATACTATTGTGTTCTCAAAACAAACATGGGGCAAAAAGGTTTTTTTAGCATTATTGTTGTTTTTAGCAAATTTCGAGGGAATGAAGGTATTGAGGTAGTTCTCATGAAAATATTTTGAAAACTTTTTACGTATCTCCACCAATCATACTTACAAGGAATCTGTCAACCATGGCATGCCCAACCCAACTTGAAGCATCTCCCAGAGAACGGTAGCCGTGTCCAAAAAAAAAATCTGCCTTTAACAGCAAGGCACTATAATGCAGCGCCAAAACTCACATTTAAATTCAGGAAAGTAATAAATCCTGATTTGGTGAAATGGATAACTCTGACAACGTGCCCGTACGCCGCGTTCCGGCACACAGGGGGATCACAATGGGTTACCATTGTTGGATTTTGGCTTCGATTTCTGTGCCTTGCAGATAAAAACGACAGATACATTTTTGGATACGGCCTTTGTACATCACAACACTTCTCTGGGAGAAAATTCAAGATACGTTTCGGAATGCAATTGTTGACAGTTTCCTTGTTAGTAGTCACCGACAATGACTAAGTAAAACATGTATAGAGGGTACAGTTTGAGGTATCGGGTTCAAATCCCGGTTCAGCATTAATTTTTCTTTTCATGTCACACACACACACACACACACACACACACACACACACACACACACATATAATACATATATAAGAAAAATAAGTGTTTGAATTGGATTCGCCTGGTGGTGTAACGGATAACACGCTGAGGTACAGACTCAGAGTTCCGGGTTCGAATCCCGTCCAGGCATTTATTTTTCTTATCATGCCATATTAATCTTGCATTGCTCAATGTTAAACATTTAATTATAACATCTGTAAAGCGTCACTGGTATAAAGTAAAAAAAAATATTCTCTTTAATTTGCTTACTTGTTATAGTCAGCTACTAGATGACAGTGAAGACCGAGTTCTCGCGACATCTAGTAATAATTGAGAATATAATACATATATAAGAAAAATAAGTGTTTGAATTGGATTCGCCTGGTGGTGTAACGGATAACACGCTGAGGTACAGACTCAGAGTTCCGGGTTCGAATCCCGTCCAGGCATTTATTTGTCTTATCATGCCATATATATATATATATATATATATATATATATATATATATATATATACCTATACACACATGTTAACGTCTAACGAGCGCAATTTTGTTTTTCAATCGTCCCCTATATAATGTACTTTCCTCAAATAATTGTTAATGTTATTTTCCCATACCTGCTGGGCATTTTCCCTCTGGTTTTCCTACAAGAAGCTTCCAAGTGCCTCTTTCTTTTTCGGGCATAAACTCTTCCACTCGCCATTCGTTCTATGTCCTACTCGCAGTCTAGGAGACTTAACTGTAAATATATATGGTTTGCCATAAAGATCATGTAGCTCACTGTTATGCAGTCTTCTCCAAAAAGTTCCCAAGAACTTTATTCTCAAATATAACATGTATAAATATACAATATAAATTTTGACCATGATCATGTTTGGTATCTTCTACATGGGATCGATGAAGATCTGTAAAAAAATAGCAAAAATAATTTCATAAGAACAAACTTAATAGCTTCATTCCTTCGGAATTTGCTAAAAATTGCACCAGGAAAATTCAATTTGATGTTTTACATTAAATCGGATAGATCTGTCAAGAATTCAGGACGAATGTTAAATTTAATGAGCTCGTATAATCGTAAAATTATGTCAAACTGTTAAAATGTCTTCATGTTTTAAGTTTAATGTCAGAGAAATGAGATATAAATTAAACCATAAATGTACGGAAAAGGGGTGCGAAATGTCATAAGGCGGTGAACTTTAATTTCCTATTTCATAAAATATATATTACAATATTATAGCACATAAATTAGTTTATTGTTTGTAAAGTTTTAATTTAGTTATTAAATCTACAGGCACAGGCAAGAGACAGAATATGAGAGAATAATATGGTTTTGTTAATATATTGTAGTAATATATACCATGTATCATAAGCTTCCAATAAACATTTATTGCCTATAAAACTTTACAGCTTCACTGTTTAAAAAGGAAAGCATGGTGCAGGCAATGGAAAGATGTAGCAAAGTGAATTTCATTGTAGAAATAAAGCAAGTTTATTGATAGCAGGTTTAACTGAGTCCATAGCCGCCTACAGCGCTGACAACCAGTTAGAGTAAATTCTCGATCGCATTAATGTGCATTGAAGACCACACCGTACGAACAAACGCGTCATTCAATTTGATTCAATCCCATAATGAACTGTAAACACCTTCTTACGTGAATATTGTGGCTATGTATTCTATTAACTGCGTGAGCTAAGAAATGACCCATAGAGAATTACACTCAACCATCATTTACATAGGTTTCAACAACTTCATATTTTAAATTTAATTTAACAGGTTTTAAATGTATACAACATCTTCCTGTTCCCAATATTAAATTATGATTCGCTTCCTCCATTTATCTCTATCCTTCCAGTCCCATCCTGCACTCCGCTGTCTTTCATCAAATTCGTAATTTCCTCTATCCATGTCTTCTTAGGTCTCCCTCTTCGTTTCATCAGACTTGGAATCCACTCCAAACTCCTAATTGGCAATCTTTCTTCTTTCATCCTCTTCACGTAGGTCTCCCTCTTCGTTTCATCAGACTTGGAATCCACTCCAAACTCCTAATTGGCAATCTTTCTTCTTTCATCCTCTTCACGTAGGTCTCCCTCTTCGTTTCATCAGACTTGGAATCCACTCCAAACTCCTAATTGGCAATCTTTCTTCTTTCATCCTCTTCACGTAGGTCTCCCTCTTCGTTTCATCAGACTTGGAATCCACTCCAAACTCCCTAATTGGCAATCTTTCTTCTTCATCCTTTTCACGTAGGTCTCCCTCTTCGTTTCATCAGACTTGGAATCCACTCCAAACTCCTAATTGGCAATCTTTTCTTTTCATCCTCTTCACGTAGGTCTCCCTCTTCGTTTCATCAGACTTGGAATCCACTCCAAACTCCTAATTGGCAATCTTTCTTCTTTCATCCTCTTCACGTAGGTCTCTCCTCTTCGTTTCATCAGACTTGGAATCCACTCCAAACTTCTAATTGGCAATCTTTCTTCTTTCATCCTCTTCACGTAGGTCTCCCTCTTCGTTTCATCAGACTTGGAATCCACTCCAAACTCCTAATTGGCAATCTTTCTTCTTTCATCCTCTTCACGTAGGTCTCCCTCTTCGTTTCATCAGACTTGGAATCCACTCCAAACTCCTAATTGGCAATCTTTCTTCTTTCAATCCTCTTCACGTAGGTCTCCCTCTTCGTTTCATCAGACTTGGAATCTACTCCAAACTCATAATTGGCAATCTTTCTTCTTTCATCCTCTTCACGTGTCCAAATAATTGTAAAAATATTTCCCGCATGTTTTAAGAATAAGAATAAATGTTATACACGATACTGACACCCGAATGAGTAAGTGCTCGTGCTCGGGTGCAGTTCAGTTACAAAAATAATACAAATAGAAATAGGCCTGTTCATTGTAAGAATAGGAGCCAGTTTCATGTTTACATAAATTTATGACACGCACAAATAAAAAATAGTAGTGCAAGGGGAACAAAGTAGGTTAATTCCTGACTGAAGAAGGATTTAAAGACGTTATGAAACGATACAAAACAAAACAAATTTAGGAGAGAGTTTCAAAATGTAAAACGTAATGTAATACATAAAAATGAATGTTTGTTAGTTAGTTAGTTTGCTTGTACTTTATGCGCGGCCATACCGTTGATCCGATTGTGATGGGGTTCTTTACAAAATGTTCAGAAGTTTCCCGGGATGAACATAGGCTATAAGAGAGTTGAGATACTCAACTATTACACCCTTAAAAAATGCCCTTTGTAGTGAAAAACGTGAAAAGTCAATTTTTTTTACCCTTAAATAGCTTACGCTGCCTAAACCATAACAAATACACAAAATTAATGTACACAAAATTGAATATATCAAAAAACTCTACAAAAAGCCCACGACAGTATATGTTTATCTTTTACAGATAACACACAATAGCCATTTTTGTCTTTCAGTGATGCCAAGAAGAACGGGACAAGTAGAATCCCTGGCAAGCATGTGCTGCCATACCATTAATCCGACAGGATTTTCCCAGGGAGGTTATAGGTTATAAGAGAGTTTTAGTGCTCAAGCCCTTCACCCTTAAAAATCAACTTCTATAGTGAAAAAACGTGCAAAAATATAGCTTTTTGTAAGCTTAAATGGATTACGCTGCCTAAACCATAACAAATACACAAAATTATTGTACACAGAATTCAATATCTCAAAAAACTCTACAGACAGAAAAGTCCGCGACAGCATATGTTTATCTTTGAAGGATATCTCACAATAATCATTTTTATCTTTCACTGATGCCAAGAAGATCGGGATAAGTAAGATTCCCGGGCAAGTACGTAGGGTAGCGCACGGCGGGTATTCTTTTATGGATAACTCAAAACGAATTTTGTCTTTCAACTCATTTATGCTAAGTACATCGGGATGCGTAGATTCCGGAGCAACGCCGGATAATCAGCACGGGGTATCTAAAAATAATAACAATATAAATTTATATTTATTTTTCCTTCTACTTATTCAACTAAACGCAAAATGCAAAAACACATCATCATTTATTTAGGTGTAGCAGAGAACGTCGGGTATTAGCTAGTATGACATACAATGAATTAACCAAAGGCGAATGATATAAACTAAACATTATGTAATAGATTAATGCCAAGCTGAAGAAAGTATTTAAATTCATTAGGTAATAATATAAAGCAAAACAAATACATTATATGAGAAAATTTTAAAATATAAATCTTATTCTCAGAAGGAATTAATGCAATAGAGAATTTTATATATATTTATATATAATATTTAATTATTCAATGTCCCAGGTTGTCATTTCGACATTTCTGGTGTTCTCTCCTGGCATTGGCGTAATTGTATCCCACTTCTAAAGTTGGGACGTCTTGAAGGAGGAGTTACGTTGCCCCGATGATATGATGCATGATAAATGATAATAAGGCGCCAGGAGAGTTCTTAACCTAAACTTAACCTAAATCCCAGACCATGAGCAACCACAGAATAATTCCCTTTAAAGAAAAATTCCTATGGTTTGACCGGAAATCGAACCTGGGACCTCATGACCAGTAGTCAGAAACGTTGACCACTAGCCCATGAGGCTGGTAATATAAGCAATATAGTATATATTAGATTAAAACCAAACAGAAGAAAATAATTAAATGTAAAAAATATAAGCCATGCGTATTTATTATTTTAAAATATTTAAATAATTAATTTTGTTAAAAGAATTACGTAATTAATTAAGTAATTGATGTAAATAATTATTTTATTAATATTTTGACATATATTAATATATTTTAATATATATTTTATAATTGTTATAATTGTATCATTGGAAAACTGAACAATAGCTTAAATATATTGAAAAATGGGAAGGCAACTGGCACAGGTGGCTTGAATTCTGAATTGTACAAATATGCTTGCAAACAGTTCCATGAAAGACTGTGGTCCTTCTTTAATAACGTATTCAAAAGTACAAATATTCCACAAGAATGGAAGACAAGCATTGTTATACCCCTGTTCAAGAAAGGAGACAAGAGAAAAATGGACAACTATAGGGGAATCAGTTTGTTAAACACATGCTACAAAATTTATGTAAACATTTTAAATGGAAAATTGAAAAGTTTCAGCGAAAAATTCTTTATGGAATGTCAAAAAGGATTTAGTAAAGGACGATCTTGTATTGATTCAGCATTTTCCGTTAAACTATTGCTTGAAAAAGAAGAGAATTCAACGTAGAAACGCATTTTGCTTTCATAAATCTTGAGAAGGTGGCACGCCGTAGTGTAGTGGTTAAGGCACTGCACTACAAGCCGGAAGGTCGAGGGTTCATGTCCCGGTGGGGTCACGATTTTTAAACTGACCAAACCCTCTGGCGGCACTATGGCCCTGGGGTCGACTCAGCCTCTAACGGAAATGAGTACCAGACGCTTGTTCTGGGGTAAAGGCGGCCGTCACGCAGGGCTGACAACCCGGCTGACATCAAGTGCCGATTGTCTACAAATAGTGGGAGCCTTAACCTCCCACTACCCCAAGGGCCTCCTGAGGCCTGTAGTGGGAATACTTTACTTTTACTTATATCTTGAGAAAGCATTCGACACAGTCAAGAGACCAAAACTCTTCAATATATCGGAAGACAGAAATATACCAAATTTACCTCGGCAGAACATACAAAATATACAATGACAACACCATAAAGATTAAATTAAACAACAGATTTTCTGAAGAAGGAATTATAAATCGTGGTGTGAGACAAGGCTGCCCCCTATCCCCCAACACTCTTTGCGATCTATATCAATGTCGTTGGAACAAGACATATAAATTTGGAATAAGAATATCAGAAAATACAAAATTCAATATCATATTGTTTGCAGATGACCAAATAATAATTCCAAATTCATAAGATAATCTGCAGGAAGGTCTGTATGAACTTACCAAAATTACAGAAGAATATGGATTGAAGATATCTACAGAGAAAACAAAAACTATGGCATTTCAAGATGTAGATCCTGTCAGAAATAAAATTGTATTTGACAATAAAATGTTGGAACAGGTGAATAACTTTACATATCCAGGATGTAATATCTCATGTGAAGAAGAAATGGATGTAAATGCAAAAATATCAAACATTTTAAGGATTTTAGGGTTAATAAATCCTAACTTCAAGCCACAGTTAGTCCAAAAACATTCAAGATTAAAAATGTATAAAACAACTCTTTTGTGTAGTAGCGAAGTATGGACATTGAAACAGAAGGATATAAGAGACTTAGATCTGCTGAAATGAGATACCTTCGGAAGACTGCAGGATACACACTACTAGATCACAAAAAATGAAGACATCTTAGAATAATTACACATGGAAACTTTATAAACAACATTTCTGATTATAAATCAAGATGGGTGCAACATGTCCATCGAATGGAAGATGACAGGATACCCAAACAAATGTTAAGATATCAACCTGCAGGAAGAAGAAGACCAGGAGATCCACTCAAAAGACTTTTGGATGGTGTTTCTCTTGAGGCCGAAATAGGTCAACAAATGACCTAAATTCGTGAATGCACTATGATGATGGAGATAATTGTTTCGTTAAAGTTCATTTTTTTCTCGAATAATACTATTTCTGATTCTGTCTAATTTAGATCATCGTACAGATCTTTAAAAAATTCATTGCAATTTTTACTTTAATTTGGAATTTATAGTCCACGTTTCGGCTCCATAGGTCATTAAACTTCTTATTATTGATTTATAAATTTGGATATTAGTATCTTTGAATATCTGTTTATCCCACAAAATTCCATTCAACATCGCTATTGTAGATCGACCTTTAACTATTATTTTTGTTATTTCCAAACCATTGTTTCCATCTTCATTTATTTCAACTCTCGTATATTTAATTTTGTTACAAATATAAAGGTACTTCTAGAATATTCTTATCGCAAATTTTCTCCTCTATCATCAATTGTCTATATTGGGCTTATTTACATTAATATTTAATCCACATTTTTCATGTTTATATATTCATAACCTAGTATTTAAGTCTGTATATCATCATCATGAATATATTAGCTTTGGGATCTTCTTTTGAATTCGTTCTGAAGCAAATATTTTATTGCCTCACTTTGTTGTGTCCATGTAATGGAGGACGTTTTAGTTTGAAGTTATTTATTTAGTGGGAGTACCGAAACAATAGTAGCTTAGGTTACCTACCAAATTATTATCTGATAATTGAAGTTCTTGAAATTTTAACACAACGTTGCATTCGAATACGCGCGATTTTATACACGGCGCGACACAGTTAATTGTCGTTCGTGTTTTCGCGGGTCATTTTACAACTTGGATAGGAATAAAAAAGTTGTATAGATTTCAGGTACGGCGAGTGAAACCATTAGGTGTAGGAGTTCACCTAAACAAAAATTTGAAAAACGCTCTGGCGATCGTAATTTTCGATGTTTCACAACTAAACATGGAATATGCTGTTAAAATAAAGAGATGCATATTTTCCAAAAATCGGTGAATAAGTGGGGATTTACCTGCAATCCGAAATTTAAAAAAATGGCTCTAGCAACCGCCGGTGAGTTGTTATTCTTTAAACTGATAGGTTTAATATTATTTAAAGTAATCGGATGAGAATAAAATATTTAAAAGGATAATTTGGTTAGTTTTCAAGTATAGATTGATTAGCTCTCAGATTTGTTATGAGGTTCTCTTCAGGGGATTGCAAGGTATTCTCAAGTTATTTTCATTCGTAGTAAATCTACCAGTTACATTATACGGATGCGAAACATGGACTCTTACTTTAAGGGAGGAAAGAAGATTACGAGTATTTGAGAATAAAGTTCTTAGGAAAATTTTTGGACCAAAGAGAGATGAACAGACAGGTGAATGGAGAAGACTGCATAACAGCGAATTATATGGTCTTTATAGGAAGCCAGATATAATGAGAACAGTTAAGTCTCGTAGACTACGATGGCCAGGACATTGGCACGAATGGGGAATGAAAGACGTGCATGGAAGCTTCTTGTAGGAAAACCAGAGGTAAACGCCCAGTTGATAGACCAAGAATGAGGTGGGAGAATAATATTAACTATGATTTGAGGGAGGTAGATTATACAGTTGATGATTGGAAAACATTGGCTCAGGATAGGGATATATGGAGAGCTTATGACCGCGCGGTCATGAACCTACGGGTTCGATAGTGCCAGTGAGTTAGTTACTTAGTAAATAATACAAATTATATGTGTTAAATATTTTCAGTTCATTATTACTCGCAGTTCCTAATTCTTCTAAATAAATTTAGTTCCTTCCATGGAAAATTCACATCACCGCACCAATATGTTCTTAGTTATCACTATTAGTATTGCTATCTATATTATTTTATTCTATCATTATAATAATTATTATTATCTAATCTATTCCAATTTGGGGATTATGTTATGTTTGACCAAGGTGCCTCCGCATCCTTCTAGGTAAAGACCAGCTGAAATAACCGATAAATCGTCATACGTACAATTTTAGAGATTAATTAAGTCACATGACCAAATACTCTACAGCTATTGGTCGGTTCCCATTCATAATAAAATATCTATCCTAATTGGTCACATGAGAGATTTAATCACTATCACTTCCAATTAGAATACAGTTTACTTTACATGTTTTAACAATTAATATAAAGTTATTTAATAGTTTAATAAATCGTATATTACGGTGCGAGATTGGGAAGTGGTTTTTACAGACCTGCGTTGTACATTATGTTTTGCGCAATGGTGTTTTCAAAATAATAAATAATAGTAAAATAATAAAATCCTTGTTGGAAATATTTGCGTTTATTATAAACAACTGACTAACGTTAACAGTGTGGGCACCGTTTATTAGTTGAAATTACAGGAGGCCGTGGCACGAATTAGTCATAAAATGGCGGCAAGTACGTATTTATTGTTTTATATTGTTTCAAATAAAATTCAGTTCATTTAAAATTCAGTGATTTGGTTCGTCTAATGTATATTAACACTACCTTTTGGATATATTTTTGTATATACATTCTATGTAGTATAATTACATGGAGGGCAGTGGTTTTACTTCCCACACTCGTATTTGTAATATGTAATATTACAGGGTAGTTACTTAGGTTGGCAACCCCGAAATGTAGGAAGTTGAACGTTCGATCATGGTCGCCATTGCTGTAAGTATGACAAAACGCACTATCGCCCAAAAATAATATATTTTTATAAGTTTACTCAGCAATGTTTAAAATAAATTTTATAAGTAATTATTTAGATTTTTATACATAAAATATGTCCATCGCTGTGGTCTCGAGGTAGCCTTACCATACAGCGGACCCGAGTTCGATTCCCGGTCGGGGCAAGTTTCTGGGCGAGGTTTTTTCGGTTTTTTTTTTCTCTCGCCTGTAATATAAATGTCCGGAAACTTTAAGACCCAAACGGTCCTCTAACACCATCTGGTCATCATTATCACCAATATCATATTCGCCTAATTAGATGGGTCCAATTAGATGCGCAATATAGTTTCCATTGCAAACACACAGCCTCTGCATATCAACTCCTCTCCCAACCTGCTCGAGGTGGACCTGCTAATCCGAGTAACCCAAATCAAGGTTGTGGTATAGAATTCCTTCGGCGATTTGGTTCGGAGAACTAATGGGAAGAGGGGGTCCTTTCTCTGGGATGATAAGAGACTCATGCTCGGGGAAACAAGAGTAAAGTCCACAACGACAACTAATTTTAATAGGTTGGCGGAAGTGGCAACCCTCTAGATGGGGTTAGTATATCCAGAAGCTGGACCTAAAGCTTAGAGGTGGCAGCCCCACCAATGGTCTACTCTGCATAGCGTTGGTACCGAGATCAGAGGAAAACACATTACTCGTATTCTTCACAATGGAAACTCGGACGGACTTAACCAAAGACGACCTCAGCGTAGAATTAAGGACAAACGATTTGGTATAAAGGATCGGATTAAAGTGGGAACAATGGCTGTCCCTTCCTTTTGTATGGGAGTGAATCTTGGATTACCACTACCAAACAGGAAAGTAAAATCCAAGCAGCCGAGATGAAATTTTTAAGAAGAGTAAAAGGCTGCACTAGAATGGACCAGATAAGAAACGAGGATATCCGTGAAGAACTGCAGATCTACTCCATAAAAGAAAAGATATTTAACAACAAGATACAGTGGAAAGAACATGTAGAAAGAATGAAGAATGTAGATTACCAAATAAAATCTTCCATTATTTTCCAAGAGGAAGAAGGGATGTCGGACGTCCTCGGAAGAAATGGTATTAGATCTATTAGTGAAGACGGAACAGGCAACTCTTGCCTAAACCAGGAAGTGAAGATGATGCCTAATTAGATTAAGTTTAGTTTAAGGCCTCTCCTGGCGCATCATTACCATCATCATCAACTCTCATATCATCGGGGCAGCGTATCCGCGTACTCCAGGCGCCCCAATCTCAGAAATGGGTTACAAGTACACCATGCCAAGCGTACCAGCCTATTTTTCCCAAATCATACTAAGCTGCCGACGTATCTTGTCAATCAATCCCCCCCCCCCAATTTATCAGCTCTGTTGTATTCATCTTACTTAGCATGAATGTATAAGTGGATGGTATGACATACTTTGAATGTTCATGTTATCTTGGAGGCGGTCCCGGCATTGAGCTGATTACTCATCCGTGAAGTCCCTGAATGCCGATGCATGGTTAGAAAGGCATATATATGAGTACCAGACATATGATCTGGGGGTAAAGGTGGCCGTCGTGCAGGGCTGACAACTCGCCTGACTTATCGTTATGTTTGTCTAGAAAGGAAGCCTTAACCTCTTACTATCCCAATGGCCTCCTAAGGTCTGTAGTTGGATCGCTTTACCTTTACCTTCTTTATATCACTTATTCTCCCAGTTATATGGATGTGAAACATAGACACTTTAAGGGGAAAAAAGGATTTCGAGTATTTGAGAACAAAATTATTTGGACATTTTTTGGACCAAAAAGACATGGACAGGTGAATGGAGAAGACTGCACAACAGTGAGCTACATGATCTTTATAGGAAACCAGATGTAATAAGAACAGTTAAGTCTCGTAGACTGTGATGGGCAGGACATGTGTCACGAATGGGGAATGAAAGAGGGACATGGAAAGTATGTGAACCAGAGGAAAAACGCCCAGTTGGTAGACCAAAAATGAGGTGGAAGAATAATATTAACCACGATTTGACGGAAGTAGATAACACAGGGATGATTGGAAAACATTAGCTCAGAATAGGGTTTATGGAGAGCATATGTGGTCTTGAGTTAAAAATCCTCTCCTGAAAGGTCCGAGTGGCTTGAGACACATAAAAAATGTTACGAAGGATATAAGTACTATTAACGAAATAACCAGGGGGGACTAATTGAATAATGTCACCGAACAATTATTATTAATTCGAGATCTACAAAGAGAGAGGAAAGAAACAAAGAAAGAACTTTAATCAGTGAAAGGAGTATTAATGATTTCTTCCATGACAGAGACTTCAGAAATATAAATGATACCTTGAAATTATTTAACTATGGAACACGGTATATAATTAAACAGAGTAACTATGATGTACGATTTGTTTATAACTTTATTACACAGTGAAGAATGTGTATCTAATCAGAGCAGTTAGTACGTTTCCAAGACAACGGGGCGCTGTTTTCATCACCTTAACACAAACATGTGCCTGCCCTGTTTTACATCTGGATATAAAAGCGCCTGCAATTTACTCACTTTGTGTTTTGTATTTCTAAAACATTCTATCTTTATAGCTAGCTCTTTTATCAACACTCTAGTATTAGTCAACGCATCAATATGTCTTGCTACAAATTCAAGCATTCCTGTCTCCTCCACGATTCAATGCTGTGACATAGCGTATCTGTTATAATGAGACAGTTGTTTTCTTTTTATTTAAACAAACTAACAGAAACTCTTTAATAATAACACTCTACCAGAAATTAATAATTTATTTTATTTTTACAATTATTAGGCTCAATAAATAAGATATTTTAAAACCACATATTGTATAAAAACATTCATCATCATCATCAAACTTCACGGATTAGGTCTTTGCCTGTTCCGATCTTACATCTGTTCAGCCCAGCGCTTTCTTGGTCTTCCTACCGATCTTCGTCCTCCAGGATTATACATAAGTACCATCTTTGGTATCCTATCCTCTGTCATTATTTGCAAATGTTCCATCGAATTGTTCCTGTGTTCTTCTATTTGTTGAAGAAGTGGTTGTACTTTTAGTTTCTCTCTAATATTCTCATTTCTAATATGTTCTTCTCTTGTACAACCTTTCACAGTCCATAGGAATCTCATTTCAGCTGCCTGAATTTTACTTTTTTCTTTTTCCTTCAGGACGCAGGCCTCACTTCCATACATCGCCATTGGTAGTGCCATCGTTGAGTAAAATCTTAGCTGCCAAAAACAATCAAGACTCAAATTATATAAAATCTCGTCCTCGACTTTCCTGTATGGAAGTGAAATCTGCGCTCTAAAAAAGAAAGACATCATCACATTAAGAGCTGCAGACATGAGATTCATGAGTCATACTGCTGGATATACTACAACTGACCATCAGAGGAAGGAATGCATTTTAAAGGAACTCCACGTGCAACCTTTAGAAGAAAAGATATCCGCCTTCAGAGACAGATGGCTGGAGCATGTATCCCGAATGTCACCGACTAGGATCCCTAAAGCAGTTCTTTGATATCGCCCACGAGGACGATGATATGGACGTTCACCACAAAAACGACTTTAAGACCTTGTCTAGTTGAGACCGGAACAGGTCAACATTGGCCTATGTTCATGAATGATGTATGATGATTATTATTTTATTTTTTTTAAAATAGTAATCCGGCTGACATATTTTACTGAAGTACGTAGCGATATACTTTTTTCCAAGGCCAGGTTGCCAGCCTGGCGCCTAACCCCCAGACACGGAGGACCTGGGTTTTTTTAGGGTTTGCTCCCATAGCCGACAGGTCTCAGTTTTAAGGCGCTCAGAACTCGCCTTTCGTCCCAACCTGTTAGCTACAGTCTATTACGACTGCAGTCAGGGAGCACGACGAGAACGTAGGATTAGGACTTGCTGGCAGAGCTGCTAAAGCAGTCGCAGTGGCATTTCTCGAGATTTATTAAGGTATACTTGGTATTTGACGGAATTACAAAAGAATAAAATTAGAACAGTTGAATTTGATTATTTTAGAAGAAGCCTCCAAAAAAAAACAGACAGGATAAAATAAGAAATGAATTCCTTTGGAGAGAAATGAATGTCACTACATCTGTTGTTACGAGGATTGAAAATCAAACGCTTAAATGGTATGGCCATGTACAAAGAATGGAAAATGAAAGATGACCAAAAAATATATACCAATGGTCATCCCCTGGAAGAAATAAACGTGGCAGACCAAGATGGAAATGGAAAACCTACGTCAGAACTATAATGGATGATAGGAATTTGGAAGAGGGAGATTGGAATGATAGAGATAAATGGAAACTGAAGACGGCAAACCTATAAGTGGGGTAAAGCCGAAGAAGAAGAAGAAGAAATAGTAATCAGACAAAAATAGTAATGGGGACAAAAATCAGTGCAGATGGAAGTCATGATGCTGAAATTTAAAAGAGAATAAATAATGGCAAATCTTCAATATCAAAATTAAATGGCGTTTTATGGGATAAGAATAAAAGTTCTAAAACAAAATCAAACATTTTAATACAATAATGAGTAAATGATATACGGCGCAGAAACATGGGAATTAAAATCTAAAACAATAAGTAAAGTAAATTCTGCATAAATGGATTTTTGGAGGCGTTCAGCTGGAATGTCTAGGAGAAATAAAAATAAGAAACAGCGTAGTTAAACAAAATATTAATGTTCAAACTTCAATTGTGTATTTTATAAAAAAAAACAATTAAGATGGTAGGGTCAGAAGACAGATTTTCAAGAAGAATACTAGAAGGGTGCAACTTGGTAGAAGAAGAAGAAGAAGAAGAAGAAGGAGAGGACAGCAAAAATAACGCGGATAGATGGTGTTTTGAGCAGCATGAGGGAAAAAGAATGAACGATGGAGATTGGAATGACAGAGATATATGGAGGAGAATGACAATAGATTAATTGGACGTAGGAAGATGTTATGAAATGTTGTCAAAACCTGCTAAATAAATAAATACTGTAATAATGATTTAATATACAAGTGATCGTCTCGGTGATAAAATATTAAAATATACAGTCAATATGCCCAATTCACCAATTAATGTTTTAAAATGATCCACACGTTTCCACAGCCAAGCTGTCATTCTCAAGACCAGATATTGACTAAAGACAAAATTGTTAATAAATAAATAAATTCAGTTAAGAACAGACTACGTCATTTTAAAACATTAATTGGTGAATTGAGCATACTGACTGTATGTTTTAAAATAACAACGAGATTGATAGACCGCTGTAGCCTACTGGTAATGTCATTGGCACAAATGCTTAGGGCCAGGGATCGATCCCCGGTTTGTACAAGTTTTCTGTGTGAAGTTTTTTTCGGAGTTGTTCTTCGCCTATAAGACAAATATCAGAAAACTTTGTTGTAAAGTTTGACGCATGATCTTGATTTCCATTTTTTATTTGTTTACTTTATCTCAATAAGAGAGTGCTCCACTTCCTGTTTTCACATCTTGCAGTCCACTTCCGTCTGTAAAGATTCTTATATTTTGCTGTATTAAAGTTAATGATTTCTATGGCTAAGTGTTTCCATTCTAAGGGGGATGCCATTATTTTTGCCTGTTTCTGACTTCTGTCCCTTATGAAAGTGTATGGAAGTAAACAACTGAGCTGGTTTTATAGTATTGTTTATGGTGATAGATTCTAATTTGCTTATCTTAAAAAAACGTTAAACTGAAAATATATAAACTGTTATCCTCCCACATACGTTACATGCATGAAAAAGACGGTTTCCTATTTTAAAGGATGAGGAAAGATTATGAGAATTTCAGAATAAAGTTCTTAAGATACATTTTGGGCCAAAGGGAAATTAACAGACAAGTGAATGGAGAAGACTAAAAACTAATGGGAAACCAAATGCAATAAGAACAATTTGTCTCGTAGATTGCGATGGGCAGATTTTGTGGCACGAATGGGGAGAATAAATGAGGGGCATAGAAGCTCCCTGTAAGAAAACCAGAGGAAAGAGTCCTGTAGAGAGGCCAAGAATAAGGTGGAAGTATAACATTAACGATGATTTGAGGAATGTTAATTATATAGGAGAAGTTTAGAAAAATTAGCTCAGAAAAATTTATAAATATTCGCTTGATATAGTTAGTACATAAATTTATAAAATGTATTATGGATCCGTAAACTTTCATTGTATTTATAAAGTTTTATTCTTGCTTGAATTATTTACTTTAAGACAATTCTATATAGGGATATATCCGCGCGGCCATGAACCCGAGGGTTCCATAGTGCCTCTGAGTTAGTCGCTTTGGTGAGTTCATACTGGAAAGCGAGCTACTAGATGTGCGCTGTTTCGTGTCCCCACGGGAGAAGAAATGCTCTCATGGAATTTCTGCCAATGTGGGACCGGTCTCCACCCATCATCGTGAGGTATTTGCCTAGCTATATTAACTAACGATTCCAGGTTGGGAAAACTAGCTATAACGGGTGGGGGATCCGACATGCTGACCACATATCAGCCTTATACTGGCTGAATGATCGCCCACCTTTGTGAATTTCAGAAACAGTTATATTATATGGGTGCGAAACATGGACTCTTACTTTAAGGGAGGAAAGGAGATTACGAGTATTTGAGAATAAAGTTCTTAGGAACATTTTTGGACCAAAGAGAGATGAACAGACAGGTGAATGGAGAAGACTACATAACAATGAACTACATGGTCTTTATAGGAAGCCAGATATAATAAGAACAGTTAAGTCTCGTAGACTGCGATGGGCAGGACATGTTGCGAGTATGGGGAATGAAAGACGTGCATGGAAACTTCTTGTAGGAAAGCCAGAAGGAAAACGCCCAGTTGGTAGACCAAGAATGAGGTAGGAGAACAACATTAACTATGATTTGAGGGAAGTAGATTATGCAGGGAATGATTGGAAAGCATTAGCTCAGGATAGAGATGTATGGAGAGCTTATGTCCGCGCGGCCATGAACCTACGGGTTCGATAGTGCCAGTGAGTAAGTAAGTGTGAGACAAGCAACTGGCTAGTAGTCCAAGAGTTTTGTATGTGTGTGGCACCAATCTGTTTTAATCTATGAAAGAATACATTATAATGAATTTTAAGAGCTTTTATATGTTTTCTAGGTATCATGTAAAATAGAATAACTTTTTCTATTCTAACAAAGCTTCAATCTGCGAGAGACAAATTCGATGTCTGACATTGCCCGAGGGAACTAATGTTGTTTTCCCGTTTTTATTTAGAAATGTAAATTCAAATAAACGTTCTAAAATTCACATCAATTGAATCACTTGGTATCGAAATAAAGTGAATATTTGGATTGCTTTAGAAAGGCTGAAATGTTCACAAACGTATATGTAGGAATGTTTATAGCCTGTGATTATTCATTTGTCCATGGTATTATGCCAGGATTTGTTTATCTCGTAGAGAGTGGTGTATGGTATCTATCACACTTCTGTTTTCAAAACAAATATAACAAATGTGTCGAATATTTTCAATTGTTAACGAACCGGAATAACTTCCTATATTGCTATCAATTTAAAAATAACGTACCGGTTGAACCACGCATGTGTTATGTAAATTTAATGAGCATTGAACAAATGACAAGCATCTAATTAACAAACATAAAATTATTTTGATATACGCTTACATTTGACTAATTCTATGGTTTATGGAACCCGCAGGTACAATGCCGCAATCGCTAACATCATCCACTGAACCCCATAATTTCATCAATTTGAATCCAATATTTATTTCCCTGAAGTCCATCCGAACATTATCTTCCCACATACGGCTAGACTTTCTTAATGACTCTTCTCCTAAGTGTATCCCAATGATAATTGGAAGTATTTTTACTTTACCTCTTATTGTTCTTAAAATAAGCTCATATGTATCTCTTTCATTCTCCGTGCATAATAACAATAACTCTCCTACAAAAAATAATTGATATTATTCTCCCAACAATAACCCACATTTTTAATGCCTCTATAATGACCGGGACCTATCCCAGACTCTGGAAAATGGCTCTAGTTCGTCTTACACCGAAATCAAACACTCCCACAACACTCGATGATTATAGACCAATTAGTATTCTTCCCTGTTTATCTAAAGCACTGGAACACATAATACACTCACAGTTAACAGACTACCTCATCACACACGACTTACTTGATGAGCATCAGTCTGGTTTTAGAACAGGACATCATACAAGTACTGCACTACTTGACATTGTAGAGGACATAAAAGACTCAATGGACAAAAGCAAACTCGCTGCAGTAGTCCTACTCGACTACAGCAAAGCCTTTGACACAGTAGATATAGACTTAATGCTAGCGAGACTAAATACACTACATTTGTCGGAAAACTGCCTTGATTGGTTTACATCTTACCTCACTAATCGTCAGCAATCAGTTTCTGTTAATAATCGCATTTCTTTCTGGCGCTTGGTGAGGAAAGGGGTACCTCAAGGCGGCGTCCTCGCTCCTCTTCTCTTCTCGATTTATATTAATGACGTGACCAAGAAACTACAAAACTGCAAGCAACACCTTTACGCCGACAACCTACAGATTTACACACACTTTAGGCCTGACGAAATTAATGAATATATTGACAAAGTAAACACTGACCTCAGGCATATATCTTTATGGTCCAGACAATATGGGCTGAAACTAAATGTAAACAAAACGCAAGCAATAATTATCGGACATCCAAGACTATTACACTCCATAAACAATGGCAATATGCCGGCTGTCATATTAGATAATGAAAAAATTCCTTATACCAACGTCGTTAAAAACTTGGGACTTTACTTAGATTCTAATTTAAATTGGCATGTGCAAGTAAAACAAACATCTAAAAGGATATTCTCCATAATGCATTCCCTAAAGCGACTTAAACATTTTCTTCCTACAGCTCTTAAAAGAATTTTAATCCAAACCTTAGTGATGCCGCATTTTGACTACTGTAACGTTCTACTAACTGACATAAGAGACGGATTGTCGGACAAACTGCAGCGTGTCCATAATATGTGTATCAGATTCATATTTAATGTTCGAAAATACGATCACATTTCTCCATTATTCCACGAATTGTCATGGCTACATCTAAAAGAGAGAAGAAAATCGCACTGTCTAATTCTCTTATTTAAGATCCTACATACCTCGATTCCCAATTATTTATAATCCCGTTTCCAGTATCTATCCTCAAACCATAACTTAAACACAAGATCACAACATAGTCTCTTGCTTAATATACCGCAACATAGGACATCACATCACTCCATGTCATATACCATCTTCACTTCTCGCAACTGGAATTCCCTACCACAAGAAATAAGGGGTTGCCGGAAATTGGCATCTTTTAAAAGAAATCTAAATTTATATTTGCTCTAACCTCAACTTCATTATTACCCAGTGTAAGGTATATATATTAATTGGTGTTTCTCGTATAATTTATCATATTTATATTATTATTATTATTATTATTATTATTATTATTATTATTATTATTATTATCGTATCATTATTGTTGTTACCCTATAAAATGTTGTTTGCACATGAAATTTACATTGCTACATTTATTTATCTTTAACTGTTTATAATTAGTATAGTGTATATCTATATTTGTCAAATATGTATTTGTATTTGTGCTGGTTGAGTGGAAGAGAGGGCATTATGGCCTTAACTCTGCCAGAATAAATAAAGTATTATTATTATTATTATTATTATTATTATTATTATTATTATTATTATTATTAAATGGCATGTTCTTATCAGTCCACGAATCTCAACTTTTACATCTGGCATTTATGCTCCTTGCCTCTGGTCCCGAGTTCAAACGTGGCCGGGGTCGATGGATTTCTTTAGGATAAAAAAATCTAAGGAACAAGTTCTCCGGGAGGGACTTTAAGCCGTGGGTCCTGAGCCTGAAGATTTTCAGGCTCGTAAAAGATCCTTAAGCTTGAATAAAAAGGTATCTAAGCAAAATTGACAATACTTTAGTGCCTTGCTAGTTGTCTTATTGAGTCAGTATGTTGACAGCATGTCATTCATGACATCTATGGAGAAATAAGGTAACTAAATTAACTTCGTCTAGTAACTGCTAACAAAGGAGAGACTATGGCTCAACATTGGGCTATGCCATTATAGATACAGATAGATACTAATAAAATATATATATAATTGAGTTATAAGTCACAATATAAATGTTTAAATATAAAATTACAAAATTAATAGGTCTACCTGTAAGATACCGTCTCCTCAATCTGTTATTTAATCAATTGAGTTGGTGTTTACTTGATGAAAATCTGTTGTTTAAACGTTGTACACAATTCAAAAAGCCGTTCCACCCTCGGATTACCAACTTCTCGCTGAGAATGCATCCATTTTAAAAAGGTCTGTAGAATAAAAAAAAAATTAAGAAAGATGAGGACGGCGTTATCTTAGAGGTATTGTAGACCACCTCATGATGTTCTGTCTAAAAGTGTAAATAAATGCGACAATTGTTTACTAACTTTTCATAACAAAAAAACTGAAATCAACACAAATAATTCTTTCATCACTTTTTAGTTAGAATATTTTGAGTACAACTTATAATTTTTACAATAAAATTTTTGTATTACATCTGGTTCCCATAATGGTCACGTAGTGTTGTTTCCTCCATGCACCTTTCTGATTATCAATGTCGATAAAAATATTCCTAAGCACATTATTGTCAAACACTCGTAATGCTTAACCCTATCTTAAAGAAAGAGACCATGTTTTGAGTCCATATGAAATATAACTGGGAGAATGTTTAACAACTTTTTTAGAGAATTTGATATGAAATAGTCCCTATAATGCACAACAGCAAAAATCTCGTATATACTATTATTTTAATACACCGTGTTCCAAAAGATGGACGGGTTTTAACTAGCTGGTATAGCTTTACAAACGAAATTGGATGGGTGATTATTTGCTATAATGAAAGAAAAACTGTGAAAATGTTTGCAGCAATTTGTTTCTTGTCATTATTACGTCACAGCGTTAAATTTGTGAAAATGGCGACTCTGTACATAACTCATTTTGTGTATTGCAATTTGCGAGGACTGGTTCCATTGTTGCAGTGCAGAGAGCTTTCCGACGTAATTTGGAATTGATCCTCCGACAGATAAGAGTATCCGTCGATGGCATAGATAGTTAAACGACTGGATATATCTGTAAAAGAAAAAGTCCAGGACGTCCACGTACACCAAAATGAAAGAATCGAGAATATCAGGGGAAACACTAGATTTTACTTAATATGTTACGCGGATGATCCTTTCAGAATCTGAAGATAATTTACAAAGATCTTTACATCAATTTAATATAAATGCCAAAAAATACAATATGGAAATTAACACGAATAAGACAAAATGCTTAACAATGTCAAAAGAATCAGTAAGATGCAAATTAGAAGTGGAAAGAAAAATTATAGAACAAGTGTCAGAATTTAATTATTTAGGTGTATTAATAACAAACACTAAAAATTTAATAAAAGAAGTAAAGAATCAAGCTGATAAAGCAGCGCAAATATCAGGGTATATGAAAGATTTAATTTGGCGCAACAAACATATGTCAATAGAAAGCAAAACCCGCATATACAAAACGATAGTTCGACCAGTTATCGTATATAGCAGAAACTAGGGCTGATACAACAAAAACTAAACAAATAATAAGTACATGCGAAATGAAAAACTTAAGAACTATTCAGGGGAAAACATTCTTTGATAAAATGCACAACACAGATATTAGGGACAAATGCCATATTCAAGACATAACCAAATTTATTATAGATAGACGAAAATATTGGAAGGGTCATATAGAAAGAATGAAAGAAAACCGGCTTGCAAAAAGAGCTAAAGAAGATAGACTAATGGACGGGAGAAGAACAAGAGGAAGACCAGCCAAGAGATGGACAGACAGTGAATGCACATCCAATACGTCTTCCTCCGAGGAGTGATTTTGGAAATAAACAGGATGAAAATCCTACAAATTAAGTTTAAGAAGAAGAAGAAGAAGGGAATATCAGAGCAGCTTTCATACGTAGTCCACAAAAGTCTGTGCGGCGTGCTAGTCGTGAACTGCAAATGCCTACTACGACATTGTGGAGAGTTCTACTACAGCTGCTTCATATGCGACCTTACCGTTTGCAGTTATTGCAAGCTCTAAAACCTGCAGACCTAGTGGCAAGCACCAATTTCTGCGTGGAAATACAACGTTCACTAAAAAATGATGAAGATAATTTTAGTCGTTTTGTGTTTAGTGATGAAGCATGTTTTCATACCAGTGGCAAGGTGCAGATTTATATTTTTCCTCAGCTAAATGAGCCCGCACCTCAAAACTTGATTTGGCAACAAGACGGCGCTCCACCTCATTTTCGTAATGATATGTATCAATGGTTGAACGATAATGTTCCCCGACGATGGATACGACGCGCCGGTCCGGATTAGGTGGTTTATTCCTGATGACCTCCACGGTCTCCCGGTCTCACGCCTTGTGATTTCTTCCTGTGGGGGTATGTGAAGGATCGTGTGTACGTACCACCACTTCCCGTCGATCTTCCAGACTTGGGAAGAAGGATTGTTGCTGCTGTTGAATCCATTGCTTTCCAAGGTTTGGGAGGAATTCGAATATCGGCTAGATGTGTGCCGGGTAACGAATGGTGCTCACATCGAACACTTACAAAGTATGTTATGAAAACTCGAAGAGCTTCTCTTTAATCTCATGTAAGTTTTGTTCTTATATATATATATATATATATATATATATATATATATATGTGTGTGTGTGTGTATATATATATATATATATCATTTAAGGAAATTAAACAACTTTGAAACCCCGTCCATCGTTTTGGAACACAGTGCATTATCATGTTATTTTAAAACAGATTATTGAAACATTATTGTGATTTCCTATTATTTTCGTGCTTATAATTTCAATCACAGCTTTAAGCGAGAATATTGGCCATGAAACTGTAGTCCCTCTGGTTTAACTTTACGAGAAATTGTAGTATGAGAAAACTGTACTCGCCTCTCTCACTCGCACCAGTTTCGTCGGTGTTTCTTCACCAGATGTTAATTGGGGAAAGGGGGGGGGAGAGGAAAACTGACAACCGGGTGGGTTCTTTCTTTTGTATCGGACTAAAGCAGTCAACGATCTACCCTTGTATCTCCATCTCTCTCTCTCTCTCTCTCTCTCTCTCCTCTCTCTCTCTCTCTCTCTCTCTCTCTCTCTCTCTCTCTCTCTCTCTCTCTCTCTCTCTCTCTCTCTCTCTCTCTCCTCTCTCTCTCTCACCAGCTATACAATAACGAAATAGTGTTACCTTATTCAAAATTATCAAAAATTTCGTGGGCATATACGGAGGGTTGTTTCCGATCTCTGATAACGATTTGCCAAGTAGATTGTGACGTTGGAGTGCGAGTCATTAGGATAGGAGTGTGTGAGGTGATCAAACCAATCAGTGTGCTGCTTTTGTTACACTCGCACGCGTGTTGCTCTCATAATGCCTAATCAGATAGACCCGTTTTGGGAAGGTTGCATTACTGCCCTTTCCGACGCTAATTATAGTTATTCCGCGATTATTGAGGCTTGCAAAAAACGTAATTTTATGGTGTCAAAGTGTGGAATTAGCTCAGTGCTTAATAAAAAGGGTAAGGGTCGCTTGGGATTAATTCCAAAAGGAAAACAAACTGGCAAATCCACGACCTGCTACTACCCGCACCCCAGATGTAATCAGAAAGGTCAAGGTCCTTATCTCTGGTGGTAACCCTGCCACACAAAGAGTGATTGCGAACAGATTGGGAATATCCCTTAAAACTGTAAACACCATAATAAACAAAGATTTAAACATGGAGAAGCGCCACAAAAGCAGGGTTCATAAATTGTTGCCACGTCACATTGCCGAATGCCGCACCAACAGCAGGAAACTATGAAAAGCACCTGGCAGGAGAAAAATGGAAATGTTTGGTCACACTTGATGAAGCATATGTTTATCTAGGAGACTGCAACAAACCCCGGGCAATTTACTATAGAGAAAGGGGTGAAAAAAATTTTCAAAAGTGGTATGCCGAATGCAGAGAAAGTTTCTCCAAGGGATTTATGGTCATCGCGGGATATTGCTACAATGAAAAACTGACCATTCGTAGAGTAGCTAAAAGGCCAAAATCAACTCCCAGTACTACCAGGAAGAAGTTCTCATCCCAATTTACCGGACTGAAATCCCAGCTCTCTATGGTACAGACAAAAACCAAGTCTGGGTGCACCAAGACAAGGCCTCCAGTCACACTTCGGGTTCAACCCTGACATTCCTGGAGAGAATGGAGCAGGAAACTGGAATACATGCTATTCCATTCAGTAACATCCCAGTGAAGTCTCCTGATGCATCACCGATGGACTTTGTGTCTTTGGACTCTTCAAAAGGGCACTGGGAAACAGGCGTCCTCGAACAATAGGCTGTCTCTGGAAAGCATGTAAAGAGGAGTGGGAACTTCTAGACATGGCTGTGCTGCGTAAGAGTCTTCTGCAGTGAAAACTCCGATGCCGAGCCATAGCTCGGGTGAAGGGCCATCAAATAGAGCATGCTCGATGGTGGAGACACGTCTTTTCTTAAGGTAAAACTTAAAAATCATTTGTTATCAGAGATCAGAAACAACCCTCCGTATTCCCAAATACCCCCAATCTTTTCTCCTCTCTTAAAGAGGCCATGTTTGCCAGCCATATAATATAAATGAAAGCGTGTTTAACATTTTTAGATAATTTGAAAGGAAAATAATTCGTGAAATACATATAGTAAAAATGATATATATTTCGATATTATAATTAAATTTCTGACATTGAGCAATGCAAGATTAATATGACATGATATGAAAAATTAAGCTTGCATTGCTCAATGTCAAAAATTTAATTAAAACATCGAAATAAAGAAATGTCACTGTTTTAGAGTAAAAATATTATCTATAATTTGCTTAATTGTTATAGGAGCTATTAGATGGCAGTGGAGACCGAGTTCCCACTACCTCTCGTAATATAGAATATATATATATATATAAATGTTTGTACTAGATTTGCTTGGTAGCGTAATTGGTAGCGCACTGGAGTATCAATCCAGAGGTCCGGATTCAAATCACGTACAATCATTTATTTTTCTTGTCATTTTATATATATATATATATATATATATATATATACACTTGAAATAATATAATTAATTTCAATGTTATGTTTATTTTTTAAAACATACTACTGAAATATTATTGTGATTTACAGTGAGCTTGTGGTCTTGTAAGTTCAATCACAGCTGTAATGCGAAATGATGACAATGAAACTAACAGAAGATTGTAAAAATGCTATTAAAACGCCAGAAGAAAGAATCAAAATTGATTAAGTACAGTAACTGTTTCCAGCTGTCGCGGTAACCAAGTTTGAAGTGAGATTTCGTGTTGAATACTCCTACTGCATTAAAAAACAAGTGAATAATTTATTGAGTTAAGTGACACTTACTTGCAACTGAAGTACAGTCACTCCCATAAATCTACTGCAAGCTGTCAATCTTACCTGAAATAAATAAAACAAAAAATTATAAAATTCTTTAAATTACGATTAACTTTAAAAGAATAATAACAATAACAGTAATAATAATAATATAATAATAATAATAATACTGACACAAAAATTAAATTTAACTGATGGAGTTAAGACCTATATGATCTTTTCCACTTCACCAGCATTAAGTTATGCAGATATTAATTATAAATCATTATCTATAGTTAAATTAATACACTTGATACACAATAGAGAGAATGAGAAAAGTACAAAATATATTAAAATAATAATAACAATAATAATAATGATAATAATAATAATAATAATAATATTTATAAGAAGAAGAGTAGGGTGCGTGTAGGCAAACAGTTTTCGGACACTTTTGAAATCCAGAATGGGTTGAAGCAAGGAGATGCACTATCTCCTCTATTATTTAATTTTGTACTAGAGCATGTCTTCAAATCTTTAGAGGATGAGGAAGACCTACAACTCAATGGTATTAATAATATGTTAGTTTACGCTGATGATGAAGTACTATTGGCCGATAGCGAGGAGATACTAAAGGACAACACGCACACACTATTGAGTAACACTAAGAAATTAGGACTGGAAGTAAATATCTATGAAACTAAATATATGGCCACACGTAGAAATGCATTATATAATGGAAATGGACAGCTAATGACAAATGAGGGAAATTTTGAGGAAGTGGCTGAATTCTAATACCTAGGAACAATAATCACAAATGAGAATGAGATGCACAAAGAAATTAAACATATGCTCAATTCTGGAAATGCGTGCTATTATGCATTGCAGAGACTTCTGATGTCCCAACTCCTTTCAAAAAACGTTAATCTTAAAATACATAAAACTATTATTCTACCAGTTATGTTATAAGGGTGCGAAACATGGACTCTTACTTTAAGGGAGGAACTGAGATTACGAGTTTTTGAGAATAAAGTTCTTAGGAAAATTTTTGGACCAAAGAGAGATGAACAGACAGGTGAATGGAGAAGACTACAGAACAATGAACTGCATGGTCTTTATAGGAAGCGAGATATAATAAGAACAGTTAAGTCTCGTAGACTGCGATGGGCAGGACATGTTGCGCGTATGGGGAATGAAAGACGTGCATGGAATCTTATTGTACGAAAACCAGAGGGAAAACGCCCAGTTGGTAGATCAAGAATGAGGTGGGAGAACAACATTAACTATGATTTGAGGGAAGTAGATTATACAGGGACTGATTGGAATGCATTAGCTTAGGATAGAGATGTATGGAAAGCTTATGTCCGCACGGCCATGAACCTACGGGTTCGATAGTGCCAGTGAGTAAGTAAGTATAACAAGAAGCATATAGTATATGATTGAATAATTGGCTTGACAATGAATGTGAAAGAAACATAAAAGAACAACAAACGTATCCGTAGAACTTGGTTATATACTAAGGAAGTATCCGGTGAGGTTATTTTTTTAATTGTTTTTTAACGGGACATTTCTTGATTTTAAAAAGTGGGAAGTCCAAAATAATTGAAAAAAATACAGTAAAAACATTCAACATTATTTTTTAAATACTGGTATGTAAAGGATGGCCCTGGCAGTCAACCATAGCAAGTATTATTTTACACACCAGAGAAAACACAAGGTATCGAAGGGACTAGAAATAAAAGGATAGTTATTAACAGAAAATTAATAAAAGAATACTAAAGTAATACTAATATGATATCATGAAAATAAAACAAAAAATATTTTAGGGACGAGGCGCAATTTTGAGATAAGAAAACCAGAGGGAAAAGGCCCATTTTATAAACCAAGAATGATATGGGAGAATAATAATTACCATTATTTTGGGGGAAGTAGATTATACAGGGATGATTGGAAAAAATTATCTTAGGCTAGGATGTATGGAGACAAAATTTCAAACACTATAGGTATATTTAAATTAAACAAATTTTACTATTATTATAGAGCAACATTGAGGTGTATGACGTAATGAAACATTTGCACATATTGTGACGTCATAGTTTCATATACAAGTTGTTTATTCTCAAGATGCTCTAACTAAAAAGTGAAGATAAGTGCAACAGTTGTTTACAAACTTTTAATAATAATAATAATAATAATAATAATAACAATAATAATAATATTTTTTTATTATTCCGGCTTTTACAATGAATATACATTTTTCCGGTACCCATGTTCACAGTTAACTACACATTTGTTTCAACACATTTTTCCATTCATGTCTGATCATCCATATATGTTCTTCTATTTCCCATTCCCTCTTAGCTTCATTGATTCCCTGAATCCACGTAATAGTTGGTCTACCCTTCTTTTTCCTTCCCTGTGGTTCCCAATCCATGATAATCTTAGGTAGTCTTCCTTCTTCCATTCTTCTAATGTGTCCGTACCAATTTAGTTGTTACTTCTTTACAAAATCTAATATTGAATATTGTACCTGCATATATATATATATATATATATATATATATATATATATATATATATATATATATGAATTTCTGATAACTCCGCCATTGCCGGTCCCAAGCCCGGATGAGAAAGGAGGAGGGGGAGGAGTAACACCTCGTAAAAAAAACCTTGGTTCAGCTGGCCCGGCTGATAGTACCATGTGAGGGCCCCTTGCCAGGGAACGGTGAAGACCTCAACGGCAATGAAGGCGGAGAGGGATACCCTTAATACGGCAGATTGGCGGAAGAGGCACCCTACCCTCACTCAGGGAAAGAGAGAGGAACCGCTGCCTTGCGGAGAAGGAGAAACTTCAAAGGCTAAGGGAGCATCCCTACAGAAAAGCATGCCTGTCCAAGAGGCATTGAGGTGGCAACCCCACCACACTGACTTACCCAACTATAGGCTGGTAACCTATAATGGGGAAAACTTTGAATACTCGAAAGACTACAAGAAATAAGCAGGCGGATAATAAAACTATGACGACAGGCAAAGAACAAAGGATTTATGATTACTGGAATTTGGCAACCTGGAACGTAAGAGGACTTAATAAAAAAGATGAAGAATTGGTAGAGGAATTGAAGAAAAGACAAATAGACATAGCTGTTATTAGTGAGACAAAAAAGAAAGGAAGAGGATCAACAGAAATGGGAGATTATCATATGATCTATTCAGGAGTAGAAAAGACAGAAAGAGCCAAATCTGGAATTGCTATTTTAATAAAAAAAATTGGAGAAAAAAAATAACTTATTCCTGGATAAGTGACAGAATAGTAACATTAAGATTAAAGTTAGGAAGAGATAATTTAACAATAATAGGAATATATGCCCCATCTACTGGAAATAAAAAGGAAGCAGAGAAATTCTATAATGAATTACAAGATATAAAGGATAGAAAATAAAAATGACCAGATAGTAATATTAGGAGACTTCAATGCCAGAATTGGAAATAAAACCATTAAAGATTTAATTGGCCCACATGGAGAAAATGAAGTAAATGATAAAGGGATAATTTTAAGAGATTTTTGTATGTATATCACCAGCTACGAATTACAAATACATTTTTCAAACATAAAGAAATACATAAGTTTACTTGGATGAGTCGGGGATCCAGATCTATAATAGATTACATAATAGCAAACAGAAAATTTTGGACACAAATAATGGATACGAGAGTCTATAGGGGGACAGAAATAGATTCTGATCACTTTTTAGTGGTTGGAAAAATTAGAACGAACAAACCTTATTTTAGAAGGAAAGTAGAAAAGAAATCAGAAAACGAAAAATACAAAGTACAGCTGTTAGAACAAGATAGTATAAGACAGTTATATGAAAATCGAATAAAACAAAACTTGAAACCAAGAGTTGGAGATGTAGAAATAGATTGGATAAAATTAAAAGAATCAATAAAAAAAGCAGCAAATGAATGTTTGGGAACCTCCAAAAATAGACCAAAAAATCGATTGAAAGTTTGGAATGAAGAAATAAAAGAAGCAATCAGTAATAAGAAGATAGCTTATTTAAAATGGCTTAATTCTGGTACTATTAATGATAGAATAGATTACAAACACAAAAGAGCAATAGTCAGAAAATTATCTAGAAAATTAAAAAATGAAGGATGGGAAAGTTTTAAAAAAAATATAGAAAGAGATGTCACAGGAGCAAAAAGATATGGTTTCAAAGTATTCCAGCGATTAAAAGAAGATTGTACGGACAAATTGGCTATAAATGGAATGACAGCAGAACAATGGACACAGCATTTCAGACAGTTATTATATCAGAGGAAGAAGAAACAAATACACCTCCCTGTCCCACAGAAGAATATAATGCTATAACATTGGAATGAAGTGATAGAACTATCAAGAAAATGAAAAATAGAAAAGCTAGTGGAGTAGATGGTATACCAATGGAGCTTTGGAAATATGGTGGGAAACCACTCTATATTAGATTGGTACAAATTTTTAATGATATATGGGCACATGGAATAATACCTCAGGACTGGAAAACATCATTAGTAATACCCATCCATAAGAAAGGAGAAAAAAGTAACTGTTCAAATTATAGAGGTATATCATTGTTGACAACAGCATCTAAAATATATACATCCATTTTAAAACGAAAACTCCAGAAAATTACAGAAGATAAAATTGGAGAGGAACAATGTGGATTCCGAAAAGGCCGATCGTGTATCGACGCTATATTTGTTTTAAAACAACTAATTGAGAAGTGGAAAGAATTTAATATCCCCCTATATATATTATTTTTAGATTTTGAAAAGGCCTATGATAGAGTCAAACGGGACATAATGTGGAAAATATTGGAAAGCTACCAAGTCCCCAATAATCTAATAAATGCTATAAAAAGTTTATATGAAACCACATTTATAAAAGTAGAGTTAGATCATGGGAAAATAACAGATACATTTGAAATTAACCAAGGTTTAAGACAGGGATGTGGACTATCTCCATTACTGTTTATTCTATATCTAAATGAAATTGTCCAGGAGTGGAAAAAACTAAACCCCCCAGGAGTAAATATATGTAGAGGAAATCAAATGCAAACAATAATCTTCGCAGATGATCAAGTACTTCTAGCGGAGAATGAAGATGATTTGCAGAGATCAGTGTTTAAATTGCAGAATACCCTGGGAAAATACAACATGAAAATATCTGAAAATAAAACAAATCCATGGCAATCACTGGAAAGGGACTTTCGAGAGTAAAAATAATAATAAATAATAAACCAATAGAACAAGTAACACACTTTAATTATTTAGGTAATAATATATCACAGTTTCATAATCAAAAAGATGTGGAAAAACAAATTCAGAAAAATATAACAGATTAAATGGTATAATTAGGAGAAATTTTTGGAAAACAAATGAGGAAAGAAATCCAATTGAGATTTCATAATGCCATAGCCAAACCTGCTCTACTATACGGAAGTGAATGCTGGACACTTCGAGCAAAAGATAAATCCCGCATTAATAGTTCACAAATGAGATTCCTCCGATCACTAACTGGAGTAACATTAAGGGATAGAATGAAAAGTGATGAGATAAGGATGCAGTGGAATAGTAGGGAAATGGTTGAACATACACAAAATTATCAGATTAAATGGTTCCAACACGTCCAGAGAATGTCAAATTCCCGTTTACCAAAGATGATTTACCACCTCAACCCTAATGGCAAAAGAGACCTCGGAAGACCCTTCAACCGATGGAAGGATCAGTTTTTGTAGTCGCAGAACGGGCATCATCACCCAATACTGCATTCGGAAGAAGAAGAAGAAGAAGAATTTCTGATTTTATCCTTCCTGGATATTCTTGCAGCACGTCTCCAGTAGTCCATTTCAGTGGCGAGCAATTTTTTTTTTTTCATTTGTGCATTTAAAGCCCACACATCAGCTCCATAGGTAATAATGCTTCTGATTATTGTATTAAAAATAGTTTTTTTTTGTTTCTTTGAAGATATGTTTGTCTCATAATAATAATAATAATAATAATAATAATAATAATAATAATAATAATAATAATAATAATAACTGAAATCAACTAAGTTAATTGTTAAATCACTTTACACTTAGAACATTTTGAGTATTTTTTATTCAACGTCACCACCTTGTCATTTCAACATTCTGGTATTCTCTCCTGGAATCGCGTTATTGTAACCCACATCTGATGTTGGGGCGCCTGGAAGGTGGAGTTACGCAGCCCCGATGATAGCCTATGATAGGTGATGATGATGATAGTGATGCGCCAGGAAAGCCCTTAATCATAAACTTAATGAATGTTAATGATGATAATGATGGCCAGATGACGTTCGGGGACCGTTTGGGTCTTAAAGTTTCCTGGCATTTGTTTTACAGGTGAGGAAAAACTCCGAAAAAACCATCACCCATAAAACTTGTCTCGGCCGGGGATCGAATCCGGGCCCGCTGCGTGTCCAAAGTGATGGACAAAATAGAAACAGTTGATTGATTACAAATACAAAAATTGAAAATTCTATAAATGTCTCTCATTAATTTTTAATGGAGTTAAGAAGACAAAATAGTTTTAAGTGCAACGAAAATTACCTTAGATGTTAAAGATGCCGATAAAAAATTAGTATCTACAAACCGTAAAAATATTTGGATGATTATGAGCACAAGTAGACCATCCCATATTTGTAGATCCAGATATTAAAAGTTAATAATCCATAATGAGAGAGTATTTCAAAATTCTGTTTGCAATTACACTTAGATTTAATCTTAAACCATGATCATGGAGAATTATATATATATATATATATATATATATATATATATTAGTAGTAGGACTTTATTAGACAAAAAGTAAGATATTTACAATATTATTTACAAATATGGGTCGCACGGGCAGTAAGCCGTACGTGCTGTTGACAGTCCGTTACAATAAAGTAATAATTGCTACTAGTGTGAAGAAAAATAAACAACAAAAAAAAGCAATAACATTACAATACATAAAGAAAACGCAATAATATTACAATTAAATAACACAATAGCATTATACACTAAAAAAAATAACATTACAATTACATAAAGAAAAAACAGTAATATTACAATTAAATAATAACAAAATAGCATTATACATTAATTAATTTATATATAATTATTAAGAATTAATGTTATTGCATTTTGATAACATATATTTATTCATGAATGAGTTGTTGTTCTTATTTTCCGCGTTTTCTCCAGAAATTTACCCACGTTTATCCAATTTTCTGGATTTACCAATAACTCGTAGCATGCCAATCTTTCCCGATTTGAATTTAGAAATCTTTCCGGTAATAACTGATGTCTCCAATATTCTAAATCATTACATTGTCCTAGTATATGTACCTCATCTTCAAATTTCCCGCACATTGGACATATTCGCATATCGTGATCGTCGCTAATATTTTTTTAATTTCCATGCCCCTAGCCTAAACCAAGCAATCCCTGATCTCTCTTTAAATCCTAGGTTGAGTATATACGATTCTTTTCCCCAGACGTGTTTTAGGTCTCTTTGTAAACAAACACAATGAACGTTTTCCTGTACATTCGGCGAAAGTATCTTGTTGGTTTATATCTAAGTACCTCCTCCTTATTTTTCTCCACACGTTCTTGCGATTTTCAGTCCCTTTTTCCCATATCCAGCCCATCCCAATCTTTTGGAGTTCTCTCCTAACCTCGTCTGCCCAAAATTTAACATCTATGTTTTTAATTTGGTGGTCGTAACAAATTGCTCTAAGCATTGTTTGTTCACCTTGGATTACGCGCAACCAGTATTTGAGTACACGAATTTTACAGTTTATGTCGTCCTGGAATGACCCAAATTCATATAAAATTCCACAGTTAGAAACGGCCTTACTAAGTCCTATAATATATTTTAGAAAATGCGTATATACCTTATTTAGTATTTCCGTTCTTTGGAAACCCCAAATCTCACTACCATAGTGTATTACTGGCCTGACCATCGGTCCATTCATTTTTTCTAATGTGCTGACTGGAATATCAGGCACTCTACCCAGAATACCGAGTGCACTATTAAGTTGTCCCCTCCCTTTAAATAATGCTATATCAATATGTTTTTTCCACTTCCCGTTCATTTTCAACGTTGTACCAAGATATTCAAAATGTGTCACGTTTTGAAGTACTTGATCTTTGTATTTCCATTCCTCTGCTCTACCATAAACCGTCCCATTTTTAAAGGTCATTGTTTTTGTCTTACTAACATTTACAGTCAATCCCCAATTCCTACAGTATATTTCCAGTAGGTCAAGACCTCTTTGCAATCCCTTGATTGTCTTGGAAGAGATAATTAAATCATCTGCATACAACAGGACTGGGATTTTAACATTTCCTATCTCCGGAGCCTCTATTTCTCCTTCTAGCATTACGTCTACAATATCATCAACGAATAGATTAAATAGCATTGGTGATAAAATGCAACCTTGTCTCACTCCCCGAATGGCTTCACTGCTCTCTGTAATGTGCCCTTGGTCTACTTTTATACAAAATTTAACATATTTATAAATTGACATTAAAGCATGTATCATTTTATGAAACAATCCTTTCCGATTTAATTTTTCCCAAAGTGCGCTTCGGTCCACAGTAGCAAATTCCATCTTAAAATCAATTAATGCACAAAATAATTTACCCCCCTTCATTTTCAGATTGTCATCAATTAATGTTCTCAGAACAAATACGTTGTCCACCGTGGAGTACCCTTCTCTAAAACCTGCCTGATATTTTGAGAGCCTATAGTTATCTTTAGCCCATTGTCTCATGCGTTCGTAAAGTACTTTACAATATATTTTTCCGAACACTGACATGAGACAAATTCGCCTGTAACTTTCTGGTACCTGTGTCCCACCTTTTCCTTTGTCTAGTGGTTGGATGACACCTGTCGCCCAGGCTTCCGGATAATCTCCTACATATATATATATGTTATAACTATATTTTTGACATTCGGCAATGAAGGCATATCTGATATGAAAAGAAAAATCAATGCTTGAGTCGGGATTTGAACCCGAGTCTCTAAATTCTGTCTCTAAACGTACAGAGTTTGGAGACTCGGGTTCAAATCCCGACTCAAGCATTCATTTTTCTTTTCATATCATATATATATTTTTTTCTAATGGCACCAGTTTGTCTTTTATGACATTTCTGGCTTTCTCCCCTGGCATTGGTGGAATGCTGAAATATAGACTGAATTATTTTAACATTAAGTTATCTTTTTTCATGAAATTGACCTAGCACATTTATAGGACTTGATCAACTTGTGCTGTGTACATTCAATTTAGCGAAAGAGAATAGTATATTATGATGCTAGTTTTGGAAGTGGTTTTTACGCAATTGAGGAAAATGTTTAAAAACCGAGCGATAGCGAGGTTTTTAATTTCCGATAATCTGTAAAACATTTCACAAACATGCATCGTAGGCCTACATTATTTTTTTTGCGGGATGGTGTTTTCAAAAAATAAAAAATAGTAAAATAATAACATCTTTGTTGGAAATATTTGCGTTCATTATAAACAACTGAATAACGTTAACAGTGTGGGCATTATTTATTAGCTGAAACAACAGGAGGCAGCGAGACCAATTAGTGATAAAATGGCGGCAAGTACGTGTTTATTATTTTGTATTGTTTGAAATAAAGTTCAGTTCATTTAAAATTCAGTAATTTGGTTCGTCTAATGTACATTAACACTACCTTTTGGGTATTTTTTTGTATATACATTGTATGTAGTATACATAGAGGGCAGTGGTTTTACTTCCCACACGCTAGTTTGTAATATGTAATATTACAGTATAGTTATTTTATTACAGTATAGTTATTTAGGTTGGCAACCCCGATATGTAGGACGTTGAACTTTCAATCAGGGTCGCCATTGCTGTAAGTACGACAAAACGCATTATCGCGCAAGAAAGTAATATAAAAGTGTAATAAATGTCTCTCTCTGCCTTCTTCAAAAACGTTAGGATAGCCGTGGTATCAAATACATTTCGGAAGATGACAATGACGATTGTTACAATGGTTTGAGCCAACGAATATATATTTAGTTTCCATTATACTCTGTTCTACCAAATTAATTATAAATTCTTCATTTTTGTAATTTAAACTGCCAGAATATTCATTTTAACAAACGAGTTCCAATTATTTTATGACAAACGTAAAAATATGAGTTAAATTAATTTTGATCAGGAATGCAATTAAAAGCAAATTCCAGATAATTCTCAATATTCAAAGATACAAAACTAGATTTATGAGCGCTGCATAACGGAATTATTGCGAACCGTCTCAAATATTGGTCGATATGAAATTACTGTAGAATAATTGTTTCCCCAGAATCCTCCACTAATTCTACGATTGAATATAAAAAGTAAATTAATAAGAAAATTCCTCTTTCAGGCAATTAACTAACTTATTGATATCGAGAAAAATAAGCGATGACGTCAGCCATTGTTAGAAACCAGCGCCGTTGTGGCGTCTTAACGAACAAAGGATGGTAGGAATTTCAGACTTTGAGCTTTCAGGAGTTTATAAAACAGTATCTATCTTGTTTTCTAGCTGTTATTGACGAAAGACCTTTTGTTCAATGCAGAAAGAGGATTTATTCATTCTTACTAGCACAACGTAAGATTATTAAAAGGAGATTAAATAATTATATTTTTAAATTCAAGTCTTTCGCCATCTGAACATTGAACAAAGTTCATCTGCAAGCAATTTCAGTTCAGAAGCGTAAAAAACTCAAGAATTTTTATTTAGTTTATCTTCTCCCTTTATAGGCAATTTTACGTGCCCCGGCCCTTACAAGTTCACGTTAGATGACGGTCGCCCCTCCTAACTGCATGCAGGTGCACTCCCAATGAAACAACAAATCTGACAAGTGAGTAGTAGTATCTTACTTTGTCAGCCTATTCGACATAGTGTTAAATAGGAGCGGGAGGGGTGTCTTGTCACATCTAGTGAGCACCTTTTCCACAAAGAACATGGAGAGCCTCCTTAACCGAGTGATCACTTGCGAGTAGACACGACAATTTAAGACAAAACATAACATTCACTCTTACATACAATACATTCATGCTGGTATATCAAATGTTCAGGGACTATTACGAAGTTTATTTCGAGCAGGGATGAAACCTGGGTCTGCCTCTGATACAACAATATTAGTAATATATCACGGTGGTGGCATTGCCTGAGAAATATCCTGGGTATATGATGGCCAGAGATTGCAACAAATGAAGAACATGGAGAAGAACGAATCAAAACGAAATTTGTAAAGAAATTGAATTCATAGAATGGAAATAGGTTGGTCATGTGTTAACGAGAGATAATGATAACATCACAAAAATGGGATTTGATTGGAACCCCAAAGGATTGAGGAATGTGGCCATTTCTCTTCTTCCTTTGTTGTAGAGTATCAGGTTGTCAGTTTTTTATTGGTAACGACCTAATTAAGAAAGAACACGATTCGCTCGCCCTCTTTCTCAATTATCCAATCATATTTGTAATGTTCGACCGACTTAAGCCCAAATTATTTGAACATTCTTTTGTCGTAATCATTTGTCTGTAATATCAGCGTCTATTGTTTACCACAACAATATATGTGACGTAATCATTGTTACTCTTCTCTTCGATGTTACAAAAAGTATTCATTATATTTTAACATTATACAATAAACAATGTTTAGTTTCAATGTATTTATGTCATTATCTAAATTAAAAATTAAATAAATTGAATCCCCCAAATTATTATTAAAATAAGGGTAACTTTTCCTGTTACAGAAGGCGAAGAAACAGACCTATGACAACATGGAGTAACATCATCACGGATGAAGCTGAACAGGCAGGGATGAGTTGGAATGAAATTAAGGCATTGGCAAACAACAGAGTTCGTTGGCGAGATTTTATCAAGGCCCTATGCTTTTCTGCGAATTGACAGGACTACTATCTACTACTAACACTGCGGTAGACTATTTATAGTTGGAATATTAGAAAGAGCGATATGTTAAACCTATTTTACTCAAGATAACAAAGACAAATATTAACTTTTAAATATATTATGGCTATAAATTTGGTTAATAAACGTGTCTATTAATTAATAATTAATACATTTTGAAATAATGTAGCTATTAAGGTATAAAGTGATCCCACAACAGGCCTCAGGAGGCCCTTGGGGTAGTAGGAGGTTAAGGCTCCCACTTTTTCTAGACAATCGGCACTTTATGTCAGCCGGGTTGTCAGCCCTGCGTGACGGCCGCCTTTACCCCAGAACAAGCGTCTGGTACTCATTTCAGTTAGAGGCTGGGTCGACCCCAGGGCCATAGTGCCGCCAGAGGGTTTGGGTCAGTTTAAAAATCCTGACCCCAACGGGACTTGAACCCTCGACCCTCCGGCTTGTAGCTCAGTGCCTTAACCACTACGCTACGGCGTGCCCCAGCTATTAAGGTATATCCATGAAAATTAATTTGATTTTTTTTACAAATCTTCATCGATCCTGCTTACTGGACTACGAAACTGACCATGAGAAAAAAATTGTATATGATACGTACAATTGTTTGTACATGTAGCCTATGTATAAACCATCTAACGGCCGCAATTATTCTGCGAACAAAACTTAAGGATAAGGAATCAATCTTTTTCTTCTTGTTCTTCTTCTTCTTCTTCTACTACTACAAGATTTAGGCTATGCAGCCTGTTCCGGCGAAGTTAAAAGTGGAGTCCATCTTCTACGTGGTCGGCCAACATCTCTTGTTCCTCTGGGATTATACAGGAAGGTTCTTTTTGGTATTCTTTCGTTGTTCATTCTCATTAAGTGTTCTGTCCATTTCTTATTATTTTCGCTGATTTTATCTTCAATTTTATATATATTTAATTCTTCTCGTATAGTTTCATTCCTTATTCTATCCGCTCTTGTGCATCCTTTCACATTACGTAAAAACAGCATTTCCGCAGTCTGTATCCTGCTTTTATCCCTTGATTTCATTATCCAATTTTCACTTCCATACAACAACAAAGGAACAGCCATTGTTTTATATAATTTAAGTTTCGTATCTTTCCTTATTTTCCGACCTAAGGTTCTTTTTATGGTTCCACAAATAGCCTGGAATTTATTTACTTTATTTTCTATATCTTTATTTTCTCTGTAAGTTATATCACATCCTAAATATTGGAAGTGTGATATTTGTTCTATTATTTTGTTATCCAGTACAATTTTTGATCTAATTCCATATTTACCAATAAATGCCATTACTTTTGACTTATTTATTGATATTTTACAATTATATATATTGGCTATTAATTTAAATTTATATGCTAACATTTGAAGCTCATTTTCAGATTCTGCTAAAAGTACAACATCGTCAGCGAATAATAATAAGGAATCAATTAAGAATAAATAATTTAAAATTCATGGTAAACCACCATTGAGGTTATTGATTAATATTTTAAAATTATAATTCGTATCTGTTGTATCCATCGTCCTCAACTAAAACCAAACTTTTCAAGAAATTTGAGGCCAACCGGAACCTTCATAGATATTATAATAATTACACATATATTATAGGAACATTTTACGTTACCTTCCCCAAACTTACATTTATAAAACATCGTGAACATTAAGAATGTAGGCATTTCAGAAGACCTTCAGTATCATTCTAAATGCTGATGATGGAAGACAGTCTTCTGATAGGCCTACATGTTTAATGTCTGACGATGTTTTATAAACAGAATTTTGCTTTAGTTGAGAAAAGCTGATACAACAGGTACACATTTGTATTTTAATAGATGAAGAATTGTAAGGTCGAATTCGTTAACTAGCAAAATTGGACCATCAGGAATGGGGGGGGGGTAACTTGAAACAAAACTTGAAAAGTCGTTCTTGCAGCCGAAATGTTCGATTTTTCTCGACAAAAACTCGGTATCTGTCATTGAAATAAGATGACAAAAGCATTCTCCAAAATTCACCTAAATACAACCATTCGGAATGAGGTTTTAAATGAAAGCCGAAATTTGGAATTAGTTCTAGCAGTCTCTGTGATTGTTTTCTCACAACGAAACTGGATACAAACGATTTTATTATCAAAGTAAATATATATTCCGATCATAAAATTATGATTATACATTTCTGTTGCTGAGGAATTCGCTTAGTTTACACAATTCCTGCGTGACGGACATCACAACAGGTGTGAATTTAAGAGAATCATAGTTGGTTAATCAACAATGTTTTTACTGTGTAAAATAATATTTCAAAATACTTATTTGTTTCTTGGAAATTTTATTAATTTATAGCGAGTCCGGATTTATTATCCGGCAGTGTTAAAATTTTTTATTGTAAAGACTATTTAACTCATGCCCCAAATAGGAGTCAATGACCAATCACGTTTCAATGATTTCTGTTTTACAACCAATCAGAGTCGTGTTTCACGAAATATTTATCAGTGTTACATTTACCATATTAAAGAAAGCTCCTCCTTTTTAATATTCTGAACAGGTCTGACCATTATTTTGCAGTGACTGAGCCTATAAGGACAGTAATCTGATGTGAGATGATTGGTACCGGCCTTACTAGAGGCCTTGACCCAATCTTTGATGTGCTTATCTTGAAGTATTCTGCACTTGAAATTTTAGCTAAAGAAAAATGCTCTTCTCCCAGCTGTTTCTTGGAGTATTCTTGAAAATGTTATCTTCGTTCGCTTAAGCTTCTTGGTCTTAAAGATGTTCTTAAGGTAGTGTTACTGGATTTATTTAAGGACTTGAAGTTAGGTTTGTAAGTAGCATTACAGTGGTTTTTAGGAGTTCTGGATTCAAGAGGATTTTAGATATGAGGGATAGAAGTTGATGAGCTAGGTTTTCAGGATTTGTAGTAGTGGGAGTAGAAGTAGGAGTTGTTGGAATGTCCAATTTTGGTGCTGAAGTGTTGATTTTTGGTTTCTCTGGCTCTGGTTGATGATGTGAAGTTTCTGTAATATGTAGTGAAGTCCTTGGTGCATATTTCAGTCTTGAGTTGGAGTATTTCTTGTAGATAGGGCATTGTCTGTAGCTTGCAGCATGAGTTTCATTGCAGTTAGTGCATTTTAGTTCAGTTTCTTTGCAGTCTTTTACTCCGTAATTGCCTGCACATTTAACACATTTCTGTGTTCTTGTACAGCAGTCTGCCAAATGTCCGAAGCCTTGACAGTTATAGCATTGAATTCCTCCTGCTGGTGTTTTGTAAGTTTCAAGCTTGATTTTTACATTGAAGATGTCTGTAAGTTCGACGATTTTTGTCATGAAGTGTGCTTGTTGTAAGAAAGTTAGAATCCAAACAGGAATGGCAGTCTTGATTCTGGATCCGTTTTGGAAGCTGGTTTTATATAGTTGTCTGACGTTGAGGATTGGATAACCTTTGTCGTTTAGTTCTTGATAGATTTCGCCTGATGTTATTTTCGTTGGAAGTCATTTGAATGTAATTCTTTGAGTCATGAGTCCTCCTCTTCTGTATATATGGGTATGAAACTGTGTTTCATGGTCTTGAAGTACTTTTTGAACGTGGTCGAATGCAAGTTTGTTTTTGGTAAAGATTTTTAGTTGGTCTTTGGTGTATTTCATTGTGATGTCTTTTTCTTTTCCTGCAGCAATGTGTGTGAGTTTATAGGCATTTATGTTGCTAGCGTCTACGACGATAGGCGGAGGTATGTCTGGAAGGTTCTGTAGAGATATAAATCTGTTGTTAATCTCAATCCCATAAGTTTTGTCTATGGTAGCGTTTTTGGCCGTGTTTTTTGGCTTAGGATGAATGTAGTTGTCATCCTTCTTTGAGATTTTGTTGTTCAGTGTCTTCATTTCTTCTCCGGTCAGTCATTTCTGGTCAGCTGGTTCCTGCCGCACTCTACGCTGTTGATGTCCAGCATTTGCGTCTTCAGCTCCTTTCTGGTCTTGCTCTGCTCTCGGTCTTAAGATCATTCTTCTTCAGTAGAGATGAGAATACCTGTAAGGAATACGGCTACCAGACTGTATATATAGTATAGTATATATATATATATATATATATATATATATATATATATATATATATATAGTCAACACATAGCGCTTGCAGGAGTTAATATAAAAACATTTGTAGGAATTTATTATACCACCAAAAAAAGAAACCACCGTTTGCACTTTCTTAAATGTATTTTTTCCCCGGTAATTATCCAGAAAAATATAATTGTCATATTTACATCATACAACATCAGAAATGAATTAATATACAGTTTGATGTTTCATTTTTTCTCCACTAGAGAGCATTCTTGCAATATTGCGTTCCTTTGGCAATAAATAGTATGATCTGGTTGCAGTGATAAACAAAAGAAGCAGATGAAGCGTACCTATCGTTTCTCATTTGTTTTCAAACATCGCCGTTTACATTAAATATATAAATATTTTAAAATAACTATAGTTAAATAATGATTTATGAGTAAACAGCTTAATTTTATTCGTTAAATAGTCCTAACAAATGCCACTCTTCATTTCCAAATTCTCTATAAAAATTCACTCCTCACTTTGTGAGTCGTGAATTTATCGATAATTTGGAAATCACTCGTGACATTACTTATGATAATTAAATTAAATGCATTGTAAAATCGTAAATCTCAGGGCCAGGAGGGGTGGAGTGTACAATTTTTAATCGCTATATTGTACACCAGATTCCTGCATCAAATTCTAATTCCTCCACAGTACATATGTTGAGAACGCATGAGGTACTACTGATTGTGATTCATCCGTCAGATTTGGACGTTATTCCTTGTGGCCCTCTTGGTGCTTTTCGACAGGAGTAACTATGTGCCGCATCGGGTTTCACCTTCTTCCTTCTCTTCATCATCGTCCCTTAAACTATATACTTTACACAACGCAAATAGATAAACATACATTCATCGTACACTCCTCACTGTACATAATACAAGAATACATCATTTATGTAAAGTGTTCCCCTGAAGTGGAGTGTAAATTGAAAATAGACCAGAATAATGATACATATCCGCCCACGTGTAAACTAAAGCACGAAGAGTGTAGTGGGTGGCAGTAGTACACACATTTTAGAGCCAATAATCGTAAAAATTAATATTCATAATGAAATTTATTTTGTGTAAAACGTGTAATGTGAACCACGAGTTAACTAACCAAAAATAATTGACTTCACATTTCTCTTCATCATCCCACTCAGCTGTAAGGCAAACTTTAAAAACATATAAACCGCCCATAGCAATTTCTACGCTCATGAACTCATCTTCTAACTAGTTAAAAATGTAATTAAATGTCGTGGGTGTGAGGGGTAGCAACCCCTTTCTCTTCCTCATCACACCCCCATTACACAATGTTTATGTTGCCTGAATAATTTAGCCGGACGGCTCCCAATTTCACGGGATTACCGCAGTAATTACAAACTGGGGGAATCCCCGGCCATTGTCACGCCTCTTGTGTCCCTGTAGAGGGAGAAAGTGCATCCCCCATGTCTTTTTTATAGACTGGAGATCGGAAAATTACATAACATACTACTATACTCAATATAAAGTCCAGGAAAACTTTTACTATTTAAAACAGACGTTTCCTGACGTAATTTTAACAATTCGTTCTATTGGCCTTAAATGTTAAACCAAGAACGGCTTAATAGTTATTTCCTTTGTTTCCTTTAATTTAACCTCCAAAAAAAAGCTTCAAGCGCGATAGGCCTAGAAGGCCCTTGGCCAATCAGTCGGATGCTAGCCACACATCCGCATGTGTTAATCACAGAGGTAGACGATCGTCTAGTCAGTGTAGGGGTGACATGTGGTTAGCACGTCGGATCCCCCAGCAGTTATTTAGCTGGTCTTCTCAACCTGGAGCCGCTACTTATTGTAGCTACCCAAATGGCTCACTATTGGTGGCTGGGCAACCGGTCCCGCTTATAGTACTGACTTTTTTGAAATTCCCTGAGAAAAATTTCTTCCCCCATGGGACTCGAACCAGCGCAAGTCCCATAGCCAAGCTTCTTGCCACGCGGTACTACGGGGGGCCGGGACACTTTAACCCCTATCATTCTTAGAAACGTTAGCGTGCCCCAAGAAAGAATCAACCTGGGGACACGATTCTGTTAGGAGAGAATTTAAAACTATGAGATAACATATACATCCTTTTTTTCTTAACCCACAACGATTATGCGAGGAAAACCCCAGGCATGCGTGATCCGTGATCAGAGTTAGTGCCAAGAGTACTTACGATGTAGTGCGCCGGATTTTAGGTGGCTATTTCCCTGTGAAATGTGTACATAACTATTTAACAAAAATCAAATAAAGGTATACCAAATATGTAGTATCAAAATTACAAAGAGATTCTAATGCTGGGAACATGAATTTCATCTATTTTCAAGCGATTGCAAGTATTTCAAATGATTTTATATACGTAACTAAAAAGCTGAAACAATGATTTTTCACTAATTATATACAGCATGTCCCATCACATTAGATACGATCCTAAGATCTGTCATGGCTTGAAACACCAATTAAAGTTGATCCCCCCATAAACAGAATCAGGCTATAATAAAAAGTGGCCTCAAAATATTTGTTTGAAGCCTGGAGCAGCTGTAAAGCAAAGATTTAAAATCATATCCTTTATTAGTTCTTCAATAAGCTGTAGCAATTTTTTTTTTCTACTGCCACCAGGTTGTCTTTTATGACATTTCTGGCTTTCTCCATTGGCATTGGCGGAATTGTAATACCATTTCTTAGATTGGGGCAACTGGACAGGCCGGGAGAGCGTTACCCCCGTTACACCGATGGGTGATTAAAGATAAGCGAAGCGCCAGGAGAGTTCTTAAACCTAAACGTAACCTAAATTCCAGACCATGGGCAACCATAGTAATAATTCCCTTTAAGGAAAAATCCTATGGTTTGACCGGGAATCGAACCCGGAATCTCATGAACAGTAGTCAGGTACATTGACCACTAGCCCATGAGGCTGGTCGCTGTAGGAATTATTCAATCATACATATTTGCACTTCTTAGAACTTTATATTAACTCCTGAAGAAAAAAATATTTGTGGTATTAGTAAAGGAATTTGTAATGTATTAAATGGTAAAATTCACAATATATTTCTCGGCACTCCCAGGAGATATTTATTTGTCGATGAGAAGAATAGTATATTACGATGCGAGGTTAGGAAGTGGTTTTTACAGAATTGAGGGAAAATGTTAAAACCTCGCTGTCGCTCGGTTTTTAATTTCCGAGATTCTGTAAAACGCTTCACAAACGTGCGTTGTACATTATTTTTTACGTGATGGTATTTTCAAAATAATAAATAATAGTAAAATAATAACATCTTTGTTGGAAATACTTGCGTTCATTATAAACAATTGACTAACGTTAACAGTGTGGGCAATGTTTATTAGTTGAAACAACAGGAGGCCTTGAGAACAATTACTGATAACATGGCCGCAAGTACGTATTTATTATTTTATATTGTTTCAAATAAAGTTCAGTTGATTTAAAATGCAACAGGAGGCCTTGAGAACAATTACTGATAACATGGCCGCAAGTACGTATTTATTATTTTATATTGTTTCAAATAAAGTTCAGTTGATTTAAAATGCAGCGATTTGTTTCGTATAATGTATATTAACACTACCTTTTGGAAATTTTCTGTATATACATTGTACGTAGTATACATAGAGGGCAGTGGTTTTACTTCCTACATGTGGGTGTAAATGTAATATTACAGTATAGTTATTTAGGTTGGCAACCCCGAAATTAGGAAGTTGAACTTTCAATAATGGTCGCCATTGCTGGTAAGTACGACAAAACGCACTATCGCGCAAAAAGTAGTTTTTTTACATTTGTGAAAACGATCGCTCGACATCACAGAACAATTTGGGTGAAAAATTAATAGATGGACGTGTGGATTCAATTAAACATTTGGTATAGTATGTAAAAATAAGTAATTACCTTTAAAATATGTATTGAACGGAATATGTGAAAAAAATGTGTAATATGAAAATGAAATATAATGGTCATCCATAGTAATTCTGCCCGAAGGCAGGTCTTTCACTGCAATCATAGCATTTTCATGCTATGCTTTGCAGCTTTACTAGGGAATGTGTAGGTGTGGTAGCTTCCCGTTGCTTTCCACACCGGTGAAGGATAATGATAATGCTGATGATGATAAGGGTGACGGCCGTATGATTTTGGGGACCGTTTGGGCCTTAATGTTTTCCTGACATTTGTCTTACAGGTGAGGAAAAACCCCGATAAAAACCTCACCCAGAAAAACTGTCCCGAGCGGGGATCGAACCCGGGCCCGCTGCGTGACAAGGCAGCACACTACCTCGAGACCACAGCGGTGGACTATATAATGGTCCTTGTAGCATAATTCGTTAACATATAAGTTCTCAGACTGATACACAGCGAGCAAAAAAAAAATGTAATTACACAGAAATCCGGACTCTACTTATAAAACAATATGAACATTCAAACAAGTCATACCATTCACTTAAATATTCATACTAAAAAAGATGAACGTGATACGGATGTTTATGACAGACAAATGGGATTCCGAGTCAATTTTGGTCTTAGCGTTTTCTGAAATTTGTCTTAGAGATGAGGGAAAAAAAACCGAAAAAAAAACTCACCCACGAAACTTGCCCCGGCCAGGAATCGAAACCGGGCCCACTGCGTATTACCCAAAGACCCAAGCTGATGGTGATGTTAATAATGATATTAATTTTGTTTATTATAAGGTAGCTATGAAATATAATAAATAGGCTACGATTATATATCCTATCATTCAGGATTTAAAATTTTATAAGGATGAAAACTGAGAGCCACTGATTGGACTTCTTAGAAGAGCGGATAAGAAGTCAAGGAAAGCAGGATGAAGAATGTAGAAAAAAGCTTTTAATGGATATAGAAAAAGACGCAGTAGAAGTGATACATGAGAAAATATTACAGTCATTTGTACATGTAACTTAATTAAAAAAGGAAGATGGAAGACTGCCTAAAGAAGTGATGCGATGGACACCAGATGCAAGAACAGGAAAGGAAGATAGAATCTGGATGGATGGAGCAAGGAGGTCTATAAAACTGGACCGACTACAAGATACAGATGAATTGAATAAGGGACAATGGAGAAAGAATACTATGTGGTGGAAATTTATATATATATATATATATATATAAAGTGATATCAAGAACAGAATAAATAAAGGTAGAGCAATAACAGCAATGATGAATGGAGTATTATGGAACAGTTATATAACCAGGAAAAATAAGTTACAAATATGTAATTCAATAGTGATGAGAAGTACTGTCACATATGGAGCTGAAGTTTGGAAAATCAACAAAAACTTAGAACAAAAACTTATATCGATGGAAATGGATTTCTTGAGGAGAGCAGCAAGATGTTCAAAATTAAACAAAATAAGAAATACTGTCATAAGATAAAAAATGATTATTGGTTATTCAATAGTAGATTATATACGGTATAAGCAATTAAATTGGTATGGGCACGTACGACGAATACAAGAAGAAAGACTACCCAGGAAAACATTGGAATGGTGTCCACCTGGAAAAAGGTGGAGAGGAAGACCTCGAAACTCGTGGATGCAGGAAATAAGAACTGTAATGAGAGCAAGACGACTGGAGGACATGGATTGGATGGAGAGAGACAAGTGGAGTAGAAAAATAAAACTTCAGGCACAGAAAGATGTGTAAACATTAAAGTTCTGTATATAAATAAATAAATTTATAGATATATATATAATATATATATATATATAATTATATTTAAATATATAATTATAATTGTTTGGTTGAGGAAAACGCAAGTACGCGCGCGTGCGCACATGAACACACACACACACATTATATATATATATATATATATATATATATATATATATAATTTTATTAAAAAAACTTCAATTTAGTTAAGCAATGGCTGAATTTAAATATCTAGGAACAATAATTACAAATAAATTAATCGTAGGCTCAAATCTGGAAATTCACGCTGTTAAGCTTATGCATTACAGACACTCTTTGTCTTCTCAATTTGTCATAAAAAACGTTAAACTGAAAATATACATAAAACTGTTATTCACATAATTATATTATATGGATGCAAAAAATGGACTCTTATTTTGAAGGAGGAGAAAATACACAGGGTGGACCGCTCGAATGGACCTAATTTCAATTGCTTGTTACTGGCAAACGGTTGAAGATAGAAACTTAAAACAACGTTCATAGTACAGAAAAACTCACCAAGTTTCGAATCCTGTCGGTAGATGGCACCAAAGATACGTTTCTCGTTTCTTAGATTTAATTGTTTGTGAAAATGGCGACTCCGCAGATGAAAGCGCAAGCTGTTTTGTGGTATGCGGAGTTTAAATCAATCATTAGAGTTCAAAGGGAGTTCCGGCGTGTGTTTAACCGTGATGCTCCAACTGCTAGAAGCATAAAGAAGTGGCGTGATACATTATTAGCTACAGGATCTGTGTTGAAGAAGCATGGTGGTGGTCGCAGAGCATCCGATGAAATGGTAGCAAAAATGTTTCAATGCCCGCATTTGAGCGAAGCCCCCGGAAGTCATTAAGAAGAGCTTCGCGGGAAACTTCAAATACCAAAATCGACATTACAACGGATTGTCCACAAACGCCTCAAACTGCACGGCATATATAAGTGGCAGTTAGTGCAACGTCTGGAGCCGAATGAACATGCCGAAACGAGTGGAATTCGCCAATACGATGCTGGACCGTCGCTCGGCGCTGATCCTGACTTCATGACCAAGATTTTCTTCTCGGACGAAGCCACTTTCCATTTGTCAGGCAAGGTAAAACCGGCATAATGTGGCGGATCTGGGGGATCGGAGAATCCTCACGCTATTCAAGAGCAGTTCGTGATAGTCCGAAGATGAATGTTTGGTGCAGTTTGTCACATAATAAGGTCATTGGACCGTTTTTCCTTCGCCGAGAAAACTGTTCGTGGTAACCACATATACTTGACATGCTGGAGCAGTTCTTCTTTCCACAAATTGAACAACTGCAGCCTAAACTCGTTTTCCAGCAAGGATGGTGCTCCTCCCCACTGGTCCAATGAAGTTCGTACGACTTTGGACAACATTTTCCCTGGCCGTTGGATTGGTAGGGGTAGGACCAATCGCGTTGGCCCCCCGAGATCTCCCGATTTAACACCACTGGATTTCTTTCTCTGGGGCTATGTCAAAGATAAAGTTTACACCACCCCAGTCAAAGACCTTCGTGATCTTCGTGAGCGCATCATAGAGGCTATTGAGAACATTCCAGAAGACATACTCCAACGTACTTGGCAAGAAATTGTTCATCGCTTTGATATCGTCACAGTGACTGCTGGGGCTCATATAGAGATGTGGTGATCTGGATATCAAAACTTGGTGAGTTTTTCTGTAATATGAACGTTGTTTTAAGTTTCTATCTTCAACCGTTTGCCAGTAACAAGCAATTGAAATTAGGTCCATTCGAGCGGTCCACCCTGTATTACAAGTATTTGAGAATAAATTCCTTAGGAACATATTTTGACTAGAGACAAATGAACAGATAGGCGAATGGAGAAGACTACATAAGAGTAAACTACATGATCTATATAGGAAATAAAATATAATAAGAACAGTTAAATCTCGTAGACTGCGATAGGCAGGATTAATGGCACGAATGGGGAATGAAAAAGTAACATGGAAGCTTCTTGTAGGAAAACCAGAGAGAGAACTCCCTGTTGGTAGACAAAGAATGAGGTGGGAGAATAATATTAATCATGATTTGAGGGAAGAAGTTTATACAGGGGTGGTTGAAAAACATCAGATCAGAATAGGCATGTGTGAAGTTATGTTATGTTTGCGAGGCTATGAACCCGCGGGTTCGATAATGGCTATGAGTTAGTTAGTTAATAAATGTTTAACATAATGTTATATTTTTAAAACAAAAACTGATATTATCAACATTTGTTAGATCAGCATTCATGCCTTCTTGCCAGTGTATAACAAATAATAAAAACATCTAAAAATGTATTTTGTTATAAATATACCTACATAGCGAATCCCGTTAAAAATGATGTGGAATCTGGCGGGAGAACGTTCACGGAAACCATCGCATTGGTTACCACAAAATTAATATTAGTTTATAAAATAAATAATAGTTTTAAAAAAACTAAAAGAACACGCTTTATTAGAAAACTAAAAAATGAAAAATAATTTTAATTTCCAATACGCTTGGGATAAAATAAAGTGGTCAACAAAAAAATCATCTCCAACACATGTAGAATAAAATTAGAGTTATCAACAAAAGGAAAATAATTTTACAATCAAAAGCGTGGGGTGCTCTATATCAATTAATATATTTGATAATAAACAGATATTGGTAAACGTAAGCTCTCTAAGAAGAAAATGTAAAAAACATAAAAAGCACCCCACGCTTTTGATGGTAAAATTGTTTTCTTTTTGTTGATAACTCTAATTTTATTCTATATGTATTGGAGATGATTTTCTTGTTGACCACTTTATTTTATCCCAAGCGTATTGGAAATTAAAATTATTTTTCATTTTTTAGTTTTCTAATAAAGCGTGTTCTTAAAACTATTATTTATTTTTTATTTTTTAGTTTTAATATTTTACAGAATAAGATAAAAGTGTAAATATCTTTAAATTCGATACTATTGTAGTATGAGCTAAAAGTAATACTCTTCTATATAAAAAAAACCCTCCCAGCCGGATTTGAACCAGCGACGTATGGATTACTGGAATTACACTACCACGGTAAGAGTTTCATTGCTCTACTGCCAACTGAGCTGCTTACAAACAACGATTGCCTAAAAGGACTCTATAGGCGAGTCCGGCAACCTATTATACCAGTTTTCATTTTTTGTGATTTTCGGGATGAGTTCGGGCCGAGGATTTTTAGAAACAAAATATGAAAATTATTGTATTGTCACGGGTCCTCATACACGTATACAAAGTTTCAAGTCGATCAATGTTCCTAAGTGGGTGAAAACGCGTTGGAAAGATTCCGTTATCATGATACAAAAACCTTTTTTTTTTATTTTCTGATGATTATGGCCAGGATTTTAGAAAATAAATATGAAATTATTGTATTGTCGCGGGTCCTCTACAAGTATTCAAAGATTCAAGTCGATCCAATGATTTTAAGTGGGTGAAAATCGCGTTGAAATATTCCGTGATAGATAGATAGGTGGATAGATGGATAGATGAATAGATGAATAGATGGATAGATGGAGATATAGATAGATAGATAGATACAGGTCAAGCTAATATAAAGCGTGTAAAAATGTTTTAATGTTAAATTGCCTCTAATACCTGGCGTGTATTCCGATACTTAAAATGCACTTTCACCATTTGGATTTATCAAGTTAACAATTATTTTTAACCCACTATTGAGAAATAGTCAACCATATTATAAAAAAGTTATCTTTTAAAAATTTTTTTTTTGTGAGCAATTTTACAGATTCTGTAGAAGTAAATTTATGCTTGATTAATTTTTTTTGTCCAATGCCACCGGTTGCCTTTTTATCATATTTCTGTCCTTCTGCTTTGCCAATTTGCGGAATTGTAATCCATTTCTTAGATCGGGGTACTCCGATGATATGATAGGTGATAAATGATAATGAAGCGCCAGGAGAGTTCTTAATCTAAACTTAACCTAAATTCCAGATGGGAAACCACAGGAATAATTTCCTATAAGGAAAAATCCTGGTTTGACAGGGAATCGAACCCGGGACCTCATAAACTTTAGTCAGAAACGCTGACCACTATCCCACGAGGCTGGTCATTTGTAATATTTATATTCATTAAAGTTCTAATTAAATTTCTAACCATATTATATAATCCAAATGATATTTAATTTTTAATAATTATTATGAATTTAAATAACATATATACAACTTTAAAGATTGAAAATACACTTTCTTTTATTTTGTCTGGGAAAGTGAATTTCCTATCTCAAAATTTTGTTTACAACTCCTCAACAATCAACTCACTGACACTATTGAACCCACAGGTTTATGGCTGCGTGAATATAAACTCTCTATACATCCTTAACCTGTGCTAATGTTTTCCAATCATCCCCTGTATAATATACCGTCCTCAAATCACGGTTACTGGTATTCCCCATTATATTCTTGACTTACTACTGGAGATTTCCTCTGGTTTCCAAATAAGGAGTATCCATTTCCCTCTTTCATTCCCCATTCGTGTCACATATCCTTCCCATCGCAATCTATGAGACTTAACCGATCTTATTATGTATGATTTCCCATAAAGAATATGTAGGTTACTGTTATGTAGTTTCCTCCATTTACCTATCTGTTTAACTCTTTTTGATCAAAAATGGGATCATACCCCATTTTATAAAGGAAGAAATCTCTCTTCTCTAATCTGTAATAATTGAACTAAAATCATTTTTATTACGATACTAATTAGTGGACTTCTTACATTTTATACTGTTTAAGTTCATATTATATTCATTACTACTACAACAACTCCAGAAGATGAAGCATGCTTCGAAAGGCCTAAAGTGAAATCAACGAAAAATTTAAATAGAACATTATAGTTGAGAACGACGGTAGTAATACAAGGTAAACACATTTTATAATTTAACATTCTTAAATTTTCCAAATCACTTTACTCTTAAATACACGTGACCTCTTCTCATATTTTAAAGTAAGAGGCCATATTTTGTAATCATATATAAGGCTATAACTGGAATAAGAACAGTATTATAATTACTCTAAGTAACAAACTAACTCGCTGGCTAAATCGAACACATAGGTCCATGGCCGCGCGGACATAAGATCTCCATACATAATTATACCGAGTCAATTTTTTCCAATCATCCCCTGTATAATCTACTACCATCGAATCATGGATAATGTTATTTTCCCACCTCATTCTTGGTCTACCAACTGGTCGTTTTCCCCTCTGGTTTTCCTACAAGAAGCTTCCATGCACCTCTTTCATTCCCCATACGTGCCACATGCCCTGCCCATCGTAGTCTACGAGACTTAACAGTTTTTAATATATCTAGCTTCCTATACATATAATGTAGCTCACTATTACGTAGTTTTCTCCATTAGCACAGTTCATCTCTTTTTGGCTCAAAAATTTTCCTAAGAACTTTATTTTCAAATAGGCCTACTCGTAATCTTCTTTCCTCCCTTAAAGTAAGAGTCTAGGTTTCGTGTCCATGGAAGAATAACAGTTTTATATATTTTCAGTTTAAGATTTTTTTAAAGGTGTTGTGACGACAAGAGTCCCCGTTATTCATAATATCATACATTTCGAGAATTGAGGCTATGTTTCATTTCTTTGAGCACTTCATCCCAATATGTAATTATTGTTCCTAGATATTTAAATTAACCACTTCAAAATTTCCCTCATTTGTCATTAGTTGTCCACTTCCGTTACATAACGCATTTCTGTGTGTGTACATGTATTTAGTTTTATTGATGTTTAGTCCCAATTCCAATTTTTAAACGTTTCTTAATAGAGTGTGCGTGTTGGCCATTAGTATCTCCTCGCTCTCGCTCAATAATACTATATCATCAGCACAGTTTTATAATACTTAGTTTAATATTTGCAACTCTCTATAGCAGGTAATTTTCTTCTATTTAAATGAATAGTACCCCGTATATTATTATTAATGTCATAAAAAACCACTTCTGTTTCTAGACACTGAATGTCATTCCTCGAAATCGACCTTCAATTTTTTCCGACTTCTTGTAGTAAAGAGGAAAAATAGCCAACTTTTATTCTGGGAATTCGGTCATGATATTTTTTGTGGTTTAGATTACTAGGAACGTATTCTGTAGGAATAATGTAAAGTAAAAGCAAACTATAAATATAGCAGAACTCGCAATTTATGGCCCTCTGAGTTGAATACATAATTTGACATCTAACGATCTCGTCACTCTGCATCAAGCCTTTCATTTGTCTGTGGAGGATTAACATCCACTTTATTATTAGATGTAAGTTCTCTTTTTACTTCCTATTTGTACTCTGACATCAATCGGATTATAACTCTTTGCTCCTTGCTCCTATCAATTCCCCTTTTGTGTTTCAAAGCTACCCACTCTTGGTCCTACTTTACGTGCACACGGCAAGCGTAACTACGGAAACAGCGTAATGGATACATTTAAAGTTAATAGTCGAAAATTGGAAACAAAAGAGGTGCATGGAAAATTTTGTAATAGAAAAACAAAAGGGAAAGCGTCCAGTAGGTACGATAAAAATGCATGTATATACCCTATACGACCTTCATGGGCACATGGGTGCTCCTAGAGGTAGTTTCTTAAACAGGCTAACTTACTTACGCTTATTTCCCTATATATGTCAAAGAGCGATATGTGGTTAGCACATAGTTTCAATAAGACATTTAGTAGTCAACTAAGGTATTACTTGGATGGATTCTGCACAGAGGTCTTTATATTCAGACTTGCGGTTCTTTTACGAGCCTGAAAATCTTCAGACTCGGGACCCAAGGCTTAAAGTCCCTCCCGGAGGACTCGTTCCTTGAATTTATCATCCTAAGAATCCATCGACCCAGCCGGGGTTGAACTCGCGACCCTCGAGTCTAGAGACAAAAAATCATAACCACTTCTTTAGACAATCGGCATTTAATGTTAGCCGGATTATCAACCCCCTGTGCAGGTCGCCTTTTACCCTCAGAAGAAGCAATTGGTACTTATGTCAGTTAGAGGCTAAGTTGGCCCACAGCCATAGTGCCGTCAGATTGTGAAGTTCGGTTTAAAAATCCTGACCTCACAAGGACTTGAATCCTCGACCTTCTGGCTTGAACCATACTGTCTTAACCAATTACGCTATGCGGTGCCCCGTCTTAATAATTAAAGCAATCAAATGTTGTTGTTATTATTTGGTTTAGTTCACAACATATAGTGATTAAATCACCAACCCCATGGGCTAGTGGTCAGCGTTTCTGACTACTATTCATGAGGTCCCAGGTTCGATTCCCGGTCAAACCATAGGAATTTATCCTTAAACGAAATCATTCCTGTGTTTGCCCATAGTCTGGAATTTAGAGTAAGTTTAGGTTAAGAACTCTCCTGGGGCTTCATTCATTCATCGGGGTAACGTAACTCCGTCTTCTAGGCGCCACAACTTCAGAAGAGGTTTACAATTAAGCCAATGCCAGGCGATAACACCAGAAATGTCGAATTGACAACATGGGGCATTAAACAAAAAAAAAATATATTAACCATTAACATTCTTGCTCTCCACAGAGCAGTTACTATTACTGAAATGGTATTCGTCGGTATTTTTCTCTGAGTTTTTACATAGAAACAGGGAACACTGTTAATATACGTCTGGTACTATTTAGATTTCGAGTTGTATTTCCCTAAAGGATGGATAGGAATGGAATATCTAATGTTCTATGGTGTTACAGTACATAAAAAGCTCTAGCCTCTCTTATAATGTCATTCCACTCCTCTCCTTCAAAAGACTTAAGTCTCCATTTCATTACACCAATTCTCAAGTAATCCTCCGTATCATTTAACCATCTTAATATAGGCCTTCCTATCATCCTTTTACCACCTAGTTTGCCATTGAAAAGTTTTTTGACTAATTTTTTAATCCTCCATCATATCTTCTATATATGATAAATAAATTAACGGAAGAATATAAAAAATGGGGACTGAATATAAATTTACAGAAAACAGAATATATGTGCTTGGGAAAGGATGTGGGTGACCTCATACTTGAAACAGGGAAAATAAAAAAATGTGATTTTTAAATATCTTGGGTCAATAATTACAAGTTTAGGTACCTGTGAGAGAGATGTACAGACTAAAATTGCAATGGCAAAAAAATGCAACTAAGACATTACATGGAGTAATTTGGAACAAAAATATTACAAAGAAAACTAAAATGAAAATTTATAAGAGCATAATACAGAATATTTTGTCATATGGAAGCGAAACTTGGTCTTTGACAGAATTACAAAGAATAAAATTAGAACAGTTGAATTTGATTATTTCAGAAGAAGCCTCCAAAAAACAAGACAGGATAAAATAAGAAATGAATTCCTTTGGAGAGAAATGAAGGTCACCACATCTGTTGTTAAGAGGATTGAAAATCAAACGCTTAAATGGTATGGCCATGTACAAAGAATGGAAAATGAAAAATGACCAAAACATATGTACCAATGGTCACCCCCTGGAAGAAATAAACGTGGCAGACCAAGATGGAAATGGAAAACCTACGTCAGAACAATAATGGAGGATAGGAATTTGGAAGAGGGAGATTGGAATGATAGAGATAAATGGAAACTGAAGACGGCAAACCTATAAGTGGGGGAAAGCAGAAGAAGAAGAATTTATTTTATAATAGTTGGTTTCCTGTAGACTTCTTCAATTGTATTTACTCTTATTCTCCCAACATTATTTTTATTAACGGGTCCAAACAAAAAATGTTCCAATAATTTTCCTTTCCACGATTCAGTGATAATTTAATTATTCTTTCATTCACGTTACGTTTCGTAACCACACATAGTATCCTGTACGCCGTATTATTGTTCCTACAATTGCATCTTGCAAGTTCCAATTTATATTTCCTGAAAATTATTTAGTTTCTTAATAAACTACTTTTTAAACAATATCAGAAACTTTACTAGAATCGGAGAAATAAAATGAGAACGGGTTTCGGAAAAAAGTTAATAACGGCATCAAGATTTATGCGTCTAAGACAAACAGGATCCGGTATGTCATATCCGGTTTTTATTCTTCTCAGCTGTTTACTCTGCCGAAATTCCTTTACCGCTCTGCGGAGAGGCACCCGTTCCTTTTTCCTGCTCATTTTTCAGGCTTCTTATAGGTCATTTCACTTACCCTGTAAGGGTTTACGACCTCGTTTGTTAGTAGTGTCTGATAGAGAGTGGGGGATCATTTTTCTCCCGGCCTTTAAGACTACTCAAAGTAATAAATTCAGGGACTAGGAGTTGTACACCAACTAAAATATTGCCCAATTCACATCTTAAATATATCGGTAAAATTCTCTATCGCCAGAAAGTTAATGCCTCTATTTTAGTTCTTATTTCAGTTTCATAATAAAAAATATAAAAAAGATACGTGGCAGGTGAGGTCGTCCTCAACTAGGTTAATAAAAACTATTAAGAACGGTAGGCCTTTCGGAAATGGGCTTCCATCTTCATATGCGCTACTAACAGTTGTTTTTTTTTTTTACCGACGCTTTTTACATTAGCGGCCTTCCAGCGTTGTCAGTAGCAACCGACGAGCTGGAAGGACTAATCTTATTTCATAAGAAAACGTTTGAGCTATATCCGCAATCCAACCAAACGAACAGCGGCCTTCCAGTGTTGTCAGTAGTAACCGATACGCTCAAAGGCCGCTGATGTCGAAAGTGTCGCAAAACAACAACAGCTAGTAGCGCATATCCTTCTCCTGAAGATGGAAGCCGGTTTCCGAAAGGCCTACCGTTCTTAAAAGATTTTTTAATTAACCTAGCTGAGGACGAAGGCACATTCCACGTATCTATTTTAATATTTTGTGCGTATTTACCTCAACGGAATTTTAATATCAATTAAATTAGTACTGATTCTTAATTTTACATTTCTTTTTTCATCTGATCTCACCTTCTTCTTCTTCTTCGGCTTTCCCCCACTTATAGGTTTGCCGTCTTCAATTTCCATTTATCTCTATCATTCCAATCTCCCTCTTCCAAATTCCGATCATCCATTATAGTTCTGACGTAGGTTTTCCATTTCCATCTTGGTCTGCCACGTTTATTTCTTCCAGGGGGTGAACATTGGTATATATTTTTTGACCATCTTTCATTTCCCATTCTTTGTACATGGCCATACCATTTAAGTGTTTGATTTTCTATCCTCTTAACAACAGATGTGGCGACATTCACTTATCTCCAAAGGAATTCATTTCTTATTTTATCCTGTCTTGTTTTTTGGAGGCTTCTTCTAAAATAATCAAATTCAACTGTTCTAATTTTGTTCTTTTGTAATTCCGTCAAAGACCAAGTTTCACTTCCATATGACAAAATATTCTGTATTATGCTCTTATAAATTTTCATTTTAGTTTCTTTTGTAATATTTTTATTCCAAATTATTCCATATAATGTCTTAGTTGCATTTTTTGCCATTGCAATTTTAATCTGTACATCTCTCTCACAGGTACCAAAACTTGTAATTATTGACCCAAGATATTTAAAAAATTCACACTCCTTTATTTTCCCTGTTTCAAGTATGAGGTCATCCACATCCTTTCCCAAACACATATATTCTGTTTTCTGTAAATTTATATTCAGTCCCCATTTTTTATATTCTTCCATTAGTTTATTTATCATATATTTCATATCATCTTCAACCCCTGCAAAAATTATTTGATCATCTGCAAACAACAATGAATGCAGTACTTTTCCTCCTATAGTCCTCCCCATTTCATCACCTTTTTTTATTAATACCATCCAAGTTAAGAGCCTGGTCTAAATAAATTTAAAAAAAGAATTGGTGATAAACTGCATCCCTGCTTAAGGCCTTTATTCACTGTGAATTCCTCTGTTAAAGTATTCTGTATTTTTACTTTAGCTTTTGTATTACTATAGATCCTCCTAACAATATTAATCCATTTATCACAGATATTCAGATTTCTCATTGCCGTCGATAACAATCTCACCTTAGTTAGATAAATTTGTATACACCAGACCAATTTAAAATCTTTAAATGCTTATTCTTCAGTGGCACATATGGAGATTGCAATTTATTCGGAAGGAATCCAATTATTGAGGTTGTTCTGAAGAAAACATATTTGAAAAAAAAAAACAATTTTCAACGCCTCTACAATGTGTGTAGGCCTTTGTGTGTGTGTGTGTGTGTGTGTGTGTGTGTTAACGCTCTTCTTTTTCGAAACCAAACTCGACATATATGTCGTTAAAATGAAATGAGAAAGCATTCTCCAAAAATCAGTAAAATGAGTCCAACAATAGTGGGGGTTTATCCGAAAGCTAAAATTTTAAAATCGCTCCAGCAGTCGCCATGTTTGTTTTCATGCAACGAACCTCAGTACATAGAATATGATTTAATTAATAAAATGAACTTATGTTTCCTGCTTGATGGAATTTCATTGGTTTTTATTTATTTAAAATATATTCAACTGTAATGAGTAATGATAATATCGAAAATTTTGTACGACATTGCTGTACTTGTAACTCCAGTGTTTCCTTTCAATCTATAGAGGTTCTAAAAGGTTAAAATACTGTTTTTACAATACCAATAGTCCTATTTAAATTATTGCAACTAATTATAATGCCATTGTATATCTATATAATTGTGTTATCACTTAAATAAATAAGAATATACAACACCCTAAATAATTTTTTTGGTATTCTTCGACTTCAATGTAGTTTTATTTATTGAGAGCTTTTCTGATAACTTATGTATCTTCAGCAATTAAAAAAATGTTTATTTACATATTAATACAGACCCGAGGTCTATGTACTCAGTGTGAGCACGTCTATTTTTGTACAGTTTTCGATTCCTTAGTTGCATACATAAACGGCATGAAGTCTGATCAGTAGTGTATAATACATTTTATGTCACCAGTACATTTCTACTTCAGAAAATGCGTTTTGAAAGACACAGCACTGAACTGGTTTATATTTTCTTATTTCATTAAATATATTAAATATTCTTTTAATTTAACAAATAGAATTGACAACATGAGAAACAACTGGTATGGACATGTTAAAAGAATGCTACAGATAGAATCCCTCAGCTGTTAATAAAGTACAAACCAATAGGACATAGAGGTGTTGGACGCCCATTTACTAGATGGGAAGATTCATTAAATCCCACTTGATGTGAATAGGTCAAAGTTGAAAATATTAAAAATACAACGTATACTAAAATACTCTGAATGTAGATAAACTATTGTAGACAACACGTTACTTCGGTCGGTGTTCTAACTTGAGAAAAACGTCACTAAACCTCTGTTTTTGTAACTAGTCTAAATAACTATTCTCTTTAAAAAAAACTTCAAGTAGTTAAAATTATGTAAGTATTTCAAAAACATGTTCCATCTTTTGCATTTTATTTAAAACTAAATGAAATGGAAAATGTGGAACATGTTTCTGAAAGGCCTACATAACTTCAAGTAATTTAATTTTTTAAACAGAAAATTAATTTAATTGAGGACGACTGTTATACAAGGTACTTATTTTAATATTTTAACATTTTATTACATAACCTGAACGGTGATTTACATGAATTTTAGAAGTATTGATTCATATACATGTCATATATTTTGTTACATTTCATTTCAATTGCCCATTTCATGAAAAGACTTGACTATAATATGAGAAAGCGCAAATGGAATGCGGAAATGTTTGATACTATCAAAACACTGTTTTGCTAACACATTTGATGAATTTAAATACTGACAAGAGAGATAAACATGGTTCGAACACAATTTTTCTTCCTTTATAAATGAAGAACACGTAGAAGAGCGAATGTACCAAGATACAAAAAGAACACAGTTAACTATCCATTGTTCCTATGAACAAACGTGATCCATCACCAGGCGACAGAGCCAGTTTGTTAACAAAAGAAGAGCGTTGACGCGCATGTAATGTTACCTGCAATTAATTACTCGCATCTTATATCGCTATGTCGCCATCTTGTTCTTTGAGTAGAACGTTTTTCCGCAAGATGGAGCTGAACGCCCTCAACATCATGATACGTCACGTAAATCATTTGCATAACAATTACTTCACCATATTTTCCATGTCACCGGAATTTTCCAAAATTAATACAGAAGCCCAAAACTGATTGGCATTTTTATATAGGCCTACATGCCATTAACAAAACAGAGATAAAACCATAATATCTTAACATTAAAACAGCAATAATAGCAGTAGTAGCGGTAGGGATGCTGCTGCTGATTTTGGTAGTGGATGAGTACTGATGGTATGGATAACAGTGATAGCAACAGTAACAGTAATAATAACAGTAATAGTAAAAGTTATAATAAAAGCGACAATAAAAGTGATATTAACAGTAATACTAACAGCGATTGTAACAGTGATAGTAGTAATTCCGAAGAAATAGTAATCCCCTAACAGTAATATTAGCCCTAATAATAGTAATAGTAACAATAATAGCAACAATAACAGTAATAATAACGGTAGTAATAATAGTAAAAGTTATAGTAACGGTGACAATAAAAGTGATATTAACAGTAATACCAACAGCGATTGTAACAGTGATAGTAGTAATACCGAAGAAATAGTAATCCCCTAACAGTAATATTAACCCTAATAATAGTAATAGTAGATATATAAGGACTTTTAGTAACAGTAATAGCAACAAGAATAAATGTCTAACTCATTTGCACTATTACGCACGTATGTTCACGGCCGCGCGAATATAATCTCTCCATACAGCCCCATCCGGATCTATTGTTTTTTTAATTATATCCTGTATAATCTACTTCCCTCAAATTATGGTTAATATTCTCCCATCTCATTCCTGACATTGAAACTGGGCGTTTTCCGTCTGTTTTTCTACAAGTAAGAAGTTTCCATGCCTTTCTTTCGTTGCCCATTCGTGCCAAATGTCCTGCCCATTGCAGTCTATGAAACTTAATTGTTCTTATTATATCTGGTTTTCTATAATCTGTTCACTGTTATATAGTCTTCTCTATTCGTCTGTCTGTTCACCTCTCTTTTTGCAAAAAAAACGTTCCTAAGAACTTTATTCTCAAGTATTCGTAATATTTTCTCCTCACTTAAAATAAGAGTCCAAGTTTCGTATCCATATAACCGAGAGATGTTTTAGTTTAATGATTTTTGAGAGCAGTTGGGACGACAAAAGTACCTATAATGCATAATAGCATGCATTTCCAGAATTGAGCCCATGTTTAATTTTGTCCACCTCATTCCTGTCTGTAATTATTATTGTTCCTGGTATTAGAATTCAGCCACTTCTTCAAAATGTTCCTCATTTATCATTAACTGTCCACTTCCATTATAAAATATACTAGCTAATACCCGGGTGTGCGCTGCTACAACTAAATAAATGATGTGTTTTTGCATTTTAGTTGAATAAGTAAAAGGAATAAATATAAATGTATATCGTTATTATTTTTAGATACCCCGTGCTGATTAACCGGCGTTTCCCGGGAATCAATGCATCTCGATGTACTTGGCATAAATGAGCTGAAAGAGTTATCCATAAAAGTATACCCGCCGTGCGCTGCTATGCTTGCCAGGGAATCTACTAATCCCGATCTTCTTGGCATCAATGAAAGAGAAGAATGGTTAGTGTGAGTTATCCTTAAAAGATAAACATATGCTGTCGCGGAATTTTCTGTAGAGTATTTTGAGATATTCAATTCTGTATACAATAATTTTGTGTATTTGTTATGGTTTAGGCAGCGTAAGCCACTTAAGCTCACAAAAAGCTACATTTTTCACGTTTTTTCAATACAGAAGGTGATTTTTAAGGGTGAAGGACTTGAGCATTAAAACTCTCTTATAACCTATAACCTATAACCTTCCCGGAAAAATACTGAACATTTTTCAAAAAGCTCCATGACAATCGGATGAATGGTATTGTAGCACATGCTTGCCCGGGAATCTACTTATCCCGGTCTCCTTGGCATCAATAAAAGACAAAAATGGCTATTGTGTGTTATCTGTAAAAGATAAACATACGCTGTCGCGGACTTTTTTGTAGAGTTTTTTTGAGATATTCAATTCTGTGTACATTAATTTTGTGTATTTGTTATGGTTTAGGCATCGTAAGCCTTTTAAGAGTTAAAAAAGGGACTTTTTTACGTTTTTCACTACAAAGGGTGTTTTTAAGATTGTAGGAGTTGAGAATCTTAACTCTCTTATTGCTATGTTCATCCCGGGAATCTCCTGAACATTTTGCAAAAAAACTCCATTACAATCGGACCAACGGTTTGGCCGCGCATAAAGTACGAACAAACAAACAAACATTCATTTTTATACATTCGATTTTATATGTGTGACCATTTATTAAGTTTTATTGATGTATCCTTGCAGCCCAATATCTTAGTGTTACTCAAAAGAGTGTGCGTGTTGGCCCTTAGTATCCATAATAGCAACAATTCTATTAACATAGTAAACACTAACAGTGCAGTAATTGTAGTACTAATAGTAACATTTGCAGTAATTGTAATAATAGGAGTAGCAATACTTAGCTACATGTCCACCGCTGTGGTCCGGGGGTAGCGTGCTGCCTTGTCACGCAGCGGGCCCGGGTTTTATCCCCGGTTGGGACAGTTTTTTCTGGGTGAGGTTTTTATCGGGGTTTTTCCTCACCTGTAAGACAAATGTCAGGAAAACTTTAAGGCCCAAACGGTTCCCGAAATCATATGGCCATCGCAATCATCATCATTCATATTCATCTTAGGTTAAGCTTAGGATTAGGGACTATCCTTGCGCATCATTATCATCATCACCCATCATATCATCGGGGCAACGTAACCCGCCTTCCCGGCGCCCCAACCTCAGAAGTGCACCATGCCAGGAGAGAAACCAGGAATGTCGAAAAGACAAACCTGGGGCATTTGGAAGAAAAAAAAAGAAGTTACTTAGCTACATAATATGAATGGAAAACCTGATGTAATAACAATCAAGTCTTGTAGACTGCGATGCAGATAGGGAATAGTGGAGGGGGATGGGAAACTTCTTGTAATAAAATCATGGGAAAAGTGTCCAGTAGGTGGGCGAAGAATGAAGTGGAGGAATAACATTAACCATGATTGAATTATAAGAAAATGAACGAAAAACATTAGCTTATGAAAGGGGTGTATAGAGAGCTTATGTCCCTGAAATTCACTAATATGCATATATAATAAAAATACTTAATTTTCCTTCATTAAGCAAAATTCAATAATAAAAGAATATATTCATCCTTATGGATAAATGTGCTTCTGTTAGTTCACAAAAATATTTTTGTTATTAATTTTATGAATGACGCAAGTTTTGGACGCCCCTGTAATGCTCCATACAGGACGCTGAGAAATTCGGACGGAATTCGGTGTGCCCTTGAGTTACCTGACAATTAGTCATCAGTCATAAGCCTGTTCCTGTTCTTACAATCACTTCCAAAAGTTTATAACTCTTATTGTATCCATATTGATGCAAACGTAATACAAGTGACGGATTCAATCAAATTTTCTTAAGATATTTTGAAACAACTTTTATAACTAAATATAAAATATCAACTTTCAGCAAATCCTAGTCACTTTTCCCCTACGAAATTTTCCTTAAATCAGTTTGTCCGATATATCCATAATAACTTACCCTTAGGCTGTTTCACATTTGTCCATTTTGTGTAGAAATGTTATTGTTAACTCTTTATTATCCGCCCAAGGTATCTGTATTTGGAATTAATGATAGAGAATGCATGTTCAAATTATACTGGCCGTAGCTTGGCTACTCGTAGGGCTTTTCTTGCAGGCAGATGAAAGGTAATGATCCGACAAAAAGATATCCTGAACCTCCAGTATGTGAGTTAGGCTTGGTATCGTCAACTCCATACCGTAAAAACATTAATGAACTCTGCCGAAGTGTTTGTCCCACGAACCTATTAAATATTACAAAGATGAATTTCATGGTAACTTACGTAACAATTTAAACTTTTATTTTTTTTTTATTTTAGCCTACAGATATCAGGACAATTTTTTTTTTCAAAAATGTGTATACATTTTTCAATCTGTTTAACAGGATATACGGAGTTTCTATTTTTAAAAATTGTACTTAAAATGTACGATTTTATATCGGTAATTGACGTAAGTGTAGAATGAAATATTTACAGAGCGAGAATAATACTATAATGATATTGTGAAAAGAGAAATTAATGTCTGAACCAGGAGTCGAACCGTAGACCTCTCGTATTCCATACGAGCGTGCAAGACCACTACACTTTCGAGACATGGTACAAACATTAACAATTCTTTCCAGATATACAAATTTATAATACCCGTTTCGTCCGCTGCCAGGTAGATGTCACTACCAACGTCAATGGATGGCTTCATTTAGAAGTATCAATGTTTGAGAATTTTACACCACCACTTTTATAAGTAGTAATCGATGTTATTTAACACTTTCCAATATTCAGACATTCATTTTTCTTTTCACTATAATATTATAATATGATTCATTATTGGAACTGTCTTAAAATAATATTGGAAAGTGTTAAATAAGTGTTAAATAAGAGCGAGAAATAAAATAATAAACTCTGTGAAACTTTCAATTTTATTTCCACAAGCAATAGGGGGAGTTACAAATAGGAGTTACAGAATACATATTTAGAGTTTTATGTTCTTATAATCTTTAGTAATTAATTATACAAAATAAAGGTAATTGCGTGGTGTAAGAGATTTAATTAAAATAAATAGCAATTCTTTGTTACATCTGAGTTTAATCATATTCCCCAATATTTTGGGATGTAAGCACCAGAATATGTTTTAACAATCCATATACCACTTTGGGAAGCAGAGATCAAACTTTGATTTCCATGTGGCATGCCAAATTTTACGTAAAATTCACCTATAATAAATAATTAAATAACCTAGGACTAGGATCATGGAATGTTTATCTCTGTGCCAATCTGGAGCTTAATTCAAAGTCATAACAAAGAACAAAAATTGGTAAAGCAAGACAGAGATGGGGCTTTTACGTTTTTAATAATACAAGGATACTGAGATATAACAGGAAAACTCTGATTTCGAATGTAGAAGATTGATATATATTGGTTAATGAGGAAGGTGAAGGCCCAATGGCGCTGTCGTGGCACTGATAATGATGATGATAACTGAAAAGTGTTATTAAGAATTACAGACAAACATAAAAAACGTGAAAAACTTAAATATGACTTATAGCCTATGTGAATAAAAACATCGCAATCATGTCGGTTGCAGGAGATGTTAGGCTCTTAGGATAGTAGGAAGTTAAGGCTCTCATCTTCCTATACAATCGGCACAAGATGTCGATCAGGTTGTCAGCCCTGAGTGACGACCCCTTTACTCCGCAAATTAAACTTCTGATAGTCATTTCCGTTTGAGGCTGAGTCGAACACAGATCGTGGTGCCTGGAAGGATCAGACTAGAATAAAAAACCTGACCCCATCGGGGTTTGAAACCCTGATCTTGGCACGAGATGTAACCGAAGTTAATCCTGAAGATCGCTGTAGTTAGCAACATTAATTCCGTTCCAAGATTCAGAAACTATCGTATCGCTACCAGCACAGATCAGGAGATGGTGAACAATAGCCACTTTCAAGCATAAATTGAAATAATGTATTTATGAAAATGCTACTCTAGTGCCATTTTTTTATTACATGTTGGTTACTAACTCCACGACGTGACAAGGCCTACAAAGCCCTTGGCCTACCAGCCGGCTGCTGGCCTTACAGAGGGGAGATGATCATCCAGCCAGTGTAGGGGAGACAAGTGGTCAGCATGTCGGGTCCCCTAGCCATTATAGTTGGTTTTCTCAACCTGGAGCAGCTACTTACTTTAACAACATAAATTCCTCACGATAATGGGTGGGCAACGGTCCCATACCGGTCGAAATTCCATGATAAAATTTATTATCCAGTGGAGACCCGAATTAGCGCAAGTCCCACTCGCCTACGGCGCGGGACCATGTACGTTACCTAATACATTATTTGTTAAAGTTACAATGGCATTTACTTTCTTTTTCAAAAATTAAAAAAAAAACGCAAAAAATATTGGAAAAACTTCGAAACAAAATGTAATTTTTTTCAGTTTAGAGGTGTCACCTGGATCTTGATTTAACATTCAACCTGTACAATACATTGTAATGGTTAAAGTTTTGCTAAAGACGAAAATGATTTATATCGTTCTGCCTTTAACTCAATCATTTACACATATACTGTATTTATAAATGCTGAAATATTTAAAACAATTTTATTTATTTGTAAGTGTATTTTTATGTGAGCATTAGCCTATTCAATATTACTTCGAAATCTAATTATAGAGTATAAATGTATTCTTCCATATCTTAATTAATGTTTGAATAGAATTAAAGGGCTTATGGTCTTAATCCGCAAATTTAGATAAATATTTGATCATTATAAATAAAAAAAAAAACATTTTACATGAGATGTGTAACAAAAACCGAAGATTTAATATTATAAGATCAAGAGAGTGAAAGTGAAACTTGGCCTTTAACGGAATTACAACAGAATAAAATTAGAACAGTTGAATTTGATAATTTCAGAAGAAGCCTCCAAAAAACAAGACAGGATAAAATAAGAAATGAATTCCTTCGGAGAGAAATGAATGTCACCACATCTGTTGTTAAGAGGATTGAAAATCAAAATAAACGTGGCAGACCAGGATGGAAATGGAAAACCTACGTCAGAACTATAATGGATGATAGGAATTTGGAAGAAGGAGATTGGAATGCAAGAAATAAATGGAAACTGAAGACGGCAAACCTATAAGTGGGGGAAAGCCGAAGAAGAGAAGAGAGATCAGAAGAGTTATATTAGAGGATGTGAAGAATTTGAGTATTTGGGGTTAAAAGTAGATAAAGAGGATAGATAAGAAAGTGACATTAAGAACAGAGTAAATGAAGGTAGAGCAATAACAGCAATATTAAATGAAGTCTTATGGAACAGACATAAAACCAGGATAAAAAACGTTACAAATGAATAAATAAATAAATAAATAATAAATGAATATATATATATATGAGTCCACCGCTGTGGTCTCGAGGTAGCGTGCTGCCTTGTCACGCAGCGGGCCCGGGTTCGATCCCCGGTCGGGGCAGTTTTTCTGGGTGAGGTTTTTCTCGGGTTTCCCCCCCCACTCCTGTAAGACAAATGTCAGGAAAACTTTAAGGCCCAAACGGTCCCTGAAATCATATGGCCATCATCATCATCCGTATCATTATCATCTCAACATCATCCTTCACCGGTGTGAAAGCAACGGGAAGGTACCGCATGTACAATTATCTAGCAAATCTGCAAAGCATAGCATGTAAATGCTATGATTGCAGTGAAAGACCTGTCCTCGGGCAGAATTACTATGGATGGGTATATATATATATATATATATATATATATATATATACATTGTTCTAAGTTTTTGTTGAATTTTCATGCGTCATCTTCATATACTTCAAAAACTTACGTCGGTGGAAATGGATTTCTTGAGGAGAACAGCAAGATATTCAAAATTGGAAAAAATAAGAAATAATGACATGCGAGCAAAGAATAAATATTACATATTCAATAGAATATTACATAAGGTATAAGCAAGCAGAAAAGTTGCCCAGAAAAAAAAAACATTGGAATGGTGTCTACCTGGAAGAAGAAAGAGAGACCTCGAAACTCATGGATGTAAGATAAATAACTGAAATGAGAACAAGAGGACTCGAGGATATGGAGTGGATGGATACGGACGAGTGGATAAGAAAATAAAAATTTAGGTACAGAAAGATGTGTAAATATTGAAAATCTGTTTATAATAAAATAAAATAATTTATTATTATTATTATTATTAAAATTATTATGATAAACAATAGATTTCGAAGTCCTTTATGTTAATTTTGAAGTATGCAAATTTTTGCATGCGACATGGATCGTTATTGCAAGGAACAAGAAATCAATTCTGCGATAGCCATCTCTGAGCGCCATTCATTTTAATGTAGCAAATAAAATAAAAATAATTGAGGGAGAGGAGTCGTTGAACTTGAATATCTTCATCTTAATGTTACAGCATTACCATCACGGACCTGGTGCCACTAAAGCTCTTCTTCCTATCATAGCTGATCCACAGAGCAAACACTGCGTTGGTTGGTATTACTGTTTTTCGAGGGTATAAACATTTAATACGAGTGTTGCTCTTTTACGTTATAAAATAACTTACAGAATTTTACTGTATGCTAGTAACTAATTAAATTACTGGCAATGTAGAACCCGGAGGTCCGTGGCCAATAGACATACGCTCTCTATATACCCTAAGATGAGCTAATGTTTATCAGTCACTCCCTGTACAACTCTTAAACTTGAAATATATCCTATAAAATATACAGTCAATATACCCAATTTACAATTAATAATTAAAAGAGTCAACATGTTTCAAGACTTTTTCAGTCAATATTTATTCTTGAAAATGACAGCTTCGCTGTTGAAACATGTTGACTCTTTTAATTACTAATTGGTGAATTGGGTATATTGACTGTATATTTTACGATTTTATCACCAAGAAGATCATTAATTTATTAAATATATCCTGTAAGATTACATTTAATTTATTTAATATGTTTAACAAAGCAGTATAAAAATGAATGAGTAGGCTAAAAATTACTTAAATTTCTGTTGAATTATACAATATTCACTTATAATTTACGGTTTTACATGGTTTTGTTTTCACTGTAGTCCGATACATTTGAATAACTTGCACCAGAAATGAGTGTTTCGGAAACATAAGGTATAATTTACGTCCCTCAAATCAATGTTATTTTCTCATATTTTGTTTTTAACCTACCTACTGGATCTTCTTGTTTTCCTACAAGAAGTTCCCATGCTCTTCTTTATTCCCATTTGTGCCACATGTCTTCCTTACCGTAATCTACTAGACATAACTGCTTTCATTACATCTGATTTCCCATAAAGATTATGCAGCTTACAGTAATGCTGTTTTCATCAACCTGTCTGTTCGTGTCTCTTTCGTCCAAATGTTTTCCTAAGAACTTTATTCCCAAATACTCACACTCTTTTCTAATCCCTTAAAATAAGAGACCATGTTTACTATAGGCCTATACTAATAGATAAAAATAAATAAAATGATTTAAAACCTCTGGAAAAAAAACTTAATTGTTTATTCTATTGGAACTAGATTTTATAAACTGTATATTGTGTAGCCTATATCTATTGTAATATAATGTACGGTTAAAAACTATAAAATAGTTACCTTGCAGGTCCGTCTCCTCAACTTAAGTTGTTTTAAAACTCTGTAGGCCATTCGGGACTAGTCCCATCATCAGCAGAATGTATTAGGTTCGTACTTGTTGACCCTTGTTGAAGCACTGACTTGGTTGTGAGAATTTTGTACAGAGGATTGTGCGGATTGGGTGTATATTCACTTGGTTGTGAGAATTTTGTACAGAGGATTCTGTGGACTAGGTGTGTATTTCTCAATGAATACACACCCAGTCCACACAATCCTCTCTACAAAATTCTCACAACCAAGTCAGTGCTTCAACAAGGGTCAACAAGTACGGACCTAATGCATTCTGCTAATGATGGGACTAGTCCCGAAAGGCCTACAGACTTTTAAAACAACTTAAGATGAGGAGACGGACCTACAAGGTAACTATTATATAGTTTTTAACCGTACATTATATTACTGTGAACTAATACCTCAACGGAAACTTACCATGCATTTTACTAGTATCGATATATATTTATTGTGTATCATTAATCATGTAGACTATTTAACTCATGCCCCAAATGGGAGTCAATGACCAATCACGTTTCAATGATTTCTGTTTTACAACCAATCAGAGTCGTGTTTCACCAAATATTTATCAGTGTTATAATTACCATATTAAAGAAAGCTCCTCCTTACAATATTGCGTTCCTTTGGCAATAAATAGTATGATCTGGTTGCAGTGATAAACAAAAGAAGCAGTAGAAGCGTACCTATCGTTTCTCATTTGTTTTCAAACATCGCCGTTTACATTAAATATATAAATATTTTAAAATAACTATAGTTAAATAATGATTTGTGAGTAAACAGCTTGATTTTATTCGTTAAATAGTCCTAACAAATGCCACTCTTGATTTCCAAATTCTCTAGATTCATTCACTCCTCACTTCGTAAGTCGTGAATTTATCGATAATTTGAAAATCACTCGTGGCATTACTTATGATAATTATTATTGTATGTATAATTTAACCATAATTTAACCCTGGTGAAGTGGAAGACAAGACCTTATGGTCTTAACTCCATCAGGTAAAATAAATAAATAAATGAATAAAATAAACCCTTTTAAATATGTCAACATCGTCCACGAGTAAGACCTTTAAGTTGTCAGGTAACCAATATCTACGTCGAATATAACGAAGTGCAATGGAGCAAAACATGTTTTACCTTACGTATTCGTAAAACCTATGCCAGGCCTCCTTAACAACTTTGGTCCATAGTCCTGTCCTCTGTCTTTCTCTTCCAACCTCATACCCCAAGTTCCATCCCATCATTCTCATTATCATCCAGCCGTCTTGTACGAGGACGTCCCCTAAGTCACTGTCCTTCTGAATTTCCTTTCCACACAGCTGCATTCATCCAATCTTTGAATATCCCTCAGCCTTTGAGTCTTCCTGCCAATACAGGTTTATGATAGATAAAATATTCTTGATCCTGATTATCGCTTGAATTCCAATAACCTTGATCGTTTTCAGCTCCACAAATTTTCTTTTCACACACACTTTCAAGTTTTACGTCCGCACTTAATAACGCCCATGTTTCTGATCCGTAAAAGACGACTGGTCTAAACATAACTTACTAACTAACTAACTAACTAACTCACTGGCGTTATCGAACCCATAGGTTCATGACCACGCGGACATAAGCTCTCCATACATCACTATCCTGAGCCAATGCTTTCCAATCATCCCCCGTATAATCTACCTCCCTCAAATCATAGTTTATGTTATTCTCCCACCTCATTCTTGGTCTACCAACTGGGAGTTTTCCCTCTGGCTTTCCTACAAGAAGCTTCCATGCACGTCTTTCATTCCCCATTCGTGCCACATGTCCTGCCCATCGCAGTCTACGAGACTTAACTGTTCTCAGTATATCTGGCTTCCTATAAAGACCATGTAATTCATTGTTATGCAGTCTTCTCCATTCGCTTGTCTGTTCATCTCTCTTTGGTCCAAAAATTTTCCTAAGAACTTTATTCTCAAATACTTGTAATCTCCTTTCCTCCCTTAAAGTAAGAGTCCATGTTTCGCATCCATATAATGTAACTGGTAAATAATAATTTTATATATTTTCAGTTTAACGTTTTTTGAAAGGAGTTGGGACGTGAAGAGTCTCTGTAATGCATAATAGCACCCATTTCCAGAATTGAGCCTATGTTTAATTTATTTGTGCATCTCATTCCTATTTGTAATTATTGTTCCTAGATATTTGAATTCAGCCACTTCCTCAAAATTTCTCTCATTTGTTATTAGCTGTTAGTTTCCATTATATGATATATTTCTACATGTGACCATATATTTATTTTTATTGATATTTACTTCCAATCCCAATTTTTTAGTGTTGGCCTTTAGTATCTCCTCTCTATCGCCCAATACTACTTCATCAGCATAAACTAACAGCTTATTAATACCATTGAGTTGTAAACCTTCTTCCATAACAACGATTCCGAAAAGGCCTTCCATAAACATTCAGCTTTACAATATTAAACGTATTTTATCGTTAAGGAGGAATGTGATTTCAGGTACCAATTTTATAATTTTTACCATACATTTTAGCTTTAACGGTGGTTCAGTATGCATTTAATAGTATTTAAAGAAAGTAGGGAAACTAGCGAAAATATTATTAGAAAAGGAGATTAGAAATAACCTGAAATAGCTACTGATAGAAACATTGATAATAATAAATAATAGTTTAAAAAACTAAAACAACACGCTTTTATTAGAAAACCGAACTAAAAAATGAAAAATAATTTTAATTTCCAACACGCTTGGGATAAAATTAAAGTGGTCAACAAAAAAAATAATCTCCAATACATCTAGAATAAAACTAGAGTTATCTAAAAAAAATAATTTTACCATCAAAAGCGTGGGGTGTTCTATATAAATTAATATATTTGATAATAAACAGATGTTGGTAAAAGTAGTCTCTAAGAAAAACACGTAAAAACCATAAAAAGCACCCCACGCTTTTGATGGTAAAATTATTTTTTTGTAGATAACTATGGTTTTATTCTAGATGTATTGGAGATGATATTTTTGTTGGCCACTTTAATTTTATCCCAAGCGTGTTGGAAATTAAAATTATGTTTCATTTTTTAGTTCGGTTTTCTAATAAAGCGTGTTGTTTTAGTTTTGTTGAACTATTATTTATTTTTTTAATTTATAGTTTAATTGAAAATTAAATGGAATCCCATGAAAATTTAATTGCTTACGATATTTTTAGTGTCTAGGCACGAATATAATTATATATATTTTTTAATTATTCTCTAAACATTACTATAATATTTTTGAATATTTTAATATAGGTAAATAGTTACAGTTAATCGTATCCTTCTCATATTTTTTTGATAAATTGCAATGTGGTAAGTTTACAAAATTGTCATTAATATTTTACAGAATAAGATAAAAATGTAAATATCTTTAAATTCGATACTATTGTAGTATGAGCTAAAAGTAATACGCTTCTAAAAAAATACTCCGGGCCGGATTTGACCAGTGACCTAAGGATTACTGAAATTATATACCACTACAGTCCACCGCTCTACCTTCTGAGCTACCAGAGGATATAATATTAATTTCTTACAACGATGGACTAAAAAGTCGATAAATCTGCAATCTATTATATATTATACATGATTTATGAAATTACTGTATTGTCAGTGGTCCTTTACAAGTATACACAGTTTCAAGTCGATCCAATGTTTTAAGTGGGTGAAAATCGTGTTGAAAGATTCCGTTACATAGATAGACAGATACAAGTCAAGCTAATATAAAGCGTGTAAAAATAACAGTGTTCAATGTACGAATTACGGGACTTTTAAATGCAGCTATAAATCATGGGTAGAGCGGGATAATAAATCTTATATAAATACAAGGTCGCTAAAAATGTAACTTTATCATGAAATGTTTCAAAATTTGCCAATTTACTAGAGTAGTATATACCACTCCGAGCAATTAAAATTAAAAAAGCTACCAGAAATAGTTCAAGCCAACATATAAATACTCCACCTAGTGCAATTATTCAACTTGCGTTAGTTTAGCAGCATGAGATGTAAACGAAGATAATGAAACATAATCTTGAATATATAATCTATAAGAATTGCAGTAATTCGTAACCTGATGGCCCGTTTTAACATTACCATGTAGTTAGCACTACTCGCTCTCTCATCCCCTCACGAGCAAGAGTGCTCCCTTGAAGGAGGCATTTAACCAAGCTAATTTATTTTAATTCAGTGCCACTAGATTGTCATTTCGACATATCTGATATTCTCAATTGTCATTGGCGTATTATAGACCACGTCTGAAGTTGGGGCGCCTGGAAGGCGGGATTACGATGGTTGATGATGGGTGATGATGGTCAAGAGAGATCTTAATCCTAATCTTACTCTAATGAGGTGAATATGATAAATGATGATAAAGATAGCAGATGATATTCAGGGACTGTTTTGGGCCTTAAAATTGTCTAATATTTGTCTTACAGGAAGAAAAATAAAAATCGAAAACCCTCACCCAGAAAACTTGTCCCGACCGGGGATCGAACCCGGGCCCGCTGCGTGACAAGGCAGCAAGCTACCTCGCGATCACAGCGGTGGACACTAAGCTAATTTATTTACTCTTATTTCCCTACAATTGTCAGTGGTCAGTTCATCGCCTCAATGAGACACCTAGTGAGCAACTAGGAAATTACTTGCATGGGAAAGCCCGATAAAATGTTACTCACAGGCTTGAGGTTCTTTTGCGGGAACGAAAATTTTCACATTTCAGACCATCTACTTAAAGTATCTCCCGGAGAAGACATGTCCTGTGGATTTTTCCAGCCTAAAATATCCATTGGCTCTAGGCGGGTTTGAACCCGCAACCCTCGGGACCAGAGACAAGGAATGTAACGTCTAGAGCACCGTGGGCTATTAAGCAGCACCCTACAATCGCTATGTTATTAATTACCCGCATTTTCCACACAAATCTTAAAGCTACGACAGGTAAAATAAATCTTCTTAGATAATGTGTTAGAATGAGGTGGAGTTAATTATAATAATGGCGGACAGTTTGAAACAATGGAGTGATGGATGGGGCAGTCCGAGGGGTCGAGGAAGTGAGGTCTAGGAGGTCACTGGACCAGAAACACGGATTTATCTCTCTGCGGTCAAGTAATGGACCAAGTTGAGAACCTACCTGTTACGCCACCAACCATATTATGACGTCAATCATAATGTTAATTACACCCCCGATTAAATCATTTAATTCTAATGAGCGATCTGAAATTCATTCCATTTATTAATATTCACTGCAGTTGATTAAACATTGTTAAAAAACACATTTAAGCACACAATTTACAATATTGGTTATAAATTACATTTTCCGACACTGGCGTGGTTGCTAGAATTCCTACATTCAAATCCGACGGCATCCGACGATCCAAGTTCAATTCTCAGATGGGTAATAATAATAATAATAATAATAATAATAATAATAATAATAATAGTAATAATAATAATCATAATAATAATAATAATAATAATAATAATAATAATAAGGGAGGAAAGGAGATTACGAGTATTTGAGAATAAAGCTCTTAGGAAAATGTTTGGACCAAAGAGATGAACAGACAGGTGAATGGAGAAGACTGAATAACAATGAATTACACGGTCTTTATAGGAAGCCAGATATAATGAGAGCAGTTAAGTCTCGTAGACTGCGATGGGCAGGACATGTGGCACGAATGGGGAATGAAAGACGTACATAGAAGCTTCTTGTAGGAAAACCAGAGGGAAAACGCCCAGTTGGTAGACCAAGAATGAGGTGTGAGAATAACATTAACTATGATTTGAGGGAAGAAGATTATACAGGGGATGATTGGAAAACATTAGCTCAGGAATGGGATGTATGGAGAGCTCATGTCCGTGCGACCATGAACCTACGGGTTCAATAGTGCCACTGAGTTAGTTAGTTAGTTAATAATAATAATAATAATCTCTCTAGCTTAGTTTAACCTCTCCCTTTGTAGGTACTTTTAGATGCTTCACACACATGGACTTTATAGGAACAATATTTGTCGGGAGTGGATTTTAACTCTGGAACACTCTCACTCACTGGCACTATCGAACACACAGGTGTATGACAGCGCGAAAATAAGCTCTCCATATACCCCTATCCTGAGCTAATATTTTTCCAATCATCCTCTGTATAATTTACCGCCCTCAAAACATGGTTAATATTATTTTCCCATCTCATTCTTGGCCTGCATACTGGATGCTTTCCCTCTGGTTTTCTTACAAGAAGCTTCCATGCTCATCTTTCATTCTCCATTCGTCCCACATGTTCTGCCCATCGCTATCTACGAAACTTTATTGTTCTTATTACTTCTCGTTGCCCATAAATATTATGTAGCTCGCTGTTGTGCAGTCTTTTCCATTCTTCTATCTGTTTGCGTCTATTTGGTCCAAAAACTTTCCTAAGGTCTTTATTAGTAAACATTAGAAATGTTTCTCCTCACTTAAATTAAGAGTTCACGTTTCTCATCCATATGGGTCACACAAATACTTTTTTGTTCACAGAAAGACAGAGGGCCTTGCTGGATGAGTGGTCAGCTCAATTCCAGGGCTACCTCCGAGACAACACGAACACTTTAGAAAGACAAACCATTCACTCATTCATTCAAAAAGAATATGATATGAATTATGATACGCAGATGATGTTTGGGGACGTTTGGAGATTAAAAGTTTCTTGGCATTTATTTTACAGGTATGGAAAGACCTCGAACAAATCTCACCCAGGAAACTTGTTTCGACCGGGGATCGAATCCGGACCCTCCACGACATTACCCCAAAATCACAGCGGTGGACATATTATTATTAATATTATTATTATTATTATTATTATTATTATTATTATCATTATTACTATTATCATTATCACTATTATTATTATTATTATTATTATTATTATTATTATTATTATTATTATTATTATTATTATTATTATTATTATTATTGGGGGCACGCCGTAGCGTAGTGGTTAAGGCACTGAGCTACAAGCCGGAAGGTCGAGGGTTCAAGTCCCGGTGGGGTCAGGATTTTTAAACTGACCCAAACCTTCTGGCGGCACTATGGCCCTGGGGTCGACTCAGCCTCTAACAGAAATGAGTTCCAGACGCTTGTTCTGGGGTAAAGGCGGCCGTCACGCAGGGCTGACAACCCGGCTGACATCAAGTGCCGATTATCCAGAAATAGTGGGAGCCTTAACCTCTTACTGCCCCAAGGGCCTCCTGAGGCCTGTAGTGGGATTACTTTACTATTATTATTGTTATTGTTAAATATCTGTGCACGAGAACTCCGAAGGGTTAAGACTAATAGAAGCTATTTATATTGTTTTCTAGCCGAATGCAGTGGTTAGTGTGAGACGCAATCCCTTAACTTTGTTTTCTAAACCCTTAAATTGGCAATTTATCCTATAATATACACTTGTTTAATTTATTTACTCCTAATATTTTTAGACCTATAAAACAAAATAAAAAATCAGAAATAGTAAACCATTTAAGATCATTTAGAATTGGCTGTCTGGGACATTTAATAAGAATGGATGATCAGAGACTGGTTAAGAAACTCTATAAATTGAAACCTATAGGAGACAGAGCACTTGGAGACCGAGGATAAGATGGGGGGCTGACACAATCAACGATCTAAAGAAAATGAAAGTGACTAACTTAAATATGGCAGGAGACAGATTGGCATGGAGGAGGATTGTTGAGAAGGTCAAAACTTTCACCTTTGATGTTGTCGCGCCTTAGGATGATGATGATAACACAAAAAACAAATGAATACAAATTACTTAAATACAGTATGTATGAAATTACATAATAGTGTACAATGATAACATACAGTTTTACGGTCCACCGCTGTGGTCTCAAGGTAACGTGCTGCCTTGTCACGCAATGGGCCCTGGTTCGTTCCCCGGTCGTGACAGTTTCCTGGGTGAGGTTTTTTTCGGAGCTTTTCCTCACCTATAAGACTAATGTCAGGAAACTTTAAGGCCCAAACGGTCCCCGAACATCATATGGCTATCGTAATAATCATCATTCATATTTATCTTAGATTAAGCTTAGGATTATGGACTCTCCTGGCGCACCACTATCATCATCATCGCCCATCATATCATCGGGGCAATGTAACCCAGCCTTCCAGGAGCCCCCAACCTGAGAAGTGGGTTACAATTACGCCAATGCCAGGAGAGAATACAAGAAATGTCCAAAAGGACAACCGGGGCATTAAAAAACATACAGTTTTACGTGATTTTGTTTTCATTGCGGTCTGAAACATTTAAATAACTGGTAGGATAAATTGTTTCACCGATTTAAGGGTTAAGCATATTTCACTCTTTTTAAATTGAAATAGGTGACTTTATAAGTTTCTTACAAGAACTATATTAAGATATTGTAGTGGAGCAAGGACAATACGAAGAAGTGACGAATTCCAAATAACAGCAAATGTGATGCTATTTATGCGCCGTACAGCAGACTATACACACTGTAACCATAAAAAATAGGAAATTACGGAAGAGTTCGATGTAGACCCCATTCAGTACCATATACAAAACTACCAGAACAACTGGAAAGCCCATATTCAACGAATGTCATCTCAAAGAATTCCAAAAGCTATGCTTCATTACTATCCTCAAGGCAAAATATCGCTGGAACATCTAAAAAAAAGAGCTGGATGGAAAATTCCTCTTTGAGACCGTGACAGGCCACATGGCCTAATATTTACATGGATTATGTTGTTGAAGATGATAATGATGAAGAAATTTAGTTCGTCACCTTACAGATTTTAGAGGATATAGTGTTCGTAATCAAAAAAGTTATATCGCTCATTGTAATTATCTGATATTATTATTTGTTTGTACGCGTATTAATTAAGAATACATTTGGTTTTATATATCATCATAATATATATATCATCATAATTGGTACGAGAGTTCATTGTGGGCATTTCCTCCTCTCGGCAAACCTTTTTGACTTTCGTTTCCTCTTTCCCATTTTTTTATTCCCAGTCTCCTGATATCCTCAATTATATCATTTTCCATCTTGACTTAGGCCTTCCCACTTTCCTAGTTAGGAAAAACTGACCTTTATAAACCCTTTTGATTGTTCTCTTATTATCATTTATGCGTATAACATATCTGACCCAAGTCAAACTACACATTTTAATATATTTAAACAAATCAGAAGTTCCTCAGATACGTTGCAGGATATATTTTAAGAGACCATATTCCTAGTGAAACAATTAGGCAAGACCTCAATTTTTTTAATCTAAATGAAAAAACAAAAAGCTACAAACAAGCATGAACATATTTTAAGAATGGACTCTTCTAGGCTAACAAAACAAGCACTGTTATACCAGCCTCAGGGCTAAAGATATGTTGGACGTCCTACAAGACGATGGGAAGATGAATTCTGAGAGCGGAACAGGCCAAGGACCTACCATGAAGATAATGATGATGATGAAGAAGAAGATGATGATATCAGATTGATTATGTGAAAGATGCAGATAAAAAAGTAGATAGGTCACTTTTTCCTTCAAACCTAGAAAACGTACAATATGCATATTTCCTTAAGAGTGTAGCCAAACTTTGGAGGTAAATAAATCCATAACTAAACCGTATATTTTACTGTTTCACATTTCTACATTATAGTGGTTTAAATGAAGAATCTAATGATACCTCAAATTCCATTCTGACAAAAATGTGTCTTACCTATAGTCCGTCAGAATAAGAATATGATCAACAGCTTATATGTATTTGGCAGCTGAAAAATATTTTTTTTATATTTAATCCGACGAACTTACGACTGAATTCTAACATCATCCCTGCATCAATACTTAATACAGACTTTCACTTTACAGTAGTTCGCCCTTAATTCCTGCTTTCCACAGATTCCTATCCTCCCATTATCCTTCTTCCATACCCTTCTTCATTATGACATAATATATTCCCTCATACCATATTCTCCTGCTTCTACCCTCTTCCTTCTGCCTGGTACCATCCAAACTACCATTCGACATCCGTTGTTCATGTCCATACCACTGTAAAGCTCTCTTTGTTATCCTATCGATAACAGTCTCTTGTGCATCCATTTCTACAGTCTCTTGTGCATCCATGTTTTGTCTAATATATATTTCTAATATGTTGCAGCCTATATCTTCTCTTACTTCTCCTTAATGCATTCATTTTTGCTGCCAAGACTCTTTTCTACAACCTTCCATTTATTGGGCAAAGATCATCCCAATAATAACTTACGGGATAGAAATCATATGACCACATCTTACAGAAGCTAATCTAAACACGCCGGAAATAGTGAAAGCTATATACATAAAAAGAGCAATAGAAGTATCAAGAACGACAAGAAGCCCTCTAGTGTACCTATTGGCAAGGGAGACTTTCCTTATCGAGGACTTGAAAGAGCCTACCTACTACCAACCACGGAACCCTATGAACATGCGCTACAAAGACTAAGCAGGAAAAGAGAGGAAGTATGGTCGGAATTCTTCAGCACCGGAGCGATGATAGGCAGGAACTGGACAGAAGCAAATTTCGAGATACGACACGTCATCATGAGATTAGGCGTGCATGGATTCCACCTACTAATGTGTAGAGATAAAACATTCCATGACCCGAAGACGTCATGCATACGCGAAGTATGTGAACAGAAATGCGAAAGATATCACATCGAAACATGTAAACAAAGAACAAAAACAATTAGTGATTACGGAAGACAAACCTAAAGTGTTAGTGATTGTTAAAGGGCTGTGTTATCAACTTTACACATTTGTGCGCAATTCATTTATATTAACATCATCCCTGCATCATATTTCATAGTAAGAAATACTTCGTTAGTGACTTGTTTTTAAATTGGAGTATGAGGGTTAAAACATATCATATTGACACTAAGCTAATTTTTCAGCATTTAACTTTTAAGGAAGTAGACCTAAATCTGTAATGTAATCTTACAAGATTGGTAAAAATTTACTAGATAGAACACAATAAAAAAAACTCATTTTATTATCGAAAAAGTGAAGGCAACTAAATTAAAATAGGAAATTAACTACAAAGCTGTTTTCTCGAAAAATTGACTATGATCTTTTAGCTGTCACACTTCAATAATGTACGCCTTTTGTTCGCAAAATATGTCTCTACGTCTTCCATTCATCCATCGTAGCTGGGTCTTCTTCCAATTTCCTCTTGTTCTCTAATTTAATATATAGTAAAAGCTTAGGTAAACGTATATTAATCATTATGCATTCACGGTCCAATCGTTCAATGCATCTTATTTTACGCCTAAAACTATATTATAAATCGTACATTTTCTGGTTTCTTCTTATTGTCCAAGTAACCTTCTTTATTGGGCAATACATTTTTCTTAATATATATTTCTTTCCCACGTGGAGACGCTTCTGTATAATATGATGCAGGATTCACACCGTATTCTCCAATATGCTTGATTCGTTTTGCGTATTCTTATTTTAACTTTCTTAGATACATATTCGTATCTAGACCGTTGTACTTTTAATACATGGTAATCCTGTCGTGTGTCGACAAACGTTACAAACCACAGAGTGTGACCCTGATATGTGATCAGTATGCACGGTTCACATCAAAATGTTAACAACGAACATATAAAAAACACATACATGGAAACATTCCAGGGTGATGGAATGTAGATTCCGAACTGGCATATACTTTGACGATTACGGGAACCCCAAAAAAAAAACCGCAGTCAGGTTGGCTGGTACAATGTGTACGCGTTTTAGCGCTCATTTAAATGTGTCTCATTTTACTTTTTTTTTGTGCTGCACAACGTGTTTCCTTTTCCAAAACACTTTATATGCACTTCAGCTACCTATTGATCCAATTTTATTTAATTAGTATCCTATATTTTCTCTATCTCGCGCACGCTGGCGCAACAACACACAAACACACACAAAACATATACATAAAAAAATGCATACACACAAATCACATACAAACACAAAAACACATACGCAAATAATACACACACACACACACACACACACGAAAAACATACACAAATAAAAACACACAAAAAACATCCATATATGCATACATACACGTAAAGGCAAAAGCAGAAATACCAAATCATAACGCAAGTAGGACATTACCTAACAACGAATGAAAACCGTACGACAAAATATATAAAACATTTTTGCAGGTTCATTAACTCTTAAATTGTCGAAACACTAATTCTTCGTGTTAGTTATTTAAATGTGTCGGACCGCAGCAAAAATAAAATCATGAATAACTGAATTATTAATGCAGAATGTGCAATTCGACACAAATTTAACCAATTTCTTCACGTTCGTTTTTTTATTGTTTTATTTAAAATGTGGAAGAAATTAAACCAATATATGTTATAGGTACACCGCTGTGGTCTCGAGGTAGCGTGCTGCCTTGTCACGCAGCGGGCCCGGGTTCGATCCCCGGTCGGGGCAGTTTTTTCTGGGTGAGGTTTTTATCGGGGTTTTTCCTCACCTGTAAGACAAATGTCAGGAAAACTTTAGGGCCCAAACGGTCCCCGAAATCATACGGCCATCATCATTATCATTATTATCATCATCCTTCACCGGTGTGGAAAGCAACGGGAAGATACCACACCTACAATTACCTAGTAAAGCTGCAAGCGTAGCATGAAAATGCTATGATTGTAGTGAAGGACCTGCTTTCGGGCAGAATTACTATGGATGGATGGATATGTTATAGGATATGTATTTTGCAACTTAAACGTTTCTTTAACTTCTATTTTTTTCTCCATGGCGCGAGAGATCAAAAGGCCATTGGCCAACCAGTCGACTGCTGGCCTCACATCCATATGTTTTAATCCCGGAGACGGAGATCATCCAGTCAAAATAAGGGTGAAAATTAGGAGATGGGTGAATATCGGTCCCATATTGATCGAAATTCCTTGAGAATTATTTTGTAACTATTGGGTCTAGAACCAGCACAAGAGCCGTCGCTCTGCAGTAAAGCATGATGTCATGAACCGCTCGACTATGGAGCGGGACTATTAATGAATCAATCTTTGATAAAATATAATAATATTTAATAAAATATAACAATCTTCTTCGAGACAACGCACCATTCACATACACATTCAAACTAAACATGATGAATATTATATTGATGATGGTAATGAAGGCCAGATGATATTCGGGGACCATTTGGCCTTACGGATTCCTGACATTTGTCTTACAGGTGAAAAAAAAAACAAAAAAATCACCCAAACATTCAGTTGCAGTTTTTGACAGGCATATATCAAATGCATAAGGTATGTCAAAATAAAGTTTCTGATTGTGTATGTAATTTTTAATTAGGTGTGCTTTGCATCAGTATGGTGATTATATAATTTTTCAACACACCTTAATAACTTACAGTTATAAGGTATGTCAAAATTAAGTTTCTGATTGTGTATGTATTTTTTTAGGTGTACTTTGTATTGGTATCAATACTAATAAAATTCATTGTTAAGGCCTACAGGCATAAAGATTACATATTTTGAAAGTTGAGGACGACGGATTTTAACTAATAAGGTATTTTAACTTATTTTATTGTATTGGTATGTTGGTTATATAATTTTTTAACACGCCTTAATAAGTTACAGGTATGGATGATATGTTTTTACTCCAGTCCGATATTTTTAAACAAGCTTAAATTGAGTTTCTTCAATTTAGCGAAATAAATATGTACGATATATACGACCTATTCTGCAAAGCAGAAAAATCGGACAATAAATTCGACTTGCTGAGGAATTCGCTTCATTTACAAAGTTCTTGTGTGACGAACTTCATTATTATTATTATTATTATTATTATTATTATTATTATTATTATTATTATTATTATTATTATTATTATTATTATTATTATTATTATTATTAGAGTCAGGATTTTAATAGATTAAAAGGTAACATTGCAACATGTGCCAAACTAAAGTTATATAAAACTATTATTAGACCACTATTGCATTATGGTTGTGAGAGCTGGACCCTTAATACGTCGCAAGAAAATGTAATAAATAACTTCGAAAGAAAAAAATTAAGACGGGGTTATAGACCGAATAAAGAAGTCGGCATGTACAACTATAGGGGCAAGAGAAGAGTGAGAAGACCGAAGCACAGATGGATTGATACTGTAGACGAAGATGCAAAGAGATTCTAATAGTGAGGGAAAAAGAATACACTGGATAGACAGATTTGGTGGGGCTGAATACAGGAGGCCATGGTCCGACATCGGACTGTAACATCATAGATGAAGAAGAAGAAAATAATGAGAAGTTAGACTTTTGACTGTATTTTGTTTTTGTTTCACATAAATTACAAACAGTTGAATAGTATTATGAGAAGTAAGACTTTTGACTGTCTTTTTTCCTTGGTTTCACACACAAACAGTTGAATAATATAAATTATCAGATATTGCAATCATATATTTTATTACATAAAAATCCACACTATTATTATTATTACTATTATTATTATTATTATTATTATTATTATTATTATTATTATTATTATTAATATAACCTCCTTCTAGGACTACAACCTTTGGCTGAAGATGATTTCTTTTTGTAAATGTAACACTGGTCAACAGTGATTTTGTTACAGAAACGATTTTGGGTGATTCTTATGTATTTTCATCTGCTGATTCCAAAAATGAAGTCAGAAATTTTCCATCACCCACCATTTTTTGTAATTTTGAAAATGATTATTTTCCTATTTATTAGCATTTTTGGTATATAACATGATGATTAGAAGGATTATTTTACATTTATATTTATTTTCATTGTGCCAACAATGGACTTATATTGTTTTGCGATTGTTGCCTTGAATTCATAACTTACAACAATGACATTCTCCTACAAAACTGTGATTGTATGTTTTAAGTTCGCAGTTGAATAGAAGCTTTCTTAAAAGAAATAAGCTAATTCTGTGCTCACTTCCGTAGTCAAGTGAATTGTGATAGAAGTGTATTGTAAAGACTAAGTAGTGTATTGTATTATAAATAGAAGAGTAAAATTGTATTTGTATAAGAAATATGTCTCGAAAGTGTGTTAACGATAGAAACAACTTCTGTTTCGTGTGTGGTGAGCTCATTTTCAAAGCGCAGAAGCGAAAGTGAAGAGCTCATCACTGTTATTTTAACAACAAAATAGACCAGAACAAGATATGGGCCCCAGAAATCTGTTGTACCGAATGTGTAACACTACTGACTGGCTGGTTGAAAGGATCCCGTCATATACCTTTCGCAGTCCCAATGATATGGCGCAAACCTAAGGATCATTTGACAGACTGCTACTTCTGCTTGACAAATATATCTGGAATAACTTCCAAGTCAAGACACACCGTTAAATATCCAAAGTTAGATTCAGCAATTCGACCGGTACTTCATGGGCCATGTTTACCCATACCAATTCCACCAGATCACTAACAATGATTGAAGAACTTTCTGAAATTCAGGATTTACAGAATGATTCAGAATTTGCGGAAGATGATTCTATAAATGAAACTCACTTTCTAACACAGGAGGATTTAAATGATTTGGTTCGGGATCTTGGTTTAAGTAAAAGCAAGGCAGAATTACTTGCTTCAAGATTGAAAGGATGGAAGCTACTGCAGGATGACACCAAAGTAACTTTTTTCCGCAATCGCCAAAAGGAATTTGAGGATTTCTTTTCTAAAGAGAAGGACCTGGTTTTCTGCAATGGTGTTGAAAGTTTGTTCCAGTCACTGAGTGTTGAGCATAAATCCGAGGATTGGCGTTTATTCATAGACTCCTCGAAAACAAGTTTGAAAGGAATGTTACTACATAATGGAAACATATCCATCCATTCCTTTAGCCCATGCAGTTGGTATGAAGGAAAATTACGAGAATATGAAGCTGTTACCATCCGCTATAAAGTATGACAATTTTTCTTGGCAGATATGTGGAGATTTGAAAGTTATAGCCATCTTACTTGGGTTATAGCTTGGCTATACTGAATTTTGCTGCTTCTTGTGCAAGTGGAATAGCAGAGATAGAAGTAATCATTATATTAAAAAGAACTGGCCAAAGAGAGAGTCACTTAATCCAGGACAAGAAAATGTTCTTCACCAACCACTTGTACGTTCTGAAAAAATCTTATTGCCTCCACTACATATTAAACTAGGCTTGATTAAACATTTTGTGAAAGCAATGGATCGTGATGGCAGTGCATTTCTCTTCCTCAAAAATAAATTTCCAAAGATCAGTGAAGCTAAATTGAAAAAAGGGATATTTGTTGGCCCTCAAATAAAGGAAATGATGAAAGATACGCTGTTCAGAACAAGTTAAATATGCAAGAAGCAGCTGCATGACAATCTTTTAAAAATGTTGTCTCAAATTTTCTGGGGAACTTCAGGTCTGATAACTACAGAGAACTTGTCAATGAGATGATTGAGAAACACAAGATAATGGGATGTAATATGTCTTTGACAATTCACTTTCTGCACTCCCATCTTGATTCTTCCCTGAAAATCTAGGGGCTGTGAGCGACGAACACGGGGAGCGCTTCCACCAGGACATCGCGGAAATGGAAAGGCGCTATCAGGGTAAATTGTGTCCAAATATGTTAGCAGACTACTGCTGGACACTGAAGAGGGATATTCCTAAAGCGAAGTACAGCCGAAAATCCAATTCACATACATTTTGGGTGAGCAAATATAATTTCAGCTAAGATATAATACATTTTAATGTATAGACACGAAAAATGTTTTTCATGTGATTACTCGAAAACCCTGGGTGATGGAAAAGTTCCGTAAAAAGATTTGAAATCAGCACAAAAAAGTAAGTTAGAAACACACATTTTCTCCCTTGTAACATAAAAAAGTTCTAATTTTGTTGGCCAGTGTAATTAATAATATGTAGCCACTTATTGCATGTAGGATATTACGTTAATTCTATCGTACTCTTAAGTGCAGTTTCTGAGTTAGTAAGTTACTAGAAATGAAGTTTGTTCTCATTTAGAAATTGTGTTTGTGTGGACAATCCCACGAGATTCAAACTATCCTCAAGATTGTAATTATAATTGCGAAGTCATCAAATTGCTCAATCTACTCCTATATGAGCATTAAGTTAAGGGAAGACATTAAAGTTAATTGGAAATCCAAAACAACGCCTGAATCAGTGTCAGTAGAGGGAGATAATAGGTAAATTGAGATTGACCAGGCAGCATCGTATGAATTTCTAGTTATGGCAACACTATGATCATAACGTAAACTGTATAATTAACTACAAACATTAAATCGCTAGAATTTGCGATATTTAACTTATCTCAGTTTTCAAATACAGAGTCTGTCCCAATGTATTAATAGTTATTAGCTCGCCGCTGGTTCCGACATACGTTCCATGATCCTAAGAAGGGAACTGTCAACCATTGGACACCGAAATCTACCTTGAAATTTCTCACAGAGAAGTGCAGTGATGTACCACGGCCGTGTCCAAAAAAAAAAGAAAAAAATATCTGTCGCTTTTAACTGCAAGGTACAGAAATCGAAGTAGAATCCAGCAATGGCAACCCAAATATACTCATTGCATGAGTAAGAGTAGAGTGATGTGAGGCGAGAATCGGCACGGAGGGCAATCGTGAGGGTTATCCGATATACCAATTCTCGAGTTATATTACTTCCCTATAATTTGAATGAGATATTTGGCGTTGGATTTTAATGCCTTGCAGTTAAAAACGGCAGATATTTTAGCATTGGCGTGGTAGGATATATCACAATGTTACTCTGGAAAAATATTTCAAGGTTGGTTTCGGTTTGCAATGGTTGACTGTTCCCTTGTCAGTTCAAATTTAGCTGAGATTTCACAATTTTCTCGTGGATTAACAGCAGCTTTCGTTCAATTGAAAAAGTGGAGAATTAATTTTCGTATAAGACCTTCTATTATCTTAGCACTTTCTAGCAATCCCTTAATGCAACTCCCATTATTTCCACAGATTTCCACTGACGTGTTAGGATAGTTGAATTTTACATTCCACGCAACAAAAAAGTTCAGTTTAAATTCTAAAACAAGTTACTCTACCCCTAAGTTAGCAAGTCGTGTATTTTACTTTCCAATCTCATTTCAACTCTTTCTCATTCCACAAGTTATTTTTTTTTTCTAAATCTTGAAACTTTTTTTAATCAAGCTATTACATGCCTGTGCACTTAATAAGTCCTGAATTCACAAGAGATGCTTTTTAATTCTTTTGAATTTTTGTTTAAAAACATTACTAACTAACACTTGTTCAAAATCGTTTTGGATTAATTCACTTCAAGTTTTACTGACGTTAATTTGAAAGTAATTTTCCCCTGTGTGTAGTTTATTAACATCCGTTTTGTGCTTTCAAATTGAATCTCAAGGGGATAAAGCCGTAAAAATGAGGGTGAATACTATTTCCCCAGACATTTATTCTCTCTGGGATTTACCGACCAACCCGCTATTGTGCAGTTCAATCGAATTTCAGCTTTTGTTAGCAAGCTATTGCGCATTTTCGAAATCAGTTACTAACTACTAAAATACACACTAAAAGTAAATACAGAGTACAAATATACCAAACCAAAGAAATTTACTGATTACATGATTAAACATACAAATGCATTATATAATATTAGTTGTCTCATACGAAACGGAGCTTCGACAGGTTTTTTCTAGGGGTTTCTCTCGTTTTTCCCCTGCCACAATTCCGATCCATCATTTCTTCATTTCAGAATCTAGTTAGGCTCTTTCTAACTGTGGAATTTTATATGAATTTGGATAATTTCAAGACAACATAAACTACAAAATTCGTGTACTCATGTACTGGTTGCGGCTAATCCAAGGTGAACAAACAATGCTCAGAGCAATTTGTTATGACAACCAAATTAGGAACATGTATGTGAAATTCTGGGCAGAGAGGTTAGGAGATAACACCAAAAGATTGGAATGGGTTGGGTAGGGGAAAAAAGGATTGAAAAACGCAAGAATGTGTGGAGAAAAATAAGGAGGTACTCAGATATTTTCGCCGAATGTACATGTAAGGGAAAATGTTCACTGTTTCTACAAAGAAATCTAAAGCAAGTTTCGGGAAAATAATCTTATATACTCAATCTAAGATTTAAAGAGAGATCAGAGATTCGTTGGTTTAGGCTGGGGGCATGGACATTTTTAAAAATTAGCGACGAACACGATATGCGAATATGTCCAATGTGCTTTCAAGAAGAGATACATATATTAGGAAAATATAACGATTTAGAATATTGGAGACGTCAGTTATTACCGGAAAGATTTCAAAATTCAAATCGTGAAATATTGGCATGCTACGAGTTAATGGCAAATCCAGATAATTGGATAAACTTGGGTAAATTTCTGGACAAAACGCGGAAAATAAGAACAACACTCATTTATGAATAAATAAATAAATATGTTAGCAAAATGTAATATAATTAATGCTTAATAATTATACATAACCTAATTAATGTATAATATAATTGTATTGTTATCTAATTGCAATATTATTGAGTTTTTTGTTTTAGTTTATAGTTTTACCAAACATTATTTTATTAAAAGGACTGTCAACAGCACGTACGACTTCCTGACCGTGCGACCCATATTATTTTGTAAATAACATTGTATGTATATTACTGTACCCATCAACAAGCTTTGGGTAGCAATGTAGAAGTTTGGAATACCTAAACATCTTATACATTTTATAAAAAGAATGTATGATTGTAAAGCAAGTATTAAGGTTGGAAATAGAGTATCCTCAGAATTTGATATAAAAAAAGTATTAAGACAAGGATGCGGGATGTCACCAACATTGTTCAAGATATATTTAGAAGTTGTATTAATGAAATGGAATAAGTCATGTAGGGGAATGGGAATCAACATTAGTGGTCATTTACTGCACATTTTATTATTCGTTGATGACCAAATTATAATAGGACAAGATAAAGGAGATATAGAATATATGATTAGAAAGTTGGTCGATGCATTTGAGGTAGGTGGACTGAAGATAAATTATATTAAAACAGAATATATGGTAATCGGAGCAAATTCAGAAGACCTACAAATAAATAATATGATAACTAAACGTGTTGAAGAATTTAAATATCTTGGATCTATAATAGATAAATCTGGTACTTGTGAAAAATATATTTATTAACAGAGTAAATTGTGCAAGGAAGGCGATTATATCCCTGAATGGTCTTTTATGGAATAGAAATTTGACCAGAAAAAAAAGAGAGAGATTATACAGACAATAATAGAAAGTATACTTACCTATGGATCAGAAAGCTAGACAATAAATGAAAGGATGCAGAAAAGAATCTTGGCAACAGAAATGGATGGATTACGGAGAAGTATGAGAATATCCAGGCTACAAACATATTCGAAATACATTTATCAGACAAGAAATGGATGCACAAGAAACTGTTATCGATAGGATAACAAAGAGAGCTCTACAATGGTATGGACATGTACAACGGATGTCGGAAGACCAGTGGCCTAAACAGGTGTTGAATTGGATGGTACCAGGCAGAAGGAAGAGGGGGAGAAGTAGAAGAGCATGGTATGAGGGAATATATGATGCCATGATGATGAGGGGTATGGAAGATGGACAATGGGAAGATAGGAATCTCTGGATAACAGGAATCAAAAGCAAACTGCTGTAAAGTGGAAAGCCTGTATTAAGTAAGTAAGTAAGTAAGTAAGTAAGTAAGTATGTATCTTACTTTCAGTCTAAGAAAATCCTACTACTACTACACATCTCACGCATTTCGTTTCATTTCATCCATCTGCCCCTATGATGGTGCATCAGGTATGGTCGGTCGGCACCCTTGTTATTCACAGACCTCTACATAAAGGAACTTTATCTTATCCCTCGATCAGACCCTGAGTTGGACACGAGTTGAGGATATTTTTAGTTGTCCCATAAGTACTGTCGATTTTAAATACAATGTGTTTCTGGTGGAATTTGAGGACATGATTCAACTCGGAATTTATTCCAAATGGGCGTGCAATCGATGCAAGTCTGCATTATGAACACCTGGAAATGTTTAGGGTTACGGTTCAAACTCAATCGGACTCCATAATGCTAGAACCATAAAAAATCAGGAATTGGGAGGAGTCAAACTGCTAGCATATCTAGCACACAAATCTGATGTTGCACCTTCAGATTACCATCTCTTTCGATCCATGGCCCATTTCTTGCTTGAAATTTCGAAAACATTGAAGTTGTAGAAACGGGTCTCAGTTAATTCTTCGCATCAAAAAACGGAAACTAGTAATAATAATAAACGTGATAATATACGTGCTGAAACAAGGCTCAAGACCGTTGAATATATGGTCTGTATTTGAAGAGTAGTTCAATTTCTTACCACAAAATATTTATAGCTGAAGATTCTCAGATGAGATATGGAGTGCAACGGAAAATAACCTGATAAGTAATTTTTTCCTTGAAATATAGAAAATATACTTATATCCGTATCTGTATTACAAACTTTGGATGCAAATAAACCCATGAATAAACTGTATATTTTATGCTTTCACACTTCTAAACGATAGAGCTTTCCATAGAATATTTAACTCATACCGCAAATGGGAGTCAATGACCTATCACATTTCTATGATTTTTTATTTACAGCCAATCACAGTCGTGTTTCGCCTCAAATTTATCAACCTAAGTTAATCATATTAAAGAAAGCTCCTCCTTTTTTACATTCTGAATAGATCATAGTATTTTTTGCAGTGACTGACCTTCCAAGAAATACAGCTACCAGATTGTATATATAGAGCATGAATATATAAACATTTGTAGCAAATGATTATACCATTAAAAAAAAGAAACCACTGTTTGCACTTTCTTAAACGAATTATTTTCCAGGAAATGATGTTGCATAAAAATATAATTGACATATTTACATCATAGGACATCAGAAATTAATTAATACCTATAATGTTGGTTATATATTTCTCCACTAGGGTGTATTCTTACAATATTGCAATCCTTTGGTAATAAATAATATGATCTAGTTACAGTGATAAACAAAAAGAAGCAAATGAAGCGTATCAATCGTTTCTCATTTGTTTTCAAACATCGCCGTTTACATTAAATATATAAATATTTTAAAATAACTATAGTTAAATAATGATTTGTGAGTAAACAGCTTAATTTTATTCGTTAAATAGTCCTAACAAATGCCACTCTTGATTTACAAATTATCATAAGTAATGCCACGAGTGATTTCCAAATTATCGATAAATTCACGACTCACGAAGTGAGGAGTGAATTTATCTAGAGAATTTGGAAATCAAGAGTGGCATTTGTTAGGACTATTTAACGAATAAAATAAAGCTGTTTACTCACAAATCATTATTTAACTACAGTTATTTAAAAATATTTTTATATTTAAAGTAAACGGTGATGTTTGAAAACTAATGAGAAACGATAGGTAGCCTACGCTTCTACTGCTTCTTTTGTTTATCACTGCAACCAGATCATACTATTTATTGCCAAAGGAACGCAATATTGTAAGAATGCTCTCTAGTGGAGAAAAAATGAAACACATCAATCTGTATATTAATTCATTTTTGATGTCGTATACATTTAAGAAAGTGCAAACAGTGGTTTCTTTTTTTGGTGGTATAATCAATTGCTACAAATGTTGACATGTAAGCACTATTATATACAATCTGGTAGCCGTATTTGTTATAGGCTCAGTCACTGCAAAATAACGGTCAGACCTGTTCAGAATATTAAAAAGGAGGAGCTTTGCTTAATATATGATAATCCTAACGTTGATAATTATTTCGTGAAACACGTCTCTGATTGGTTGTAATACAGAAATCATTGAAACGTGATTGGTCATTGACTCCCATTTGGGGCATGAGTTAAATAGTCTAGATAAATTCACTCCTCACTTCGTGAGTCGTGAATTTATCGATAATTTGGAAATCACTCGTGGCATTACTTATGACTATTTAACTCATGCCCCAAATGGGAGTCAATGACCAATCACATTTCAATGACTTTTTATTTACAATCAATCACAGTCGTGTTTCGCCTAGAATTTACCAACTAAAGTTTATCATAATAAAGAAAGCACCTCCTTTTTAACATTCTTGAATAGGTCATAGCATTATTTTGCTGTGACTGACTGTTTAAGAAATACGGCTACCAGATTGTATATTATTTAGTGAATGAATGTCAACACGTAGCGCATGCGGGAGTTAATAGTTATAAAAACATTTGTAGCAATTGATTATACACCAAAAAAAAAAAAAAAGAAACCACTATTTGCACTTTCTTAAATGTATTTTTTCCCGGGTAATAACATTCCAGAAAAATATAATTGTCATAGGACATCAGAAATGAATTAATATACAGTTTGATGTGTTTCATTTTTTTACGCTAGAGTGCATTCTTACAATATTGTGTTCCTTTGGCAATAAATAATATGATCTGGTTGCAGTGAAGAACAAAAGAAGCAGATGAAGCGTACCAATCGTTTCTCATTTGTTTTCAAACATCGCCGTTTACATTAAATATATAAATATTTTAAAATAACTATATTTAAATAATGATTTGTGAGTATACAGCTTAATTTTATTCGTAAAATAGTCCTAACAAATGCCACTCTTGATGTCCAAATTCTCTAGATAATTTCACCCCTCACTTAGTGAGTCGTGAATTTATCGATAATTTGGAAATCACTCGTGGAATTACTTATGATAATGTATTGTTACCTCAATTACTATTTCGACAAAATAAACCAACTGGTTCTTTCTCTATACCCTTGATATGAGATTACGGTTAAAGGGTCTATAAATAAGATGCAATAAAAATCATGAACAGGGAACTATTCTCGCCCCTTGAAATAGAAACAGTTTACACAAACGTAAATTTAGAGATTGTTAAACCGATCTAGTTTAAAGTTGAATTACTGTCGTTAAAAAAATCCGACAAGTAGGGAAACAAACATGGTATCTGAATACGTGCTCTGACAATGTTTTGTTATTTGCTACACGCAAACAGCTTTGCTTCAAGAGGAGGCAAACAATCGAAATTGTGTCTGCATCAACTTCGTTTCCTTCCGGCAAATACCAACTTAACGAACTACTTCTCTCCCAAAACCACGAGGGACATCGAATTATAGCACGCTTCCTACACCCACGTCTATGACTACTATTCACCCAAAGCTAAAAAATCGAGTGGGTGCGTAATTTTTCAACACTTTTTACTCATAACGCAAGGGCTAACTGTGAATGCGTTCTATTGGTTAGAACAGTTCAGGAATAGGTTTTATTGTACTTGTTTCACTCGCCAATATGTCATTTGTTGGGGGGATTTCTATCCTTCTTGATGAATGGGATCTTCTTTGTGAGATCGCTTTGAAGAAATAACTTATTTAACCCCTTTATATCATACTATTTTGGTCTTCTCCGAACACGTCTTGTGGCTGGTGTCCATTGATATATTTTTAAATTACCATCCTCCATTGATATACAAACCATTTTATTTCCCTTTTCTTCTATTCTGTCAATTTTTCTCTATTACTGTTCATATCTTAATTTCTTACTGTGCAATATTGATAGGCATATCCCTTCGCTTCTTCTCAAATAATCCATTCCAACGGACAAACGTTTTCCGGGATTCTATGCCACCATGCCATGTACATAAATTAAAATTAAAAAAATGGAAAAACACACAATTTATTGTTGCAGTACTGTATGTGAATAATTACCCGAGAAAATTTTATTTTTCATTTTTCCCAAAAAAATGTGAGTATCGGCCGAGATGGACTAGTGGTTATGCTCCATGCCTCTGGTCCCGATGGTCGCGGATTCAAACCCAGCCGGGGTCGATGGATTTTTTTAGGATGGAAAAATCCAAGGAGCAAGTCCTCCCGGAGGGACTTTAAGCCGTGGGTCCCGAATCTGGAGATTTTTCAGGCTCGTAAAAGATCCTTAAGCCTGAATGAAAAGGCCTGTAAGCAAAATTTACCGAATTTTCCCGTCCTAGTACTACATTGGTTTATTAGATGTCAGTATGAGGCGGAACGCTGACCATGGACCACTCAAATGACATCTATACGAAAACAAGTGCAACTAATTCTTCCCTGTAGGGGTAGAGCGCCTAAATCTCTGTTAAGGGAAACATGGGCTTACAAGATACAAGAAGAAAAAAAATGTGAGTTGTGCCTTAATATGAAGCAAGGTTTTAAGCTCAAAATCACCTAATATCACCCTATTTGCAATGTAAAATATGTAATAGTCATTACTAAAACGGTATAGCCAACTTATCACAAAAAACAGCTAATAAACATGCGAACGCTAAACTAATCTGGTGTAGTAACTTGCCCATTTTCTCACCCTAACTTGCCCAAACTAACACTTACTTAACCATCTAACACTATTTTGCCCATTTTCTCACACTAATTTGCCCACTAATGTAGATGGACTCCTGGAATAGAACTCCCTTATATGTAAGTAAACATATTGGCAATTGGCTCTATCGGGCATGTGTGTTGTCATATTGGCCAACATGATTCTAGAAGTCACTTGTTCTCCGATGAAATATTCACAGGTGGTACAGTGCATTGAATAGCCAAGTTTTCTTTAATGTTTTTTATTCACAACCCATATACCAAAGTTGTAACATAAAACACTCTTGCCAAATGATTTTGACATGTCTAATTCTTTGTTCCTAAAAATATTCTTATCTCACAATTTTCAATTGTGGGATCCTAATACCATATTGCCTGTTTAATTTGCAATTTATTATCTTCAAATCCAATTTCACCTTATAACCATAGTGTCCAGGTACTTAAATGTATTCACTTGATTACTTGATCCTTTCTCAGCAATAAATTCATAATTTGAATAATAAGTCCACCGCTGTGGTCTCGAGGTAACGTGCTACCTTGTCACGCAGAGGGTCCGAGCTCGATTCCCGGTCGGGCCAATCTCCTGGGTGAGGTTTTTCGGGGGTTTTCCTCGCCTGTAAGACAAATGTCAGGAAGCTTAGGGCCCAACGGTCCCCAAAAATCATTCGGCCATCATCAGCATCCTTCACCGGTATGGAAAGCAACGGGAAGCTGCCACACCTATAATTCCCTATTAAAGCTGCAAAGCATAACATGAAAATGCTATGATTGCAGTGAAAGAACTGCCCTCGAGCAGAATTACTATAGATGTAATTTGAATAAGTTACTAAAATTGTGTTTTATTAATATATATTTCTATTATATATTACTTTTTTAATTCGCCCTTAGTTTATACTAAAATGCGGTGCATTGTTGGGTGTGTATATACTGTTACGCTGTGTCTTTTAAAACATGTCTATTTGGAATAAACACTACAAATGCTTTAAAAAACATTTTTTTTTAATTTCTTCACCACGTGGAATATATTCTACCCTTACAACTCGAACAACTCGACAACTCGAACAATTCGTCATGCAACATTTTGATTACTGTGACTATTTAACTCATGCCCCAAATGGGAGTCAATGACCAATCACATTTCAATGATTTCTGTTTTACAACCAATCAGAGTCGTGTTTCACGAAATATTTATCAGTGTTATAATTACCATATTAAAGAAAGCTCCTCCTTACAATATTGCGTTCCTTTGGCAATAAATAGTATGATCTGGTTGCAGTGATAAACAAAAGAAGCAGTAGAAGCGTACCTATCGTTTCTCATTTGTTTTCAAACATCGCCGTTTACATTAAATATATAAATATTTTAAAATAACTATAGTTAAATAATGATTTGTGAGTAAACAGCTTAATTTTATTCGTTAAATAGTCCTAACAAATGCCACTCTTGATTTCCAAATTCTCTAGATAAATTCACTCCTCACTTCGTGAGTCGTGAATTTATCGATCATTTGGAAATCACTCGTGACATTACTTATGATAATATAGCCGAAGGAAGTGGCCGAGTTCAAATGCCTAGGAACAATAATCACAAATAGGAAGGATATGCACAAAGAAATTAAACATAGGCTCAATTCTGGAAATGCGTGCTATTATGCATTACAGACTCTCGACGTCTCAACTCCTTTCTAAAAACGTTAAAGTGAAAACATATAAAACTATTATTCTACCAGTTATATTATATGGGTGCGAAACATGGACTCTTACTTTAAGGGAGGAAAAGAGATTACGAGTGTTTGAGAATAAAGTTCTTAGGAAATTTTTTGGACCAAAGATAGATGAACAGACGGGTAAATGGAGAAGACTACATAACAGTGAACTACATGATCTTTATAGGAAGTCAGACATAATAAGAACAGTTAAGTCTCATAGACTGAGATGGGCAGTACATGTGGCACGAATGGGGAATAAAAGACGTGCATGGAAGCTTCTTGTAGGAAAGCCAGAGGGAAAACGCCCAGTTGGTAGACCAAGAATGAGGTGGGAGAATAACATTAACTATGATTTGAGGGAAGTAGATTATAGAGAGAATGATTGGAAAACAGCTCAGGGTAGGGATGCGTGGAGAGCTTATGTCCGCGCGGCCATGAACCTACAGGTTCGATAGTGCCAGTGAGTTAGCTAGTTAGTTAGTAATAATATAACTGACCGGCTAGAATAGTAAACTGTCAAACAAACTGCAACATGTTCATAACACTTCTGTTTATGCTATATTTGTAATATCCGAAGATACGACCATGTTTCTACATTTGTAAAATTATTGCCATGGTTCCGGCTGAGTGACATAATAAGTCTGCAATCTCCTACTCAGCGGTTACAAATCATACACACCACTAACTACAGATATCTGAGAGCTCACTTTCATATTTTATGCTTTAATCAAAACGTAAAAACTAGATCTCAATTCAATGAAATATTAAACATACCCTATCACAGAACATCTCATTCTTATTTTTCTCTTACTGTCACACTTTCCCGTTATTGGAATTCGCTATCAGCACAAATCAGGAGATGCCGTATTGTAGCCACTATCAAATAAAAATTAACATAATTTCTGAAAGCTCTACATTAGTGCCACTTTTATCGTATTATCATAAGTAACTTGATAAATCACAAATTATATATAAGATAAAAATTAAAAAAAACAAATAAATAATGTACCTGTTGACAGGTTCTATCATCCTCAACTATCTTGAAATAATGTATTTACAATATTATTATTTGGAGGTCTTTCAGAAGTTAACTTCCATCATCAGCAGGATGAGTATGCGCTACTAGTTGTTGAATTTAAGACGATGTAAACGTTGATGATCTTGTTGCATCGCCAGTATTAACTGACTGGCGCATACTCATATTGCTGATGATGGAAATTAACTTCCGAAGTGACTCCAAATAAGATTTTACGTACATTATTTTACGAAAGTTGAGGACGACGACACCTGCCAACGGAAACATTTTTATTTTTTTTATTTTTATGTTATGACTAATCACCTCAACGGAATTTGATATGAATTTTATTAGTATTGACATCAATTACATAAATGTAACCAGTTTAGCAGTTAAAGAAGACTATAAAAATTAGCTACATGATCCTTATGGGAAGCCAGTTGTAGTGAGAACAGTTAAACCTCGTAGACTGCGCTGGGCAGAACATGTAGCACGAATGGGGAATGAAAGAGAGGGCATGAAAACTCCTTGTAGGAAATCCGCGAGAAAGTAGGCAGGCCAAGAACGAGCTGGGAAAATAAAATGAACCATGATTAGAGGTACGTAAATTATACACGGAGATAATTGGAAAATATTAGCTCAGGATAGGAATGTATGTACATCTGTGTGGCCATGAACCTATGAGCTCGATGGACCCCGTGAGTTAGTTTGTATTTAAAACATCATCATCATCATCATGAACAAATTCGTTTTAGGCCATGTGGCCTGTACGGTAAACCTAGCGAAGAGGTCTTGATCTTTCCACCGATGTTTTGGTCTTCCTTGGTCCCTATGTCCAGTTGGGGTATATTGGAATGCCAATTTTGGAAGTCTATTCCTTGCCATTCTCCTCAGATGATTTTTCCATTCTTGTTGGTATCATTGTATATCTTCATTTAAACTTGTTACTCCAAGTTTTCCTCTGATAATAGTATTCCTTTGGTGATCCAGTCTATTAACTCCTAACAATGATCGTAAGAAGCGCATTTGGCTTACTTGAAGTTTATGAGAGTTTCTTTTATTTAAAATCCAAATTTCACTTCCGTATTTTAGAGCAGCTTTTGATGTGATGTTATGTAATCTTAGTTTTGTCTCTGTCCTCATCTGTTTACCAAAATGTCTTCGTATTACCCCATTCATTTTATTATATTTTTGTAATTTTGAATCAATGTCACTCTTATACTCTGTAAATACACTTCCTAAGTAAGAGAAATCTGACACTTGTTCTATAATTTTTCCATCAATCTCAATTTTCACCCGTTGTATATTTTTTCCACACATTGCCATTGTTTTGGATTTTGAAGTGGAAATTTTCATATTATATTTGCTGGCAATTTTGAATAATTGATACGCTGCTATTTGTAAGCTATATTCGGAATCTGATAATATTATTTGATCATCAGCATATAATATTGTTTGAATTATTTTATTCCTAGTTATTGAAATTCCACTATTTACTGTTTGTTTCCATTCTTGCACTATTCTGTTAATATATATATATATATATTAAATAAGAGTGGAGATAGTCCACATCCTTGTGGAACACCTTTTAAAAGAATTGTATTTACTTATTTTAAGTGCATATTTGTATTAATAGTACTTAATATTACTTTGAATCTACTATAGTATGTAAATATATTTCTTACATCTTACTTAACTGGTTTAGTTTAACATAAGGCCCTATGTTTTCTTTATAACATTTACAATTTATTTTATTCAATGCCCCAGGTTGTCATTCTGGTGTTCTCTCCTGGCATTGGCATAATTGTAACCCACTTCTGAGTTTGGGGCACCTTCTGGAAGGCAGGGTTACATCTCCCCCGATTATATGATGGGTGATGATAATATTGATGCACCAGGAGATTCCTTAATCCTAAACTTAGTCTAAGGTGAATATGAATGATGATGGCGATCATGATGGCCATATGATGCTATGAAATCGTTTGGGGCTTAAATTTCCCTGACAATTGTCTTACAAGTGAAGAAAAACCCCGAAAAATCCCCACCCAGGAAACTTGTCCCGACTGGGGTTCAAACTCGAGCCCGCTTCGTGACAAGGCATTACACTACCTCGAGACCATAGCTGTGGACTTTAACAGTAAGTTATTAATATTGATAATATTATTATTATTATTATTATTATTATTATTATTATTATTATTATTATTATTATTATTATTATTATTATTATTGTGGAGAAGAAAAATAAAACTTTAGGCACAAAAAGATATTTATTATTATTATTATTATTATTATTATTATTATTATTATCATCATCATTTATATATATTTACTTAAATAGTCTGGGTTCCGAGATGTGTTTGTAAAAATTGGATTTATATCACATTGCATCATGTTTCAATTTGCACATGTTGGATATAGAATACGTTCATGAAACTAGCAAATGCGTACAGAGGCTCCAGTAATAATTTTATTGATATTCTGCATCATCGAATCCTGTAGCAGAAAGAAACGGTAAAAAAAAATGCTCGTAGTAATTGGACCGTACATTTGCACTGGAAACAGCAGAATGATAAATGATATAGGCCTATCCTAATTTACAAATTAATTATGCAAAATAAATTCGACGAAATATATATATAAACCCATGCACAATATGATACGGCCAGAATAATATTTTATAAATACCTATAACACTGATTTGGAAACTTGATGCATTTACTGATAATTTATATTATTACAGATAGGCTTACTTTTAACATAAAATATTCATTCGATTAATTAAATTGTAGTAAGATTAATAATAATAATAATAATAATAATAATAATCTGGTAGCATTGTGCGAAGGTTTAATAATAATAGCAGTCATAAAAATAGCATTAATAACAAAAATAGAAATAACAATATTAATAAAATTAGGCCTACTCACTGTCATGTCAGTACCGAAGTTCATGGTCACGCGGTTATAAGCTCTCTTACTTGACTGAATGAACGAGTTGTAGATCATATGTAAGTTATTATAGACTGTGTAAATGATTGTTACTTTAAAGATTGAGTGATTGCTAGTTCGATTGAGTGAAGTGGTGATGATTGACAGGATCGAGGTAAGTGAGTGAAGGAAGAGCGATAGGTCGAGTGAGTTGATTGATCGAGTGAGTGAGAGATGTAATGAGTGACGGATCGTGTGAGTGAGTGAGAGATGGAGTAACTGATTGATCGAATGAATGATTGATGGATCGAGTGAATGGTTGTTGAATCGAGTGAGTTAGTGATTGAGTGAGTGAATGAGTGAGAGAATGATTGATTGAGTGAGTGAATGAATGAGTGATGTATCAATTGAGTGAGTGAGTGATGCACCGATTAAGTGAGTGAGTGAGTGAGTGAGAGAGAGCGATTGATCGAATGAGTGATTGATGGATCGAGTGAGTAATTATTGGATCAAGTGACTGAGTGATGGCTCGAGTGAGTGATCAAGTGATCAAGTGAGTGAGGGAGTGAGTGAGTGAGTGAGTGAGTGAATGAATGAGTGAGTGAGTGAGTGAGTGAGTGAGTGAGTGAGTGAGTGAGTAAGTGAGTTAGTTAGTGAGTGAGTGAGTTAGTTAGTGAGTGAGTTAGTGAGTGAGTGAGCGATCAAGTGAGTGATTGTGATTTCTGAATAGAGTGATGTATAGAATGTGTGGATCTAGTAATTAAATGATGGATAGAGTGAGTGATGTATCGATTGAGTGAGAGAGCGATTGATCGAATGAGTGATTGATGGATCGAGTGAGTAATTATTGGTTCGAGTGAGTGAGTGAGTGAGTGAGTGAGTGAGTGAGTGAGTGAGTGAGTGAGTGAGTGAGTGAGTGAGTGAGTGAGTGATCAAGTGAGTGAGTGAAGAGTGAGTGATCAAGTGAGTGAGTGAAGAGTGAGTGATCAAGTGAGTGATTGTGATCAAGTGAGTGATTGTGATTACTGGATAGAGTGATGTATGGAATGTGTGGATCTAGTAAGTGAATGATGGATAGAGTGAGTGATGTATTGATTGAGTGATTGATATATGAAGTGAGTTATGGATAGATCGAGAGAATGAATGAGATATTGATAAATCAAGTCAGCATGTGCTTGATAAATCGAATCAGTGAGTTTTTGATAAATCGAGTGAATAAACAATTGAATGATAAATCGACTCCTACATAAGTGATTTGTAGATCGAATGAATGCCATACGAATAGTACTGATTGATAGAATGAGTGTGTGATGTACTTATTAAGTGATATATTGAATGAGCGATATATTCAGTAAGTGAATAAATGGGTGAATGGGTGAGTATAAATTTTCATGTGTTTTCATTCTGAACGATATACACTTCTGCAGTATATTACAGCATTCCAGTTATGTAAAAATAATTCTATACACAATGTTAAGAAAGGCATTTCAATAGAAAAATAAAATTACATAATACATTCCGCATTAATGTATTCTTCAGTATAGAGGTAGTGGTCAGCATACTGATTTACGTATCAATGAACCGAAATCCTGTAGAGATTGATTGGATGAGGAGGCTGAACGTCTACCCTGGAGAATATACAAAGCGCCCAGCATTTAAATTCCCAGCAGTTCCCAAAGTCTCTTCCGGTCAAAATCACAAGGAAATCCTCCCTACAATTCGATAGAGACAAAGTGTGAAAAAAGTCTATGGAAAACACATTTTATAGTGTTCACATAAAACATTTTAACCCTTAATAAAGTTAATGAGATTAATAATTAAAATGGATGCTGCATAAGGAACTGAAGAAGAATATATTAAGGATTCAGAGAAAGAAAGATCTAAGTAATTTTTTACTCTAAATTTAAGATTTCAACTCCATTTAAATGTACTATAGTCATAATCTTGTATTATAAGTAACTAACTCCAGTACGGAACAAGTAGGTTCACGACCGCGCGGAAATAAACTAACATTATTATTATTATTATTATTATTATTATTATTATTATTATTATTATTATTATTATTATTATTAATATTATTATACCCGTATTAGTATATTTTTCTTTACGTCTCATCTGTACATTGTTCAGCCTATGCCTATTATGATTATTATTATTATTATTATTATTATTATTATTATTATTATTATTATCAAGTTGTAGATAATTCATAATTGTTAATATCATACAGTATCTGTATAAATCCTGATGAAGAGAAAGAGGAGGCCTTATAGTCTTAACTCTATGAGGGAAAATAAATTATTATTATTATTATTATTATTATTATTATTATTATCATCATCATTTTCCTGAGCTAATATTTTCCAATCATCCCCTGTATAATTTATCATAAGTAATGTCACTAGTGATTTCCAAATCATCGACAGAGGATTTGGAAATCAAGAATGGTTTTTGTTAGGATATTTAACGAATAAAATTAGGCTGTTTACTCAAAATTCTTTATTTAAATATAATTACCGGTACTTAAAAATATTTATTTATTTAATGTAAACTACGATGTTTGAAAACAAATGAGATATGTGAGGTTATGTTTGTTCACTGCAACTTAATCATATTATTTATTGCCAAATAGGATCGTAATTTTGTAAGAAGGCACCCTAGTGAAGAAATAATTAAACGCATCAAACTGTTTATTATAACCGCCATTTTACGTTAATTATTTTTTTAGTAAACAACTCAGTAAAATCAAGGAATCGATTCATTATTTGCTATATTCAATGTATTTGTTGGGGAGTCAGCCTCTGCAAAATAATGCTCTGACCTGTTCAGAATATTAAAAAAGAAGGAATTTTCTTTATCACAAAAGCAGGAATTGATAAAGAGAAATCGATAAAGATCGAGGTGAAGCACAACTGTCATTGCTTATAAAACAAAATTCATTGAAATGTGATTGGTCATTGACTACCATTTGGGGCATGAGTTAAATAGTCTCCCTAAAATCATGGTTAATGTTATTCTCTTAACTTATTCTTTGGTCTACCTACTAGGCGCTAGCTCTCTGGTTTTCTTTATTGACTTTCCATGCTCCTCTTTCTTTCCCCATTCGTGCACATGTCCTGCCCATCACAACGAGATTCAACTATTCTTATTACATCTGGTTTCCCATAAAAATCATATAGTTCTCTGTTATGAATAATATTGTCCATTCGCCTGTTTCTCCGCCTCTCATTGGTTAAAAAAATCCTAAGAATTTTATTCTCAAATACTCGTAAACATTTCTCCTCAAAGTAAGAGTTCACGTGTCGCATTCGTATATCTGGAAGAATATCAGTTTTATCTATTTTAAGGTTAACTTTTTTTTTTAGAGAATTTGATATGACAAAGAGGCCCTGTAATGCGTAGTAGCATTATTTTTAGAAATTAGTCTATGTTTAATTTATTTGTGCACCTCATTCCTGTTTGAAATTATTGTTCTTAGGTATTTGAATTCGGCCACTTCTTCAAACTTTCCCTCGTTTGACACTAATTTTCCATTTCCATTATTTAATGTATTTCTATGTACTATAATGGGTTTCATATGTAGGCCTATTTATATTTATCGATGTCTACTTCCAGTCCCAATTTCTTAGTGTTATTCACTACGAATAATGTGTCTGTTGGCCCTTAGTATCTCTTGGCTATCGCCTAATAATGCTATATCATCAGAATATACCAACAGCTTATAAATAGAATCGAGTTTGTACGGCATGCTGTTGTAAAAATTGAATATGGAGGATAAGGAAACGATTTTTTTTGTATTAAAAGTTAAGATTACAACACAGAATAATACATTATTTATCTAACTTGATCACAATTTGTTACCAATACATTATGTAATGTGTGTAACATCTGGATAAAATTGTTATATTCTTCAGAAAACATTCAATAAGTTCTTTAAACTTACGTTTTATAAAATCGTAAATTTTCACTTGATAGATGAAATAAGCCCTATTACTCGTTAATACTATGTATATTGATGTATATTTAGTGTATAAAATATGTTCCCTAATTATAAGTTATCATCCATGTAAGTATTAGGTTATGTGGCCTGTTACGGTCTCAAAGAGGAATTTTCCATCCAGCGCTTATTTGGACGTCCCAGCGATCTTTTGCCTTGGGGGCGGTAACGAAGCATGGCTTTTGGAATTCCATGAGATGGCATTCGTTGAAGATGGGCTTTCCAGTTGTTCTGGTAGTTTTGTATATGGTGAAGAATGGGTTCTACATCCAACTCTTCCATAATTTCCTCATTTCTTTTATAGTCCCACTTTGTATAACCTGCTGTACGGCGCATAAATCGCATCTCATTTGCTGTTATTCGGCTTTCATCTCTTCTTCGTATTGTCCATGCTTCACTACCATATCTTAATACTGGTCTTGCAAGAACCTTATAAAGCCGTAATCTTGTGTTCTTCTGTACTAAAGATGGTTTCATTATACTGTTAATTATCCCCGTTGTTTTTGTGAAATTTGTGATTTTCTTTGATATATCAGCTTCGTCTTGAAATATTAAATTATAACCCAAATAATTAAATTCATTTACTCGTTCTAAAATTTCATCATCGAAAACAACTTTGCTATGTATAGGGCATTTCCCACAAAAGGCCATCACTTTAGTTTTCTTTGTGTTGAATTCCATATTGTACCTTTTTTGCAATTATATTAAAATTGTGTATAGAATACTGTAAATCTGTTTCTGTTGGAGCTATTAATACCAAATCATCTGCAAAAAGCGAGGAGTATATTTTTTAGGTTTTTATTAATTTGAATAGAACCATGTCTCATCTGTTGCCAATCTCGAAGTATTCTATCCATGTATATGCCAATTAGAAGTAAATCTTGGATTTTAGGTTATATGCCTATTTTTAAGACATAAATAAAAACCAATCAAATAGGTATAATTTTTATTAAGGGGTAAAATGTAGCTAGTGATCAATTAATTATATATCGTATTCCAATTATCTGACATTATTAAACTTCTTGTGTTGTTTAACATTTACCTTTAAAATATTCATGCATTTTAAATCTTTTAAAAGACAGGTTTTTAAACTTAATTCGCCCACCGCCCACTTTGAAAATAAAAATAAATTCTAGCTCCCCTTAAAATGTTTAAACTTACTATCTGTTAAAAACAATAATAGTAGTTACTATTTTTAAAATCTTAAAAAACAGCAATTGCAGTTATTGAGTTTAAACGCCCCATGTCATATCACTGAGTTGAAACTTACAAGGGAACTGTCAAACATTCCATGCCGAAACCTACCTTGAAATTTCTCCCAGAGAACCTTATAATAATAATAATAATAATAATAATAATAATAATAATAATAATAATAATATTAATAATAATAATAATAATAATAATAATAATACTTTATTTATTCTGGCAGAGTTAAGGCCATAAGGCCCTCTCTTCCACTCAACCAGTACAAATACAAACAAATATTCGACAAATATAGATAGGCCTATACACTATACTAATTATAAACACTTAAAGATACAATAAATGTAACAATGTAAATGTCATGTACAAACAACATTTTATAGGGTAATCACAATAATGATACGATAATAATAATAATAATAATAACAATAATAATAATAATATAAATATGATACATTATACGGGAAACACCAATTAATATATATATCGCGATGTTCCAAGTCTGTGTCACAAAAAGAATTGTCGTTTTTTATTGCAAGGAACAGAAAAAGAATCCACAATCCAGCAATGACAACCTGCTGTGCTTAGCAGATGAACTCCCTGCTTGATTAGAACGGAGTGGAGTGAGAAGGTTGCAGCGCGGACGCCAGGTAGTGAGTGTTGTCCTATCCATCACGTTAGGAGGTGTATTATTTCCCGTAGTTTAAATGAGAGATTTGGCGCAGGAGTTCAGTGTCTTGCAGTTAAAAGCGGCTGATAATATTTGTACACGGCCTTGGTACATCACCACGCTACTCTGCGAGAAATTGCAAGGTATGTTGACAGTTCCCTTTTGAGATTAATAGTTAGTTAAGTAATTATTAAGACAAGACGATTTGGACGTTTTCGTTATATTAGAAATTTCAGTTCAAATATCCGCATGTTTCGGCATGATTTTAAAGACGTTTGCACGTAATATATATATATATATATATATATATATATATATATATATATATATATGACTACAGAACATAAAGAGAGCGATGAATGGAAAAGTAATGAAAGTCCGGGACTGGGAAGACATCTAGGCCCATCCGTCCACCCTTTGGGATACCTCGGTCGTCATGACCATACTCCCAAGTCCTAGTTCTAGTCCTCCCTATCCTATGTTCACGTCCACGTTCAAGTTCACGGTCCTTAAACCAACACCCCAGGGAGAGGGTGTTGGAGTTTGCAGTTCTTGGGAATTGCTGAGCTACATAGTACATCAGGTCGCTCATTCCTGACGACCCCACAGTTGGTCCACGGGCTCCATGAGCCTAGCCGGGAGGACTGCTGTCGCAGATCCACCGACCATTCCCCTGTTCTGCCTCCAGGGACGTGTCCTGCAGCCGTTGTGAGACCGGCTAGGGCTACAAGCCCAACAGTGTGAGACTTTTAGTACATCCAGGTGCTCATCTCCTGGCGACCCCACAGTTTGTCGACGGGGCCGTAGGCCGAGCCAGGAACCAGTACAGTAGCTCCCCTCTGGACTGGTCCGAGCCGAGCCCTGGTGTGCACCCAGAGACGCCTTCTGCAGCTGTTGTGGGCCAGCACGGAGCTCGCAAGCTCCAACAGATGAGCAAATAGTACGACAAGGCGCTCAACTCTTGCCTACCCCACTAATGGTTCACGAGTCCCTTGGACTTGACCGGGAGGACTGTTTAGCAGATCCACCGACCTTTCCCCCAGTGCACCAGCTGGGGACGTGTTTGGTTGCTGAAGTGGGTCCAGCCTGAGCATTAGTACGTCAGGTCGCTCAACTCCTGTCGACCTCACAGATTGTCCTTGGGTCACTCGGTTCCAGAGTCGGCGCTAAGTCCCAAAAGCCAAAAGACCGCGCTTCTTCCTTTCTCAAGCTTGTCGACCTGGTGGTAATTCCCAGCATTACGCCCGGTATTGTCCCAACCAGCCCGTTCGCAAGACTAAGCCTAGTCGTGTAGCTGCTGTGAGGCAGCCCACTGAGCAATGTAGGCATCCAGGGTGCTCATCTCCCATGGTGCCCCCACAGATGGTCTCAGGTTCAATGAACCAAGAGAGAAGGAGCGACAGATCCCCCACTCTCCCACCGCCACGCCAACAGCGGCACATGCCCCCTCTGTGGGCCGGGATAGTTCTGGCTTGACAGCAGGCCCCTCGCCTATTTTCCTGCTGACCCCACTCATGGTCCGCGAGTCCATCGGACTTGGAAGGGAGGACTGACTAGCAGATCCACCGACCTTTTCCCCACTACGCCACCGAGGGGACGCGTTTTGCTGCTGGAGTGGGCGCAGCACGAGCTATATAGTACGTCAGGTCGCTCGAGTCCTGACGACCCCACAAATGGCCCGCGGGTCCGGTCTGGATCTAGCCGGGAGGAATGCAAGCAAACCACCGACCGTTCCCCTATCCGCCACCCGGGGACGCGCCCTGTTGCTGTTGTGAGCACAGCTGGGGCCCGACGGACCCCCAGGGGGACTGGGAAGACAGATTTAGTGGAAAAGGATAAGGAAACGATTCACAACATGTGACGCGAATTTTTTTTCTAAGTTATATTCATACGCCATACGCATGCGCCAACAAACGCAAAGAGGTTTACATTATGGAAACACGGGATGCAGCCAACATATATACGATATGTAACAAACCTAAAAGCTAACCTAACGCAATTTATGCACTCTAACCTGAAAGAATGTAACGTCCAAAAATAAATAGTAAGTTCTGAAATTCTGAAGTATATGTGTACAGTTAATTAGTATATACTCTTATGTTGGCTGCACTGGAACATGTTTTTGTTGTTGCATAGAATATTCGTTACAATCAATATGACTGTCACGTCTTCATGCTACGTATGTAGTTAAATATCATAGAAAAATATATTGAAATAATCGTAGGAAAAATGTAAACATCCTTGTAAATGGTGGGAAATAATTTTAAAAATGAAACTTTAAGAATGAAATTTGACAGGAGTTTATGAAGTAATTTAAAAAGTCGCGTCACAGGTTGTAAAGTTTAGCCAAGGATAGGAATATATTTGATAGACATAAAGTGGAGACTAGACGATTACTGTTTTTAAAAAAAGGCGGGGCTAATTACAAAATGGATGAAACGCTGCTTTAAAGTGTTTTCTGCAGTGAATAAGATTATGTTTAAACCTTGACTGTGGGCCAGAGGCTCGCGCGTGCGTGTGGGAGTGGAACAAATTTCAAACACACTTTTTTTTTTATCTGCGTACTCATAGCGATGTACATTTATATCTGCTTTCAATCATTTCAACAGAGTTGCTGAAAACTTTAGTATCTCTCAGTTGGATGTAAACCACAACAGTGACGTATCATCGGGTCGGGACAAAGATTTGTTCAAATAGCTCCTTCAGCTTTACAAAGGCCATTCTATTTAATATATATTTATTATAATACTAACACTAATTGATTGACACTATCGAACTCAGAGGTCTACGGCCGCGCGGACATAACATATCCATAAATCTCTATTCTGAAATTAGTTCTAATCATTTATACATTTTGAGAATTCTTATCATCATTGAGAGTTTTCTCCAACCAATCTTAATAATTAAAATGAGTTTAAAAAAATACATAAATGACTACGGACTTATAGACTATCAGTTTGTAGTAAACATTCACAAATTTCCCTTAATTAAACTTCTCCATCTTTCTCTATCCTCTGTATCCTCATCCGTTACACCAAATCTCCTCATTGAATTCTGAATGTTATTCTTTCATGTTGTTCTTGGTCTTCCTTTTCTGCTCCTTCTTCCAATTTTCCATGCATAGACGGCCTTTGGTGGTCTTCCATCCTGCATTTTTCTTACGTGTCCATACCATTTTAGCCTTCTGTCTTCAATCTCATCCATTATACTTCTTTCTGCATTCATCCATTTCCAAATGTCTGTATTTCTAATTATTTCCAGTCGAGATTATTTTTCTAATCATCCCTGTATAAATTTATTCCTGATATCATAGTTAATATTATTCTCACATCTTATTCTTTGTACAGCTACCGGGCATTTTCCCTCTGGTTTTTCTACAAGGAGTTCCCATGCCCCACTTTCATTTCACATAAGTACAACATGCCCTGCCCATTGCAGTTTAAGAGACTTAATTGTTCTTATTACATCCGGTTTCCCATAAAGATCACGTACACTCTAATTCAACCCAGGAAGTAACTACAGACATTGTGGACTATGCCAGTGTCCCCCTACCTACAGAGGGTAGATGTTGCCAAATTCATAATAACGGTATTTGGTTGTAAAGGAGGGGTGGAGCGGCAAGGTTAGCAGTACTTTTTCCAAATCTATGTACTATACATTTAAAAAACATAGTTTTTCTTTTACGGCATGCAGACTAGTTTTATAGTAAATATGAGAGTCGACACTTTCACACAGGATAGTGCAGATCCGCAAGAGCTCAGAGACAAGTGGTAACTGTTTTTCTCTTTAAGAGGGGGTGGCTTGGACGGCTACAACTTACAACTATGTACCTGTTGTGTTGTAATCCTCAGTTTTATATAAGGATTTCTCTCAAGAAAATACTATTAAAATGGCAACCCAGTTCCCTATTCCAAATACACAATAACTTCCTGGGTTGAATCTCAGTGTAGATATCTGGTAAGTAACATTGTCCATTAACCTTCGTCTCTCTTTGGACCAGAAACATTCTTTAAAAAATTATCCTCAATACTCGTAATCTTTCCTACTCCATTAAAAGTAGACTAAGTGTCAGGAAGCAGGCATGCTACACTCACATTCAACCCAGGAAGTTACTGTGTGTTTGGAATTGGAAACTGGGTTGCCATTTTAACAGTATTTTCTTGAGAGAAATCCTTATGTATAACTGAAGTTTGCAACACAGCAGGTACATAGTTGTAAGTTGTAGCCGTCCAAGCCACCCCCTCTTAAAGAAAAAAAACAGTTACCATTTGTCACTGAGCTCTTGCGCCTGTGTGAAAGTGTCGACTCTCATATTTACTATAAAACTAGTTTACATGCCGTAAAAGAAAAACTATGTTTTTTTTTAATGTATAGTACATAGATCTGGAAAACGTACTGCTAACCTTGTCACTCCACCCCTCATTAACAAACAAGTATCGTTATTATGAGTTTGGCAACATCTACCCTCTGTAGGTAGGGGACACTAGCATAGTCCATAAGGTCTGTAGTAACTTCCTGGATTGAATTAGAGTGTACCACTTGAGCCAGAATGGTTTCAATTATTTATTCTGAAATTAGCTTTTAATATTGAAATTATTCATGTTACCAGATTACTCTGAATAGATAAACAAGCATAAAAACTCCCATTGATGAAACAAATTAATTATGCATGTTTACGTTCATGGCTAAATATGAAAAATATACAAGTAAATGCTGTGTTTTAATAAAATGGATTCCGGCTAATCAGAGTTAATAGATTCATACAATTAATGATATCAATTGCAAAACAATTGAAATTATATTAAAAAATAAACAATACGACATCAATAATTATTACAAACTACATATGTAACATACAGATCTCGGATAAAGCTAACGGCGACGTATGAAGGATAGAACATATTATTATTATTAATTATTATTATTATTATTATTATTATTATTATTATTATTATTATTATTATTATTTTATTATTTTGATCAGCCTCATGGGCTAGTGATCAGTGTTTCCGACTACAGTTCATGAGGGCCCCTGCAGATCTCTGGTACAATTCCCGATCAGATAATAGGGATTTTTTCTGAAAGGAAATTATTCCTGTAGTGCCCATGGTTTCGAATTTAGGTTGCGTTTAGGTTAAGAACTCTCCTGGCGCTTCATTATCATTCATCACCCTTCATATCATCAGGGTTACTTAACTCCGCCTTCCAGGCTGCACCAACCTAAAAAGTGAACTATAATTTCGCCAATGTCAAGGGAAATGTCGATGAAGCCAGAAATGCCATAAAAGACAACCTGGTGACATTGCACAAAAACATACTTTTTTATTTATGTCTAATTTATAGACGCTTTAACATTTAACGTCATATCGTTTATACTTTTTCTCTTAGAATTTCGGCCAGTATGGGAACGCTGCCCACCCAGTATCGTGAGGAATTGGGAAGCTACAATAAATATAGCGACTGGGAACTCGACATGGTTGTCATTTGCCATCTCTATACTGTATCGATGATCATCCACCTCTTTAAAAATCATGTGGATATGATACCAGCAGCTGGTTGTTAGGCCAAGAATCTTCTAGGCTAGTCATGCCATGGAGTTAGACACAATATATATGAAATGTGAATATGATAAAACGTATCCTGTTGGCAATTAAGTTCCAAATCACATTTGCCTTGACGACTGAGGAAATCTAGGGAGAAAAAAAGAACCTCAATCTCAAACGCCTCCGCTTGAGCCACTTCGCACAATACGAATGACTGTTATTGATTCTAAGAGTTCATGTGTTATCCACCCAAATACTTGTATATTGTCACTAGATCCCGGATCATGGCTCAAAAAGATATAGGTTTAGGCACCTAATTAGACTTTTAAATATAGCCTCTAAAAATACTAGTTTAGTCTTTCGAAATGATAGTAATAATCAAGAACTTGTTTAGGTTCAGGTCATTTGTGACTGTTACTATGAGATGGTTGGTCAGTCCATCTTATTTTTGGTCTTCCTCTGTCTCGAAGTCCTTTAGGTTGATACTGCAATAGTAATTTAGGAAATACTGTAGTAAAAATAATAATATTAATACAACTAAACAATCCCAATATATTCAGCTCTCAGACCTGGCGCACTAACCAGTTGTGTTAATCAGGCAATCCAGGAGCAGACACTTTTTTCTTGTATTTGAAATCCTCATGTACCCCTAATAATTAAGTTATCCTATATTCACAATACAACAGGGCTGAATTTACTAAGAGGGAATTATGTGATTTATTCTGTGTCATATCAGCTATTATGAACGTAATCCTTCAGTATTGCTTGATTAACACAATTAATTATAGTCTGAATATATTTAATTTCAATATTCCATCCATCCATAGTAATTCTGCCCCCGAAGGCAGGTCCTTTACTGCAATCATAGCATTTTCATGCAATTCTTTCAGCTTTACTAGGGAATTGTAGGTGTGGTAGCTTCCCGTTGCTTTCCACACCGGTGAAGGGTGATGATGATAATGATAAGGATGATGATAATGATGGCCATATGATTTCGGGGACCGTTTGGGCCTTAAAGTTTTCCTGATATTTGTCTTACAGGTGAGGAAAAACCCCGATATAAACCTCACCCAGAAAAACTGCCCTGACCGGGGATCGAACCCGGGCCCGCTGCGTGACAAGGCAGCACGCTACCTCGAGACCACAGCGGTGGACTAATTTCAATATTATGTATATAATAATTTCTTGTACGTTCCCAACATCCAATATTCATTAACCTTCTACTGCTAGTTCGTTGTATGTATTCCGTCCGGCATTCTTCTCTTTAGGTTTTTTACCATCGTATATTTTTCAGTAGAATGAGGAGCTGGCCCATTGCTACAACTCCCAACCTGGAGGACCAGGTAATTTGTTATGAAGGTTGTCTTCCTCTAGCCTTTAGTGAATCAACACTGAACTACTAGGCGATATTTAGGATCTAATTTAGATAAAAATGAGAATTCAACCACATAAATTGAAAGAAGAATAACTGATGGAAGTACAATTGGTATGCTGTGCATCTGAAAGAAACATAATATACAGAATGAAGAAAACTATTTTTCAAGTTCTGTTAGAAAGCATTTTATTATATGGGTCCGAAACCTGGACAGCAAGTAAAAAGCAAGCCAAAAAGCTGTTAACAGTAGAAATGGATTTTTGGAGGCGATCGACAAGAATTTCAAGAAGGGATAAAGTCAGAAACAGCACAATGAAGGAAATTATGAAAGTTGAAGAAAACACGTTAGAAAAAATAAAAGAAAAACGTTTGAAATGGTATGACACCTCATAAGAATGGAAGAAGATTGAATACCAAAGAAGATCCTTGATTGGAAAGCTAATGGAAGAAGTGGAAGAGGCAGACCTAGAGAACGTTGGATAGATGGAGTGAGGAGAAGAATGGAAGCTAGAGATTTGAGGGAAGAAGATGCTTTAGATAGGAACCACTGGCGACAAATCACTTTGGGTTGAAGGAGAAACACTGTATTGTGGAATATTCCTAATTAAAAAGTATATAATAGTAATAATAATAATAATAATAATAATAAAATATGTACTAACTTACTGTCACTATCGAACCCATAGGTTCATGGCTGCATGGACATGCTCTCCGTACATCCGTATCCTGAGCTAATGTTTTTCAATCATTACCTGCCTAACCTACGTCCGTAAATCATGGTTAACGTTATTCCCCCACCTCAATCTTAGTTTAACAACAGGACGTTTTCCTTCTGGTTTTCCTATAAGAAGCTCCTATTGCCCCTCTTTCATTCCCTATTCGTGCCACATGCCTGCCCATCTAAGTCTACGAGGCTAAACTATTATTATATTTGGTAGCTTATAAAGACCATGCAGCTGACTGTTATGTAGTCTTTTCCATTAACCTATATATAAAATATGTGCTAATGGATAAAATGGGAATTTAGGTAAGTTAAACCAATACCAAATTGCTGGGGTTATTGCACTAAAGTGAGTGGATTGTATGATGCCAGATGGAGGCGGAATGTAGTGAAAGCACTTACCAATACTTGGTTTTACCGCCCCTACTTTTACCAGCTAAGTCGTCCGAACTCGCCATTGCCTATTTCTTTCCTTACGCTAGGAAAGTCTATGTAATATTAATTGTTGATGACATGTTCCGGAGGAAGAGCTCATTGTTTATCTCTATAACTGTGAAAGTCCCACATTATTAGACGCTATAGGTCCTTAGTTATTAAAACTCTTTTACTAATAATAAAAAACGAGCAATTTATTATTCAGTGAAAGACTGTTACATAACTCTATCATCATAAAATTTACCTGAAGAAATAAAATATGTAACTCTTTATATAGTATGGATATAAATGTTTAAACTTTAAACTATTTAAGTTAATATTTGCATATTTATATAGTTTAATGCATGAACGCATCTTCTTACATTTAAATTTTGTGTGACTACCATTAAGATGAATGTTAAATGTATTCAATTTTAGTTAATTATTTTCTGTATTACAAGTTAACACGCATTAGATTAATATTCTCATATTATGTTACAATTTTTTTCTTAAGTGATGACTTATCAGTTTATCGTCTTGAAACTTGGTGGTAAGGGAATTGGTGCGAATATTTCCGTTTGGCAGTAACATAATTGCCATCACATAATCCACTCACTATAGCGATATCAATAAATTTTAATTGTAAATATTTTGTAGTTTCTATGTTTGAAATTTTTGAGGAATTCTATTTTATCCAATTAACCTAAAAATTACTTTGGATTACAGGTTAAATTATTCAAAATGGTGTAACTTTTCATAAAACTTGTACATATACTGTATAATTGGTTTTTATTTAATTCTTCTGGACAAATAGGCATAAAACCTAAAATCAAGGACAAATCATAGCCTATGTATTATAAGATTACATTTTTATCGATAAGGGAGTGTTATAATTCAATTGTATAAAGAATGTGACCCATATCTATATTCTATGGTCACATACGCCATTTTAGTTGAATGGAAGAGATAGCCTCATGGCCTTAACTCTGCTAGCACAAATACGTTTTATTATTATAATTGTGGAAAGCAAGGGGAAACTACCACACCTACAATTCCCTAGTAAAGCTGCAATCAATAGCAGTGAAAGACCTGCCCTCGGGGAGAATTACTATGGATGGATGGATTATTATTATTATTGTTATTGTTATTATTATTATTATTAGTATTATTATTATTATTATTATTAGCAGCAGTAGCAGTAGTAGTAGTAGTATCCATTTTTATTCACTTACATAAAGAGCGTTCCTTACAAATGATCCAAAAATCGCTACTTGCCATGCAAAGAACTAATATAGCCTCTTCCTTACCTTAATATTCTCGTGATAAGCCGAAACAACATCAAAAAGCAACACCATGGGTAAAATAACCACACAAACATCACTACACAGCATTAAAATCAATATTCACTTCGCTATAATACACAAAACAATATAGAACTACAAAAATAACGAGCATCTTTCCCACACCCGTGTTATCGATCTGTTGCATAAAAATGTCGAGACGTTACTAGCGTTTGTGTGAAACACATTGATCGATAAGGAAGCAGGCAGGTTTCGATTGAACAGACCACACTCCCTCACGATCACAAGCTTCACGTGCATCTTCAAAAGTAACAAATTATTTTAAAATGGAGATTAAAGTCATCCTAGATGACCAAAATGAATCTTAATCAAAATTTAAAGTGAACGAAAAATCGCAATAAGTAATAAGTAAAACTGTTAAATATAGGAGCATAGGCTATATTATCGTATATCGAACAAATATTCATTACTGCTCCCATGGTTTGCAAATGTACCGGGCCGTTGCGTTGCGTTTTTCTTGCCCAAACAAGCGAGGATCATTGGTTAGGCAGGCAGACATGTTGAACTAAAGAAGCGAGCCAAATATTATATAAATATTGTAAACTGAACTGTTCTTAATCTTAGCATTTTTGTTTAACGATGCTCTTTTACGTCTCAGATCATCAGCGATCAATTTTGTTTTTATATATTTATTCAATGAGAATTTTCCTTATCATTGAGGTTTTTCTCCAATCAATCTTAATAATTAACATGAGTTTTACAAAATACATAAATGTATACGGATTTACAGATTGTCAGTTTGTAATACACATTCACAAATTTGCCTTAATTAAAGTTCTCCATCGTCCTCTGTGTCTTGATCCGTTACACCAAATTTCCACATTAAACGTTGAATGTTATTCTTTCACGTTGTTCCTGGTCTTCCTTTTCTGCTCCTTCTTTTAATTTCCCATATATGGAAGGCCTTTGATAGTCTTCCATCCTGCATTCTTCTTACGTGTTCATACCATATTAGCATTCTGTGTTCAATCTCATCCATTATACTTCTTTCTGCATTCATCCATTTTCTATATTTCTAATTCTTTCTAGTCGAGATTTTCTGGCAGCTTTTCTCCAAAAATCCATTTCAACTGCAGTTATTCTCTTGGCATGCTGTTGTGTCATTGTCCATATAACATTATACTTAATAGTATGGATTTATGGATTAGTTGTTTTGTTCTGCTAATGATGTTTTTACTCCATAATATAGAGTTTAACATTCGTAGGGTTTTTCGTCCATTATTGATCATTTTTGCTATTTCTTTATTTGACGCTATTTATTTCAGCCTTGAGATTCTTTTACATGCCGTACATCTCTGATGCGAGGCTCCCGGCTTTACTTACGGTACCATTTAATTTTTACGACTATAAAATCCACTGACTATGGCGGATTTGAGCTTGCAACTCCCGAAACCAGAGACGAGTAGGAAAATCACTATAGTCCAATAGAACAGACGAAAATTTAATAAAAATATAAACTGGATGGTTTTATATTCTCAGCAAGTAAAAAAGCTGAAATCTACCTTCACATTCTAACCTTACAATTTTCTATAATAATATAAGGTCACAGCCTTAACTGCACCAGGTTAACTTGTAGTACGAAAGACATCACCAGATTATGAACTGCAGAAATTCGATTCATGCGCCGAACTTCTGGAAGTGCTCTACTTGACCATCAGAGGAATGTAGATATTTTAAAGGAACTCCACATGCAACTTTAGAAAAAAAATATCCACCTAAAGAGACAGATGGCTGCAACATATATCACGAATGTCACCAACTAGGATCCCTAATGCAGTTTTTGGGTATCGCCCACGAGAACGACGACCTGGACGTCCATAAGAACGATTTTTAGACCCTGTCTAGTTGAAACCGAAACAGTTCAACGTTGGCCTATATTCATGAATCGTGAATGATAGTGAACTTGTAGTGCGTAAGATAAGAATAAATAGTGTTTCTTGTCTTGTGTGTTTGTGTTGTCTCTGAGGTGTACCCGGCAATGAGCTGACCACTCATTCAAGGAGATTCCCCATGTCCTTATATGACGAAAAATACATTTTGTGATCTAAAATAAAAACATTATTCAGACCATGTCTCTTTAAAGCCAGGTCGGCTGAAGAAGTGCCACTAAAGGAGGAGTTGAAACTATGACAAAGAGGGAGATACCGGTATATCTAATGAATTAGTTACATAAAAATGTTCTTCGTGATGGCAATTCTGCATTAGGAATGTCCTTGAACTCCTCCGAGTCCGTGTTTGAATGGCATTCCACACTATCTGCATCAGCTGGTTTAATACATGCCTTTTATACTGAAGAAGAAAAACTTGATATGCAAAACAGTTTATGCGACTTTTAAGAGTTATTAAACCTCAATCCAATTTATTTTAAATAAGCTGTGTAATCTTTCCTGTTATACAAACTACTTCTTCACCAAGAGTAACAATTCACCTAGAGTCCTAATATAACAAGTGTTTCAGATTATGTAATCAATTGATTTGCTGTTCACTTGACGAACATCCACGTTTTTAATATATAAAACTATCACATAATATTAAGAGATTCCGGGCTATGTGGCCGTGGTCCATGACTGATGTTCTTCCAGATGTTTCTCCCTCGACAGCGGAGGGCATCTTCAGTGGCCTAAGTCAATACATGAATGATGATTGCGATGGCCATATGATTTCGTGGGCCGTTTGGGCCTTAAAGTTTTCCTGACATTTGTCTTACAGGTGAGAAAAAACCCGATAAAACCTCACCCAGAAAAACGGTCCCGACCGGGAATCAAACCCTTGCCCTCTGCGTGACTAGGCAGCACGCTACCTCGAGACCACAGCGGTGGACACTATTTATTAAATGTTTCAGATTATATTGACTATTTATCTCATAGACCGATAATATTGCCTCTTCCTGTTCGTAATGAGAGATATCTCTGCAAATAAACTTTTTTTTAACAAGGATATCGATTCAATAATGTACAATCGATATGGCACAGCAAAAAAATACCAAAAAAGAACTTTAAAAATTACCAAAAAAAGGTTAGTTCGATTACTCTAAAAAAATTAATTAAATGTTGTATAATGAATCTGCATTATTGTTAATAGTTATTTCTCATACATGTGTTATTGATTTTTCCCAAGCCCGATGAGATTTAACGGCGAAGATGTACTATTTATAACTATACGGCCGGCTTAGAAATCGCCCGAAAGTAAGATCGAAATACATAACCTCACATTTGGTAAATATTACACATTATAATTATTTTTAGCTCCTGATGTATTATTCGCTAAATAGTTACTCCAAACCCAACGCGAGGTTGAGTTTTTCATCAGACAAAATCACTCGCGACTTAGTCGCTCGTGATTTTTTCAGAAAAACACAATCTCTTATTAGATTACTGTTGATAAATTCAAATCAACTTTTTTAATTGAAAATTTATCTTAAAAAAATGAGATACAAATTAATTTTGACTATGAAGTGAATGCATTGATGAAATTGACACTATCGCACCCCAGGTTCAAACCCACCACGGACATTAGATCTCCATACTTCTCCATCTTCAGCAAATATTTTCCAATATTTTCCCAGTATAATTTACCTCCCTTAAACCAGGCTTAATGTTATTCTCCCGCCTCATTATTGCTCTACCTACGAGACACTTTCCTCTCTAGTTATTCCTGTATATCCATTTTCCATTTCTCATTCGTGCTATATGTCCTGTCCATTGTAATCTACGAGACTTAACTGTTCTTATTACAACTGGTTTCGTATAAAACAGTAGCTCAATGTTATCTAGTTTTCTCCATTCATCTGTTTGTTCGTCTCTCTTGGGTCCATAATTGTTCCCAGGCGCTATATTCTCAAATCTAGTATATTTTCTGCACTTCTGATGTAAGAGACCACTTTCCAGATAACGTAACTGAAGAAGGTTATATCTAAGTAAAAGTAAAGTGATCCCACAACAGGCCCGGAGGCCCTTGGGGTAGTAGGAGGTTAAGGCTCCCACTTTTTTTAGACAATCGGCACTTTATGTCAGCCGGGTTGTCAGCCCTGCGTGACGGCCGCCTTTACCCCCAGAACAAGCGTCCGGTACTCATTTTCGTTAGAGGCTGAGTCCACCCCAGGGCCATGGTGCCGCCAGAGGGTTTGGGTCAGTTTAAAAATTCTGACCCCAACAGGACTTGAACCCTCGACCCTCCGGCTTGTAGCTCAGTGCCTTAACCACTACGCTACGGCGTGTTATATCTAGAATAACATAATCTAACCATATAAAACTGTTATCAAATATTAAACTTTACATTTATTCCTTAAATGTCAAAACTAAATTTCCCTTATAACTATCAGTTTTATTTTAAATGTGTCGAATCGTTGTAGAAACTACAGAAGTGATTCAGGTATTTATTGGTATTATTATTATTATTATTATTATTATTATTATTATTATTATTATTATTATTATTATTATTATTATTATTATTATTATTATTTTGTATAATTTGGCACAAATTAAAAATAATTTACAACTAATTTGACTAAATCGATTTCAGTGGTCCAGACATTACGTTTCTTGCCTCTGATCCCGAGGGTCGCAGGTTCAAACCCGGCCAAGATCGATTGATTTTTTTAATGAAAAATCCGGGAGACAAATCCTTGTGCTGGCTGTAGCATTATTACCGCATATACTAATTAATTATTGCACTGTTAGCCAATAGCATAGAATCCATATATATATTAAAGTATTGAATTAACAATCAGAATGTATTTATATTATATTATGAAGGGAAATTGCGTACTGGACACTCTAATATATAATAATAATTACATGTGGATATTCAAGTTGAAACAGGCAGGGCGTTGAGTTTGGATAATAATACTCACCATCCCCCAGTCTAATACAGGGGCGTCGAGTCAAGATAAGATTACTCTCCATACCCTAGTTGAATACAGTAAGATAACATGGCTGGTAAATTCCAGTCTTCATACGTAACTTTAGAAGATATATGTCCTTATTTGGAAATGAGGGTGATACATTCAAACTCAGCGTCCATGCCACGCCCGCTTATCAGAGGGTTTATAACGGCTGATGCCCTTGGCATCAGGGCTTATTCTTCATGGTTCCGACCTCGTCTCTATGACAGTTAGAGACACAATATTGTAACTTTTTAATCATCGTCTTTAATAAATATATTAAATAAAGTTCTGCATTCACTGGAGTTCTTGGACTCACAACGAATCCTACCTTCAAATTGTCTGATCTACCCGAGGGCCAGGTCACGACATCCTCCTGGAAGGACTTTAGGTCTTGGATCCCGAATCTAACCTTCCGACTAATAAAATAACTTCTAGTCTAAATTAGAGCCTCTAAGCAAACTTTAATCGACCTTCCCCATCCATATAATACCTTACTTGCCTGCTAGGTGTCTGAGGTGATATCCACGAGTTCGCATTTGTAGTGAAATAAGAGAAAAAAAAGCTTCGTTTACCCATACAATGACAATGTATCCTATTCGATATTCAAACTTGTACCAAATTATACAATATACTATATACATATTTAAAATATACTATAATTTTTATTTATATACTAGCTGGCCCGGCGAACGTCGTATCGCCTTTAAATATTTTTACGTTAATTTTTCCGATGTTTTAATAGTTATCTGCTATTCGGGGCGGAAATAAATCCAACAAATCAAAGATCATAAAAATCGGTCCAGCCGTTCTTGAGTTATAAATAGTGTAACTAATCCGACTTTGTTTTATATATATATATATATATATATATATATATATATATATATTTAAAGTCCCGGTCACGCGTTGCTGTGGCTAAGGCATACGTTAAATTATGTTGTAGTAAACAAAGTGAGAAATCTAAATCAGAAAGTTTTTGTTTTACACAATTTTTTAGTCCTGGTACGTTAACTATACCCGGTATAAATATGGGTGGTGATGTATGTGGAAGTGGTTTTGTTGATTGAGATGAATTTATGTTGTCTGCATTCTCAGTATCATCCATAAGTGTATCATAAGGATTATATACATTTATTGATGGAATATTTTGAGGAGGCTTGCTGATTTCATTATACTTTCGTTTTTTTTCTTCTACGAACTTGTTGGCAGTTTGGATTCTCATCATCATCAAGAAGTCTCTGTATAGTAATATCATCTTGTGATATATTATAGTCATCTTGTTTTTTTCATTTAATTGAGGCATGGAGATTGTTTTTGTAATATTAGGCATATTATTATAACTAACTTACAGTTCTGTTATTCTGTTCCTTAGGACCTTCATATGTTTTTAAATTGACATTCTTCTTAAATGTAAGATTTATGTCACATAGGCCTATACCAATTTGCGGAAATTCACTTGATATCTTATCATTCATGGTCGCTAGAACTGATTCGCCATATTGTTCAATGTCCCTTCTCGGTCCAGTTAAATTTAAATTAAATTGCTGTCTTTCAGCCAGATTACTTAAAACGAATACTTACACACGAAATTAATATTATTATCAATATATTGAAAATAAAATAAACACTGAACACACTTAAATTATGAAATAATCAATATTTGTAATTCAATTGAAATTCGCGGTTGCAACAAAAGCACAGCCACCTGGTAAAATAATAAAACAATAACCTTACACCGTCATCTGTTAGAATCGTACGGAACTCACAGATAATTATAACTCTTTGTTAAATAATAAACAAATAATTTGCAATAAAAAATAATGCGACTATAAATTTGGTTATAAACAACCGTAGGTCTCAAGTTGGATCAAACAGCACACAGTGTGCAACATTTTATTAAAACCGGTTCAGTAGTTTTGGATTCCATCGCGGACAAACAACGTGACACGTAATTTTTATATATTAAGATAGGTTTCCAATATTTACACATCTTTCTGTGCCTAAAGTTTTATTTTCCTTCTCCACTCGTCCCTATCCATCCACTCCATGTCCTCCAGTGCTCTTGTTCTCATTCTAGTTTATTTCTTGCATCCATGAGTTTCAGGTCTTCCTTTCTTTCTTCTTCCAAGTGGACTCATTCAAATATGTTTTTTCTTTTGTATTCGTCGCATATGCCTATACCAATGTAATTGCTTATATCTTATATATCTACTATTGAATATTTAATATTCATTTTTTTCTCCTATGACATTTTATTTTTGTTTTCCAATTTTGAACATCTGGCTGTTCTTGTCCAATAATCCATATACGCATATAATAACTTATGTGTACGTATGCTTTATTTAAATGCATTCTTACGCTTTAAAATAACTTGGCTTTAGAAATTAATTTCCGCCAAGATAAGCATACTCTGCGGACCTTTGGCAAAAGAATTACAGAAGAGGCTAGTGAAGTGATTTGTGTGGAGTGTAGCATAGTAAGGTACAGAGACTTGGATATTATGACGGAATGAGGAAAAGCGACTGGAAGCTTTTGAGATGTGGATATGGAGAAGAATGAAGCGTATAAAATAGGCAAACAAAATAAAAGATAAAGATGTGCTAGGCAGAGTAGGTGAAGAAAGAACAATGCTGGAACTCATAAAGAAGAGGAAAATAAATTGGATTGGCCACTGGCTAAGAAGTAACTGCCTGCTAACAGATGCCCTAGAAGGAATGGTCAACGGAAAGAAGGTTAGAGGCAGAAAAAGACATCAGATGTTAGACGATATTAAAATAAATGGTTTGTATGCGGATACAAAAAAGGAAGGTGGAAGGAAACAGTGGAGAATGCTAAGTTTGCAATGAAAGACCTGCTCTAGGGCACAAAACTACTATGTATGTACACTTATAACGCCCGCTATGGAACACCCTTGGTCCTCGTAAGGATATAAATGAACAGACAGACATTTGTCTAGGGTTTTGTTGAAAAACAAATAATTACACGGTGTATCTTAGAGAATATATTGTCAATTTAAGGGATAAGAATGTTCGATCCTCCATTTCAAATTTCGCTAAAATAAATAATTGAACAGATGCATGTTGATTGTAGAAGGTAAATGATTTATTTTCGGGCGAATCAAATTATTTAATTTTTCGTCTAAAATGGGTGGGAATTGTAATATCTGATGGTATAAATCACCAGTTTCTGTTTATGTTCTCAACAAGTTCCATTGTCTCTGTATGCACAAATAAACCTATGTATAAGTCCTTTCTCCGTTAAAGGGTTTAATTTCCTGTATTCCTTTCATTTGCATATTCTCTTCTGTCTAACAGATTTGTACGACTTCATCGATCCGCTGTCACTGGTTTCTCAGGTAGGCCGCAGTATCTTGTTTAATTTAAATTGCACGTCGACGCAAACTAATTACTTAGATTTATTGTCTGGTTGTCAAGACGACATCGCCATGATTGATGACGTAGCTTACATTTACATATCTCTATGGGTTGTATTCAAACGCTTCATTGTTTCCTTAAACAGGGAAGGAAATTTCAACCATTTGATTTCCCTCTGTAATGTTCTTGAAAGGAAAATCACCTTACAATCCCTTTACTTCGTTCATACAGCCCACACTGCAGAGCAACAAATAAAATAGTTCCCTAATCAAATACAATAATAATAATAACGATAATAATAATAATAATAATAATAATAATAATAATAATAAATAATAATGAATATTATTATTTTCATTATCGTCGGCCGCGGTGGACTAATGGTTATGCTCCTTGCCTCTGGTCCCGAGGGTCGCGGGTACAAACCCGGCCGGGGTCGATGGATTTTTTAGAACGGAAAAATCCAAGGAGCAAGTCCTCCTGGAGGGACTTTAAGCCGTGGGTCCCGAGTCTCAAGATTTTCAGGCTCGTAAAATATCCTTAAGCCTCAATGAAAAGACCTCTAAGCAAAATTTACCGAATTTTTCCGTCCTAGTACTACCTTGGTTTCCTATATGTCAGTATGAGACGGAACGCTGACGACGGACCACTCAAAATGACATCTATACGAAAACAAGTGTAACTTAATTAGTATGGTTCAAAATCTTTCCTGTAGGGGGAGAGTGCATAAATCTCTGTAAAGGGAAAACATGGGCTTACATACACATTTTCATTATTATTATTATTATTATTATTATTATTATTATTATTATTATTATTATTATTATTATTATTATTATTATTATTATTATTATTATTATTATTATTATTATTATTTAGGATGAAAGATTATTACTATTTAGGAATGGACACAATCAGGAACGAGAAGGAAAGGACGACCACATCTCACGTGGATCCAAGGATTATACAAACTTTGAAGGACTGGGAAATTGAGAAAGAAAATTATAAAACGAAATTAAATACAAACCATTGGTGCTGGAAAATGCGCTAACATTGTAAAAACCGGATATATATATATAATAATAATAATAATAATAATAATAATAATAATAATAATAATAACCATCTTGGTTTACTTGTGGCTAGCGTGCGCTGCTGCTCCGACTAGGATCCTAGGTTCGAATCGTGGCGGTTTCAGGAGGGTTTTGATTGTGAGCCAAACCGGAATGTTCAGGCTTTTCTCGTAGTTCTCCCATTTCCCGAATTTCATCGTATCAACTCTCTTCATCCCCATCGTGTCATTTCATTTCTCATTCATTTCATATCACCCTTCACCTCATCTCATGTTAAGAAAAATAGCTTTGCTGGCAAAACACAGGTGTTAAAAATTTATGGTTGCGGGGACCACAAGGGTGCTATCTCATGACTCCGAGCATGAGTAATAAAAAAGGACAGAAGGGCCAAAGGGAGGGTTGTAGTCCTCCCCCTCGCGGCCACAACCCCAATCCAAAAATGGCGGTTTGGGTGATGAGAGTAGAACTCGTGTCGGATCTGGAAGACGACCTATAATTTGTATAACAGAGTCGAGTAGACTTTCATTCCACTCATCTCCATAATACTGAGACAACGAATATATATTTCAGGTCGCGATGCTCAGGACGGAATTATTCATCCAGTCATCCCAAAGACCAAGGAGCCACCAGAAAGTTTAGCAAGTTTAAAAATCCTGACCCCATCAGTACGCGAACCCTCGACCTTTCAGTTTTTAGTAGTAGTAGTAGTAGGACTTTATTAGACAAAAAGTAAGATATTTACAATATTATTTACAAATATGGGTCGCACGGGCAGTAAGCCGTACGTGCTGTTGACAGTCCGTTACAATAAAGTAATAATTGGTACTAGTGTAAAGAAAAATAAACAACAAAAACAGCAATAACATTACAATTACATAAAGAAAACACAATAATATTACAATTACATAAAGAAAACACAATAATATTACAATTAAGTAATAACACAATAGCATTATACACTAGAAAAACATTAACATTACAATTACATAAAGAAAACACATTAATATTACAATTAAATAATAACACAATAGCATTATACACTAATTAATTTATATATAATTGTTAATAATTAATGGTATTGCATTTTGATAACATATATTTATTCATGAATGAGTGTTGTCCTTATTTTTCGCGTTTTGTCCAGAAATTTACCGAGGTTTATCCAATTTTCTGGATTTACCAATAACTCGTAGCATGCCAATCTTTCCCGATTTGAATTTAGAAATCTTTCCGGTAATAACTGACGTCTCCAATATTCTAAATCATTACATTTTCCTAATATATGTATCTCATCTTCAAAGTTCCCGCACATTGGACATATTCGCATATCGTGATCGTCGCTAATTTTTAGAAATTTCCATGCCCCTAGCCTAAACCAAGCAAGCCCTGATCTCTCCTTAAATCCTAGGTTGAGTATATACGATTCTTTTCCCCAGACGTGTTTTAGGTCTCTTTGTAAACACAGTGAGCGTTTTCCTGTACATTCGGCGAAAGTATCTTGTTGGTTTATATCCAAGTACCTCCTCCTTATTTTTCTCCACACGTTCTTGCGATTTTCAGTCCCTTTTTCCCATATCCAGCCCATCCCAATCTTTTGGAGTTCTCTCCTAACCTCGTCTGCCCAAAATTTAACATCTATGTTTTTAATTTGGTGGTCGTAACAAATTGCTCTAAGCATTGTTTGTTCACCTTGGATTACTCGCAACCAGTATTTGAGTACACGAATTTTACAGTTAATGTCGTCCTGGAATGACCCGAATTCATATAAAATTCCACAGTTAGAAACGGCCTTACTAAGTCCTGTAATATACTTTAGAAAATGCGTATATACCTTATTTAGTATTTCCGTTCTTTGGAAACCCCAAATCTCACTACCATAGTGCATTACTGGCCTGACCATCGCTGCATACATTTTTTCTAATGTGCTGACTGGAATATCAGGCACTCGACCCAGAATACCGAGTACACTGTTAAGTTGTCCCCTCCCTTTAAATAATGCTATATCAATATGTTTTTTTCCACTTTCCGTTCATTTTCAACGTCGTACCAAGATATTCAAAATGTTTCACGTTTTGAAGTACTTGATCTCTGTATTTCCATTCCTCTGCTCTACCATAAACCGTCCCATTTTTAAAGGTCATTGTTTTTGTCTTACTAACATTTACAGTCAATCCCCAATTCCTACAGTATATTTCCAGTAGGTCAAGACCTCTTTGCAATCCCTTGATTGTCTTGGAACAGATAATTAAATCATCTGCATACAACAGGACTGGGATTCTAACATTTCCTATCTCCGGAGCCTCAATTTCTCCTTCTAGCATTACGTCTACAGTATCATCAACGAATAGATTAAATAGCATTAGGTTTTAGAGTATTGCCTTAACCAACTACGCTACGGCGTGGCCAAGTTATATCTATGCATTTAATATATTTTGTATTAATAATGTGTTTAGATATATTAGTTATATTTTTTTTGTCTAATGTCACCAGACTCTCTTACAACATTTTTGGTATTCTCTCCTGACATTGGCAGAATGGTAACACACTTCTGAAGTTCGGCTGCCTAGAAAGCGTCCGGTGATATGTGGGTGTTATCAGATTAAACAAATCCTTCGTAAACACGATATTAGTATATGTGATTGACGTCAAAGGGAAGGGGTTAGAATAGTTTTCTATACAATCCGGTTACAGCAACAGTTTAGAATAACCAATTTACATTAGCCTATTTATATTTCACTCCAAATGTTCCGAACAGTCAGAGCGTAACTTTTATATTCCACGGAAGTATACTTTGTAAGTGTGAATCCTACATCTGACCGCTGTTCAGAGTCACACCTCTACTACTGTGCGGTTGAAGCTTAGTCAACCTCTCGTCACTGGAAGGACAGATTTCATCTCTAGTCATAAATGATAGAGAAATACGAGGAGAATCCTTAAACCTAAACTTAGCCTAAATTTTAGATAATATGTGAGCACGGAATAATTTCCTTTAAGGAAAAATTATTGTGATCTGACCAGAAATCAAACCCTGGATCTCATGTACTATAGTCAGAAACTCTAACTACAAGACCATGAGACCGTCATTGTATTCATTTATTTGTGCTGCTTTTTTATAACTTATTTCATCCGTTGAATATAAATTATTTATTTAAAAATATTTATTTTCCTTCCCAGAATTCATTAGAATTATATTTGAAGTATTGACTATGGAATATCTTAACATCAAAAGTGAGTGTCATGCTTTTCAACAACTTACTTGGTTCGTGTTCATAAATTATTCACCTCTTGCGTCTTGTAACAAACAAAGTTTATTTATGTGTAACAAGAAGAGGTACAAAACTAAATATATTATTAAACATAATAATGTAATGCATATATTAATATTTTATAAGTTACAACATATCATTTTCAAGTTTACACAGAGTGTTACGTAAGTTCAGGTACATATACATAGGGTCTAGGATTATTAATGATTTATGAAAATAGTATTAACATTAACAAATAATTTTACTTTGTTTTGTTTTAAATATTATTTAACCGACTAATTGGTTTATTATATATCATTACATCTTTGTTTTTTTTTTTCATGTACTACATTAGATAAAGACAGTTTACCAAACAATTAAATTTATCTTGTAGGTGTAAATTTTATTATTACTTTTAGTCTTAATTTTAATTAATGTTTTATCGATCTTAATCTTATAGATATTATCTTATTGATCAAATTTTCATTTAGTATTTAATATTAGAGTTAATTGTGATTGTTATATTCTAATGTAACATATGTTTGTCTTGGTGAGTGGAAGAGAAGGCCACTTAAATCCATCAGGATAAATAAATATTAAAAAAAGGATTATGCTCAAAATGATTTAACTAAAAGTGGATATAAACAAAATGTAACAGTTGTTTACTAAATTTTAATAATAAATAATTGAAATCAAATTATTTAAATGTAGTATTTGCTTAACTCCACTTCTTACTTACAGCATCTTGAGCACGGGTGCTATAGCCCAAGCCAACTGCTGGTATATGCTGACGATTTAGTATTATTAGGAAATAGTAAGGAAATACTAAAATTCAATATACAAATTATAGTAAAAAACGCAAAGAAACTGTGGAAGGGAGTGAATAACAATAAATGAAAATATATGGTAACAGTAGAAATGCATTATTAAATGGGAATTGACACTTTAACAACAAATTAAGGAAATTATGAAGTGACAACATTTAAATATCTTGGTAAAAATAAGCATGAGTGCAAATTAAACATTATACTATTATGCATTTAAATTATTGATATTTTGAAAACAATGAATAAATAAATTAATTAGCTCCAAGAAATTCAAGATTATTCTTTATCAAAAAAATATATAAAGTCTTTTAATCATAAATTAATGTTTAAAAAAATACTTTTAACTTCCTGGTCTCTTGTCAAACCAAAAATATATAAAACTGTTATTCTACCAGCTTTAATAGGGCTTATATGGATTCAAAACTTGGTCTCATACTTTAACGGAGGAAGAAGGATTACGTATTTAGGAATATAGCGTTTAGGATTTTTTTTTACTGAAGAGGTGAATGGAGAAAACTACTGACAGTGAGCTACATGATCTTTATGGGAAATCAGATATAATAAGACGGCAGGACATGTAGCATAATTTTTTTTGTCTAATGCGACCAGGTTGTCTTTTATGACATTTCTGGCAGGAATGGAAACTTCTTGGAGGAAAGCGCCTAGAAGGTATTTAAGAATAGCATTAACCATGGTTTGAGAAAGGCGAATTATACAAGTATTGATTGGAAAACATTATATATCTATAATGGCGTAGTCCAGTGTTGAGCCATATCCTCTCCTTTGTTAGGAGTTAATATACTAAATTCATTTAATTACCTTATTTGTCCATAGATGTCATGAATGGCATGTGATCAAAACACCGACTCAATGAGACATCTAGTAGGCAAATAAGGTATTACTAGGGCGTTTGAGATATGCAAATTCTGCTTAGAGACCTTTTTATTTAGGCTTAAGGTCATTTAGAGCCTGAAAATCTTCAGACTCGGGTCCCATGGCTTAAAGCCCCTCCCGGAGGACTTGCTCCTTGATTTTTTCCATCCTTAAAAATCAAACGACCGTGGCTGGGCTTGAACCTGAGATCCTCGGAACCAGACGCAAGGAGCATAACCACTAGTCCACCTCATTAGCTCTGGATAAGAATGTATGGGGGCTATGTTAGGCATATGTCCGCATGGTCTTAAATCTTCGGGTTCGATATTGCCAGTGAATTAGTTCAGGCCAGGGCAGGGTAAAAGATTTATCTATATTTCTATACCAATTATACAGACGTTAAATGAGACTTTTTAAAGTGATGAGAATGTTTGAGAGAAATTTGATCACACGACCACCTGAGGATTCTGAAAGAGCGTTAATTCTTTAAAAACTTGATTTCAAACTTAGTCTACAAACCAAAATCTTATTATTATTCCTTCTTCAGCGTAATCCATTCTTCATCATCCCTGTTAATTCTAAAGGCGCAACATTCCGATTAATTATGTTCTTCGCAAAACAAGACTGTCTTATCTGACGAAAGCAAATCAAAAGTATTAAGAATTAAGCCTTTGAAGTGATGGTTTGTGTAACTCTTAACGATGAGAGAACGAAGAGTTTTGAAGCACTATTCACAACAGTAAATTGGTATCTGTCATCGTTTAGTTGAAATAAAAGGATCGGGGGCATATGCCTCTTTTTTGAATAGTTAGTTCGCTTCAGTGGAGAAGATATTACTCGACCACGTAACTTTTTAGCCGGTGAGGGGAAGCAATGGCGCTAGTGTTGAAGAGGAGAAAAGTGTCTCCTTCCACAGTTGGTACAAGCGAATGACTTGGCAAGTGGTATAATCAGTGGAAAATATATTGGTAGACCTACTTGAAATAGGAGATGAAGTTAATGAAAGATCATCGGAGGTTGTATGCCTACGAGTTGGAACAAAAAGTGTTAATTAGGGGTGGGTAAAAGGGACATGGATTTATCACAGGATGTGGGTTTAATATAAGTATTTATTAGAAGGAATTCCCGTAATGTGGGAATTTTATGCTCGCGGTCTAGTCAGGTTGGGTTCGATGAGCGATGAGGATAACTTATCACAGGGATAACGAAGAAACTTCGTACGGGCAGCTAAAATTATATCAATAATTGAAGTTCCATATTTACTTGATTTATTTTAAATATGATTCAAAATACATATTATATAATAAATGATGACACTTGATGATACCTTGTGTTAGCCATCTGGCTTTTCAATAGAATAATGAATAATAATTATTATTAAAATAATAATATAAAAATTATGGATAAGTATTCGCAATGTAATTTAGTTTGGCTCAGAAAAAAAAATAGTTGTGGCCGTTAGAGCGATAATAGACACAGACACACATACACACAAATATTATATATACAGAACTTTAATGTTTACACATCTTTCTGTGCCTAAAGTTTTATTTTTCTACTCCACTCGTCTCTTTCCATCCAATCCATGTCCTCCAGCCCTCTTGCTCTCATTCCAGTTCTTATTTCCTGCATCCACGAGTTTCGAGGTCTTCCCCTCCTCCTTCTTCCAGTGGACACCATTCCAATGTTTTCCTGGGTAATATTTCTTCTTGCATTCGTCGTACGTGCCCATACCAATTTAATTGCTTATACCGTATATAATCTACTACTGAATAACCCATATTCATGTTTCCTCTTATGACAGTATTTCTTATTTTGTCTAATTTTGAACATCTTGCTGCTCTCCGCAAGAAATCCATTTTCATCGACATAAATTTTTGTTCTAATTTTTTGTTGAATTTCCAAACTTCAGCTCCATATGTGACAGTACTTCTCACTCTTTAAATCTTTAGGTTTTTTAGCATTGTTAGGTTTTTTGTGATGAACAGGAAGCTGGCATGATGCATCAACTCCCAACCTGGAGGACCAGATAATTTTTGGTCAAGGTTTTCTTCCTCTAGCCTTTGTCAAACCAATGACGAACTGCAAGGCAGCAGTATCTGTACCCTAGATAAGGGGCCCTCACAGGGTACAATCAGCCGGGCGTACTGAACCCTGGTTTTTTAACGAGGTTTTACTCCTCCCCTCACCCTTTTCTAACCTGGCTTGGGACAGGCTTTGGCGGGTTTATATATATATATGCATAGGTATTACCGAAATGAGTGCAGATTTTTCGTGTGCTGGTAGGGAACATCCATACAAGTATTTTAACACAATAAACATTGGGTTGGAAATACATTGTTGTGGGTCTACAGAATAAAAAAGCATTTAAAATTGTTGAACACGTTGTTTATGTATTAATTCAAAGAAAAATGAAAGGTATTACATGTTATTTTACAGTAATTGTTGGAAATTGCGACTATTGACCTGGTTGTACAGCTCCGCGTCTCACTTCGGACTTGTGAACTCTAAGAAGCATATATGGATGCTCCCAGATTTCCGCTTCCTATCACTAATCCCAGAATTATTGGAAGACATTCCTTTCAACTTACGCTGTAGGATGTGGTTTCAACGTGATGGTGCCCCTCCCCACTTCATACGTGCCGTTAAAGCTTATTTATGTTCTAATTTTAGTTAAAATGCAAGATAAATGTCAGCGAGATCCGCGTAAAACGATCCACGTTTAAGAATGATATTAGTTCACTTACTCCTACACAACAAGACGGATTAGACTGAACTAAATGAAGAGGTTGTGAAGACAAATGCTTTCATTTCTTTATTTACTACCAGCCGTGTTAACGGAAAGGAGATGAGGAAGTAAATAAATAACCAAAGTACTTACACAGCTTATCATACAAACAAGTGCACAGCAGACTCGAGTGTTTACATTCATGTACTAGCTTATATTTCTCTTGCAATTACCATAACAAACAACATTTTGTCGAACAACAATTTTAAATGCGTTTTTACTCTGTAGACCCATAACAATGAATTTTCGACCCAAGGGTAATTGTGTTAAAATAGTCGAATAGATGTTCACTACAATCACATGAAAAATCTGCACTCATTTGGGCAACACACTGTATATATATAACATGAAAAGAAAAATAAATGCCGGAGTCGGGATTTGAACCGAGATATCTAAATTTATATCTTAGCGCTTTAACCAACTGAGCTATTCAGAAATACTAACACGAACATTTATTTTTCTTTTATATATTATATTATTCTCACTTTACACGAGAGGCAGCGGGATATTGTTCCAACTGCCATCTAGTGGCTACTATAACAAGTAGGCCCTAAGATTATTAAAGAAAATTTTTACTTTATAGCAGTAACGCTTGCATATTTAGATGTTATAACTATATTTTTTACATTTAGCAATGAAGGCCAATTATGACATGAAAATAAAAATAAATGCATGAGTCGGGATTTGAATCCGATATCCCTAACTTTACACGTTGGCGCTCTAACCAACTGAGCTACTCAGGAAGTTGGGATTACTGAGTAGATCAGTTGGTTAGAGCGCTAACGTATAAAGTTAGAGATCTCGGGTTCAAATCCCGACTGAGGCATTTATTTTTCTTTTCATGTCATAATTGGCCTTCATTGCTAAATGTCAAATGTCAAATATATGTACAGAGTTTAGAGACTCGGGTTCAAATCCCGACTCAAGCACTCATTTTTCTTTTCATATCATATATATGTTTTGAGGTGAAAATTATGGTCGGCAAATGGGAGAGAACGTTCTAAAAATACATACAAAACTTTGCAACTAAGGGCTGATAAAATTATATATTATTATGATAAATATAATTTATCATAAGTAATGCCACGAGTGAGCTCCAAATTATCGATAAATTCACGACTCACGAAGTGAGGAGTTTGGAAATCAAGAGTGCATTTGTTAGGACTATTTAACGAATAAAATTAAGCTGTTTACTCACAAATCATTATTTAACTATAGTTATTTTAAAATATTTATATATTTAATGTAAGCGGCGATGTTTGAAAACGAATGAGAAACGATTCTTACGCTACATTTGTTCATTACTGCAACCAGATCATATTATTTATTGCCAACGGATCGCAGTATTGTAAGAATGCACCATAGTGGAGAAATTTATAACCAACATTATATGTATTAATTAATTTCTGATGTCCTAAGATGTAAATATGTCAATTATATTTTTCTGGAACGTAAATTCCTGGGAAATAATACATTTAAGAAAGTGCAAACAGTGGTTTCTTTTCTTTTTTTGTGGTATAATCAATTGTTGCAAATGTTTTTTATATATTATCTCCCACAAGCACTATGTGTTTACATTCGTGCACTATATATACAATCTGGTAGCCACATTCCGACACTGCAAAATAATGCTATGACCTATTCAGAATGTTAAAAAGGAGGAGCTTGATTTTAAAGTGATAAAATTAAACTGATAAAATCGAGGTAAAAAACGACTGTGATTGGTTGTAAATAAAAAATCATTGAAATGTGACACTCATTTGGGGCATGAGTTAAATAGTCAAGGTTAAACCCGTCTTATATCCAATACTGTGATAAGTACAATGCAAATATATTTTGGAAGCAAACATACCATTCACTGAGTTTAATGAGCTTGTTATATTGGATTAAGCACATTTCAATGTTTTCGACAGTAAGTCGCTGGTGCTTTGAGCTTTGAAGAACCGTGTAGGCCTATGTAGAGAGAAGAGAAACTCTCCTCTACATCTACAGGAATCAATGAAACATATCTTACAGGAGCTCGGAAAGGGATTTCTGTCAAAGTTCCAAAGATTTTCGCAACAGGATTATTTTTTAAATTGAATTCCAATTTGACTTTAATACTCTAACATAAACTTAAATTAATGCCAGTTCAGAATAAACTTGGTTTAAACTAATGCAGCAACATTTTTAGCCGATACCGAGGTTGTTCATGTGTAAATACTTCAGAAAAAAGTGCAAACCTATCCTATTAATAAGGGAACTGTTAACTATTGCATGCCGAAATCTACTTTGAAATTTCCCCAGAGAAGCGTTGTAGCGTACCAAGGTAGTGTCCAAAAAAATATGTGATGTTTTTAACTGCAAGGGACAGAAATCGAAGTCAGAATCCAGCAATGGCAATCCACTGTATGTAGCAGATGGAATCCCTGCTTCAGTAAGAGTGGAGTGAACTGAGGCGGCGCGGATGGCAGGAAGTGTGGGTTATCCATCTACTAATTCGAGGGTTGTATTACTTCCTTACAGTTTAAGTGAGAGATTTGGTACTAGATTTTAGTGCTTTGCAGTTAAAAACGTAAATAATTTTTTTGACAAGCCCTTGGAACATCATAACTCTTTTCTGAAAGAAATTTAAAGGTACATTTCGGCAATGCAATGGTTCATAGTTCCCTTTTTAGTAGACCCGAAAATGACAGTGACAAAAATATTATATATATATATATAATATGTGTGTGTGTGTGTGTGTGTGTGTGTGTGTGTCCGTGTGCCTATTAACGCTCTAACGGCCTCAACTTATTTTTTTTCGATCAAACTCGACGTATAAACGATTTAACAAAAAGGTAAGTTAGACTTCGTTAACCATCAAAATCGAATCAATAGGAGTGGGGGGTATCGGAAAGCTATATTTTAAAAATCGTTCTAAGAGCTGAAATGTTATATTTCTCATAAAACCTAGTAAGACATATATTCCATTGAAAGAAAACGATTCTCCAAATAAAAGTTATATCCAACCATTAGAAGCGGGGGTTCCCTGAAACACGAAATTTAAAAAAAAATCACTCTAGTGGGAGCCATGTTTGTTTTCTCGCAACGAAACTGGGTATATACGATTTAAGTAAAAAAATAAAGATATATTCCTAAACCAGCAAAATAGGACCATAAATCTGACTTGCTGAAAAATTAACTTAGATTTGCACCTATGTGATACATTTTTAAATTTGAAAATTGATTTCACATGTGTATGTTGGTCATAGTTTCTGGGATATTATTGGCGGTTTACATAATTATATTTTATGTTATTTTTAACTTCCGTTCAAGCGAGATTTAAATGATTTGGAAACAAGTTTGAAAAGCAAAACGGAGAGAAAAGAGAGGGAAAAAGTGCTGAAATATCAAAACAGAAACGATAATGGGAGAAATGTGCTAATATCACAAAGAGGTGCAAGAAAGTGAAAAAAAAATGTTTAAAAAGCAAAACGCAGAGAAAAGAGAGGGAAAAGGTGCTGAAATAGCAAAACAGAAGAGAAAAAGGGAGAAATGTGCTAATATCACAAAGAGGTGCAAGAAAGTGCAACAATTATGTTTATGTTGTATTGATAAATAGAATATTCTTGATGATAAGCGTAAAACAATATATTTGTATTGCTTCATTTCATATGTCAAAATACATATATTGGAATTTCCATATGAAAACAGGCATGTTTTATAAGGATGCTGCACCTTGGAATCATGTCTCTTGTGATTATCTCTCAAGCCTTTCAAGAAGTTTCTTTTTGTAGAATACACGTAACTGTACCAGTGAAATTGATGACATATTTCGAAAAAAGGAGAGCAGATATATTTTTTGTATCGGTGTGCATGGGCTTTCGTGCCTATTCCCGCTATACGATTGAAGAACTATATCCTATATATATACATACATATATACAAGAACGATAAGTATTTGGATTGGATTTGCCTGGTGGTTTAATGGATAGCACACTACTGGGGTACCAACCCAGAGGTCCGGGTTTAAATCCCGTTTAGGCATTTATTTTTCTTATCATGTTATATATATATATATATATATATATATATATATACGGAGTATATGCCATGAAAAGAAAAATTAGTGCATGGATTCGAACTCGGGATTTCTAACTATAAGTTAGTGCATTGCCGACCACGACAATCCAGGCATCCCAGCGAAAACATTAATTTGCCTTTTCTTATATAAAATTCTCGAATCATGAGGCAACGGGAAGAATCTGCAGTGCCATTTTACGGTTTCTATAACAAAAAAAGCATATTAATAAAAATATTTTTACTTTATAGCAGTGATGATTTTTTTTTATTTTGGCGTTACAATTGATTAAATGTTGACATTAAGCAATGAAAACTTTATATATATATTGTAACATCGATAAAGCGTCACTGCTATAAAGTAAAAATATTCTCTTAATTTGCTTACTTGTTATAGTCAGCTACTAGATGGCAGTGAAGACCGAGTTCTCGCGACATCTAGTAATAATGGAGAATATAATACATATATAAGAAAAATAAGTGCTTGAATTGGATTCGCCTGGTGGTGTAATGGATAACACGCTGAGGTACAGACTCAGAGTTCCGGGTTCGAATCCCGTCGAGGCATTTATTTTTCTTATCATGCCATATAATATAATATTATATATATATATATATATATATATATATATGGTCATTGTCATTTTCGGTGTCTATTACATAAGAACGGTGAAGAACCGTGATTAAAAAAAAATCATGATAATAACCTCAATTGCTTCATTTCTCCACCTACCTACCCCCCTCCACACACACACACACACACACATACATATATACACAAGACACACACAGTAAATACAGTAAAAAATTATTCAATTATAACTTCATATATCATAGATAAATTAATTGCACAGTAATACAAATAAAGATTGGAAATAACATATTGAAGTTCTTATTATTAATAATGCAGACTGCATTATTTGTGAAGAAGTTGGTAAAACACACGAATTTAATATTTTCCAAGTTACAAAACTGCGGATTTCTTAACACATAAGAATGTGATATTAAAATGATCTCGGTTAGAAATGTGCTTCCTGATAAACTGAAATGTAAACTTAAATTATATAAAATGAGAATAAGAACAGCGATGACATTTGGTATTAAAACACGGACGAAGGAAAAAAGTATGCTACGAGCTATAGATAAAAACAGATTATACAGAAAGAGAAACAAAGATGTTACACAACAATGCAATATAATGAACATAAAAAAGTATAAAAACTATAAAGAAAAAGTGAAAGCTCATATAGATAAAGCCAATTATATAAGGTTAATTAGAACAATCCGTGATCTAAATGCAAAAGTTAAAAGATATGTTGGCAGGGATGAAATAAAGAAACGTTTGCCCCGTGAATCACCTTTTGTATGATGATAAACAGGCCATAAGCCTTGTTAAAGGAAATAAGAAGAAAGTATTCCCTGTGACCAGAGATATAAGCACGCGATGTCTTTCACTAAATATAGTGAGATTATAAAGTTAACCTTGATTGACTTGTTCACTCTAGTATTCCATTAAGTACCCAAACAGCTTGATTTGAGACTAAGATATGTAAGCCTATAATCCGTCTCAAGAACTAAACATTTTAATTTAGAACTGGAAAGACAAGCAGTGACTGTCCTTGAATTATAATTGAATCTACCGGTCATGACATGTTAAATAAATGTTCACATTTGTAACACGTCAGAGGTCCTGTTGAAATCTACACCTTTTCTTATATAAAACATTGTTATAAACTAGCCTTATCCAAAATTAAAGGGAGTATGAAAGGCACACTTGCAGAACAGGTGAAAATATCATTATCAGCGAAAAATTAAACACGTTTAATCCATCCATAGTAATTCTGCCCGAAGCCAGGTCCTTCACAATGTCATGCTATGTTTGCAGCTTTACTAGGAAATTGTAGGTGTGGTAGCTTCCCTTTGCTTTCCATACCGGTGAAGGATGATGATGGTAATAAGGATGATGATGATGATGGCCATATTATTTCGGGGATCGTTTGGGCCTTAAAGTTTTCCTGGCAATTGCCTTACAGGTGAGGAAAAACCCCGATAAAAACCTCACCCAGAAAAACTGTCCCGACCGAGGATCGAACCCGGGCCCGCTGCGTGATAGTGCGTTTTGTCATACTTACCAACAATGGCGACCATTATTGAAAGTTAACTTCCCACATTTCGGGGTTGCCAACCTAAATAACTATACTATAACATTACATTTACACCCACGTGCGGGAAGTGAAACCACTGCCCTCTATGTATACTACGTACAATGTATATACAGAAAATGTCCAAAATATAGTGTTAATATTTAATACACAAGTGATCTTCTTGGTGATATAATATTAAAATATATATGTAGTCAATATGCCCATTTCACCCAATTAATGTTTAAAAATGGTCAACAAGTTTCTACAGCCAAGCTGTCATTCTCAAGACCAGATATCTGGTCTTGAGAATGACAGCTTGGCTGTAGAAACTTGTTGACCATTTTAAACATTAATTGGTGAAATGGGCATATTGACTACATATATATTTTAATATTAGTGTTAATATACATTATACGAAACAAATCACTGCATTTTAAATGAACTGAACTTATTTGAAACAGTATAAAACAATAAATACGTACTTGCGGCCATGTTATCAATAATTGTTCTCAAGGCCTCCTATTGTTTCAACTAATAAACATTGCCCACACTGTTAACGTTAGTCAATTGTTTATAATGAACTCAAATATTTCCAACAAAGATGTTATTATTTTACTATTGATTATTCTTTTAAAAACACCATCGCACAAAAAATAATGTACAACACACGTTTGTGAAGTGTTTTACAGAATATCGGAAATTAAAAACCTCACTATCGCTCGGTTTTTAGACATTTTTCCTCGATTCTGTAAAAACCACTTCCCAACCTCGCATCGTAATATACTATTACATTCCCTTTATCAAAAATTAATCTTTTTATCCATACTTATTTTAGGATACACTACATTAGACGTTAGATAAAGGAGAAAGATGGAAATTCGAGAACAAGTTACAAATGTTTTTTAATAAATGGAAGCGCACTGGCAAAACCACTCAGAAAAATTAATATATTCCACCTCTGCGGTCTAAGGGTAAAATTGTTCACTCAGACGTACCAGGCCCGGATTTGATCCCCTACCGGGAAAATATTCATGGATGAGGTATTTTTGGTTTTGTAAAACAAATTTCAGGAAATATCTTAAGACCTAAAATATCCCTTAAAGCCATCTGGCCATCATCATTATATATATTACATACACCTTGTATTAAAAATGCATATGGTATTGCAAATACCACATTAGAAATACACAGTCTAATGTTTACATCCAAAATAACGAAGACGCGACATTACCTTGATTTCGGTATTTTTTCTCACCATCTGACCATCATTATTATCTACACCATATATAACTTGTTTTAAAAATGCATAAGGTTTTATAAATATACAACAGAAACCACAGACTGATGATTAGGCCTACATCTAAAAATGAAGATGCTACCTTTATGTTAAAGTGTCTATAAACAATATAAACGAATGAAGACATGAAAAACATTGTATTTTAATCCAACAGGACATAGGACCGAATGACGAACAAAAGAGACTATAAATACACTTTTAATCACGGAGTCCTTTGGAGTTAAAAATATAATCATGAATATTCAAATAAATACTATTATAACAAACCTCTAATACAATTGAAGAGAAAAAAAATCTGCTTGATTTCGGAATATGAAACGAAAATCCACAACTTAAAGCGTTGGCACACTAACCAATTGTATTAATCCGGCAATCTAGGAGCGGACAAGACACAAATCTGTCTCTATTTGAAATCCCCATGCACATTACAAAAGAGTTTCAACCTGTTTTATTATAGGGCCTACCTATAAGCGTAACATTCCGTATTTTTAGTTGTAAAATTCAAGTCTTCTAATATCGAACAATTTTAACATCGATTATAACTAGAGTTTAAAAATTTAAAATATACCTTCTAAATATTCCATCTCACCTTGTAACACTGTTAACCGCTTTACCAATTTTATGTATCCAAACAAGTTTTCTTGAAATTCTAACTAACTCACTGGCACTATCGAAACCGTAGGTCCATGGCCGCGCGGACATAATCTCTCCATACATCCTTATCCTGAACTAATGTTTTCCAATCATACACTGTATAATCTACTTCCCTCAAATCATGGCTAATGTTATTCTCCCACTTCATTCTAGGTCTACCAACTGGGCGTTTTCCCTCTGGTTTCCCTACAAGAAGCTTCCATGCACGTCTTTCATTCCCCATTTGTGCCACATATACTTCCCATCAGAGTCTATGAGACTTAACAGTTCTTATTATATCTGGTTTCCTATAAAGACCATGTAATTCACTGCATGTGTAGTCTTTTCCATTAACCTAACTGTTCATCTCTCTTCGTGCCAAAAATTTTCCTAAGAACTTTATTCTCAAATACTCGTAATCTCCTTTCCTCCCTTAAAGCAAGAGTCCATGTTTCGCATCCATATAATATAACTGGTATAATAATAATTTTATATATCCTTTAGTTTAACGTTTTTTGAAAGGAGTTGGGACGTCAAGAGTCCCTGTAACGCATAATAGCACGCATTTCCAAAATTTTCTTGAAATTCTAGAGAACCAAATTGAATTTTCTGCATTGTAAATAAGCACTATATTTATCCTGTAGTATTTAGCGTGAACATTGTTGTTTCAGGTTAAAGCTGTACTTGCTACTGGATCTGTGTACTTTGCACCTGAGTGTTTGTACGGGACTTTAATAATCACTTGAGGGCGTAGCAATTGGCGATGTTTACGTCATCTGCTATTTATGACGCCCATGTTCTTCACAATTATGTAAAGCAGCGACAATCTGCTGCAAACTACAGGTTTATCGACTTGTAATATTCTTATGTCTTAAATAATGTATGAATTTATAAGACATGAAGTTTTTCTCTCTCAATGTTAGCGAATTATGAATCTTGTAACTATTATATATACAAATATATAAACTAACTATCTCTATGGCTTATGGAACTTGGAGATTCAATGCCACTCTTTCCGAGACCCCTATTCTCAGCCAACATAATACACTGATATTAATTAATCCCAGGGCTATTCAAAAAGAAGGAACATACTTCAAACATGTATTTCTTCCAAACTACAAAACAATATAATCACAATTCTAACATTCCTGGAATGAGAAAAGTACAAATTTTACTATTTTATGTATTCAATATGAGCACCATGTATTACTCGACAAATATCAAAACGGTGGCTCATTTTTTGTCACACACGAATCAGCTTGTCTCTATTTATCGAATTCACAACTTCAATAATTCGATGCTGCAGATTTTCAAGTTTGTCAGGCATAGGGGGGATAAAATTCGGTCTTTTACGTAAGCCCACAGCTAAAAATCATAAGGGGTTAGGTCAGGTGACCCGGGAGGCCAACCTGCGATGAAGTTGATCTTTTGCTCCGTCTCTTCCAATCTAACAGCGCCAATGCAACTATGATCGCAACTTCAAGCAACAGCGCCAATGAGGCCATGATCGGAACTTCAAACTGTTCTCTTTCTAGGAACGTTAGAATTGTGTTTCTATTTTTTGTAGTTTGGAAGAAATAAATGTTTTGAAATCTGTTCCATCTTTTTGAATAGCCCTATATATGGGAGTACTCCGTAGTATAGTTGGTAAGGCAATGCGCTACAAATCGGAAGGTCGAGAGTTCGAGTCCCGGTGGGGTCAAGATTTTTAAACTGGTCCAAAACTTCTGGCGGCACCATGGCCCTGGGGTCGGCTTAGCTTCTAATCGAATTGTGTACCAGACGCTTGTTCTGGAAGTAAAGACGGCTGTTACTCAGGGCTGAAAACCCAGCTGACATCAACTGCCACGGTGATCTAGTGGTTATGCTCCTTGTATTTGGTCCCGAGGATTGCGTGTTCAAACCCTGTCGGGGTATATAGATTTTTAGGATGGTGAAATCTAATAAGTAAGTCCTCCGTTGAGGTAAATCGTCACAAAGTAAAGTAGATTATTAGCAGATCCCGTCGTCCTCACTAGGTTAAAATTGTGAACTACTGTTATTGTTTTACGACGCTTTTGACACTAGCGGCCTTCCAGCGTTGTCAGAGTCAGTAGCTACCGTCGACGCTGAAAGGCCGCCGATGTTAAATGTTAGTAGCCATATATCCTACGGCTGACGGCGGAAGTCAGTTTCCGAAAATCCTACAATTCTTAAAAGTTTTTTTTTAATTTAATCTAGTTGAGAACGTCGGCACCTGCCATGTATCTATTTTAATAGTTTATTTTGTATTAATGACAAGTTATAGGTTTAATAAATAATAGTTTTAAAAAACTAAAAGAACACGCTTTATTAGAAAACTAAAAAATGAAAAATAATTTTAATTTCCAATACGCTTGGGATAAAATAAAGTGGTGAACAAAAAAATCATCTCCAACACATATAGAATAAAATTAGAGTTATCAACAAAAAGAAAATAATTTTACCATCAAAAGCGTGGCGTGCTCTATATCAATTAATATATTTGATAATAAACAGATATTGGTAAAAGTAAGCTCTCTAAGAAGAAAATGTAAAAATCATAAAAATCACCCCACGCTTTTGATGGTAAAATTATTTTCTTTTTGTTGATAACTCTAATTTTATTCTATATGTGTTGGAGATGATTTTTTTGTTCACCACTTTATTTTATCCCAAGCGTATTGGAAATTAAAATTATTTTTCATTTTTTAGTTTTCTAATAAAGCGTGTTCTTTTAGTTTTTTAAAACTATTATTTATTTTTTATTTTTTAGTTTTAATATTTTACAGAATAAGATAAAAATGTAAATATCTTTAAATTCGATACTATTGTAGTATGAGCTAAAAGTAATACTCTTCTAAAAAAAAACCCTCGCAGCCGGATTTGAACCAGCGACGTATGGATTACTGAAATTATATACCACTATGAAGAGTTCACTGCTCTACCAAACTGAGCTCTTACAACGATTGACTAAGAACTCGACAAGTCCGCAACCTATTATACCAGTTTTCATTTTTTTTGATTTTCGGATGATTTTGGCCAGGATTTTAGAAACAAAATATGAAATTATTGTATTGTCACGGGTTCTCTACACGTATACAAAGTTTCAAGTCGATCCAATGTTTCTAAGTGGGTGAAAATCGCGTTGAAAGATTCCGTTACATTGATACAAAAACACGTTTGTTTTTTTATTTTCTGATGATTATGGCCAGGATTTTAGAAAATAAATATGAAATTATTGTATTGTCACGGGTCCTCTACAAGTATACAAAGTTTCAAGTCAATCCAATGTTTCTAAGTGGGTGAAAATCGCATTGAAATATTCCGTTACATTGATACAAAAACACTTTTTTTTTTTTTTTCTGATGATTATGGCCAGGATTTTAGGAAACAAATATGAAATTATTGTATTGCCACGGGTCCTCTATAAGTATACAAAGTTTCAAGTCGACCCGATGATTTTAAGTGGGTGAAAATCGCGTTGAAAGATTCCGTTACATAGATAGATAGATAGATAGGTAGACAGACAGACAGATAGATAGACAGATAGACAGATAGATAGACATATAGATAGACATATAGATAGACATATAGATAGACAGACAGACAGACAGACAGACAGACAGACAGACAGACAGACAGACAGACAGACAGACAGACAGATAGACAGTTAGATAGATAGATAGATAGATAGATAGATAGATAGATAGATAGATAGATACAGGTCAAGCTAATATAAAGCGTGTAATAAATACAAAATACACTTTTTTTCATTTTTCTGATGATTCTGGTCATGATTTTAGAAACAAAATATGGAAATATTGTTTTGTCGCGGGTCTTTTACAAGTATACAAAGTTTCAAGTCAATCCAATGATTTTAAGTGGGTGAAAATCGCGTTGAAAGATTCCGTTTACATAGATAGATAGATAGATACAGGTCAAGCTAATATAAAGCGTGTAAAAAAAGACATAACTTTAGAATCTGCATAGCAATTAATCATAATTACGAATTTATCAACATCAGATATTTAACATTAAATATCACTTCTCACCCAATGACAAATTAAATTTGAAGAGAAAATATATGCCTAAATCGGGATTTGAACCCAACATCTCTGGTTCTGTACACTGTATTGGCTTCAAATCCCGATTTACGCATATATTTTTCTCTTCAAATTTAATTTGTCATTGAATGAGAAGTGATAAATTTAATATTAAATATCGAATATTAACTTTACTTACTAGAAATGTGATGTGTTGATTTCAATTTTAAAGTGCTTTTATTTAAGAGACCGCCAGATGTTGTTGGTGGAACAAAAATTCACTGCTATCTGAAGCACGGGAATCGTATTAGTTAGTATAAGAGAAAAATCTATGTTTAAATCGTGATGCCTAGTAGCTTAAATCGTTAAAGCACTGGTGTACAGAGATATTGGGTTCAAATCCCGATTTAGGTACATATTTTTCTTTTCAATTCTAATTTATCAACATCACTCACACTGGCATCATGTTGTAACTGAGAAGGCTTATTAGTCATTACAAAATAATTTTGTTGTGAATGCAAGCACATAACAGTCATAAGAGTCACGGCGGATGTTATTAAACTAAAGGTATAAACAAACACTATTACATTAAAACATCACAGTAAAGAATAGAAAATACCTTAGTTTAAAAGGTGTTTGTGTGTATTAACAGATACCTCTGATCTCGTTTCAAATAAAATTAACATGTATCAAAAAGTTGCTTAAATACCAACTTCATCAAAGGCGGAAAATATTTTAAGAATATACATAATACTATTTCTAGAACGGATAGTTTAAGAAACAGTGTAATTAAACAAAATATGAATGTTAAAACTTGAATTGTGGGTTTCATAAAAAAACAGAATTAAAAGGTCATGTAAAAAATGACAGAAGACATATTCCCAAGAATAATACTAGAATGGGTGCCACCTGGTGGATGAAGAGGACTAATAATGTTTAAAGTGGCATGAGGGAAAAGGGAGATTATAGAGATTGGGATGACAGAGAGATGTGGAAGAGAGTGACAGAAGATTAATTGGGACCAGGAAGATGCTGTGTAACCTTAAAATGTATACAACATAAATGCTGGAGGTAATAAAAGATAAATGGAGAAACGTGTGAGTAAATTAAAATAATCATGTTACCGGATATGAAAAGCATTACATAAGCATCTGCTATATTGACGCAGGCGCCCAGAAGAAGGTTGTAACACTTTTTTTAAGTTGATTTTTACATGGAAATATGTCCCAACAACTTTTTTTCATGTAAAACTCAAGATTGGAAACAATTATGGTTAAACCTTTTCTGAGCGGCTACTCATTTATTAATTAACGAGATTTGTATCCATGGTGTTTTATCTCTCTCTCTCTCTCTCTCTCTCTCTCTCTCTCTCTCTCTCTCTCTCTCTCTCTCTCTCTCTCTCTCTCTCTCTCTCTCTCTCTCTCTCTCTTTACCTTAAAAGGGAACTCTCAACTATTGCATGTTGAAACCTACCTTGAAATTTGTTCCAGAGAAACGTGTCCAAAAAATATCTACCTTTTTTAACTGCAAGGTCCTAAAATCCAGCGCCAAATTTCTCATTTCTACTATAAATAAATAAAAAATAAATAAAATAAGGAAGTAATGCAAGGAGATTGGATAACCCTCAATACCTTGCCGTCCACTCTGCGTTCTGCCTCACTTAATTATGCTCTTACTCATGCAGGGAGTTCATCTGCTCCATACAGTGGGTTGTCATTGCTGAATTCTGGCTTCGATTTATGTTCCTTGCAGTTAATAACGACAGATAAATTTTTGGTCACGGCCTTGATACATCACTGGGAGATATTTCAAGAGAGGTTTCGCATGTAATGGTTGACATATTTAATAATAGGGATTTTTTATAGTTTATAATATTGATATAATTCTTTACTACCGGTATCTAAAGGTATCTTACTTTTAACATTAGTCATTATTTTAATTATGCATTCTCTTCAAGCTTCTTTTATTAATCAAACTTTTTAATTAATAATGAAAATTCTATTAATGTAATCCCTTCGGTTCCCTTGTTAGTTAAACCTCTCCTTTATAGGTACTTTTATAAGCACCATGTCGCACTGTCCTTACAAGGAAATGATCACAAACATTTAATCACATAAGGACATGATGGCCTCCCTGTATGAGTATTCTGCTCAATTTCAGGCAACTTTCGAGACAACACGAACATTTAAGACAAGACACACCATTCACTCATTCATACTAAAGGCGAATATGATACAAATGTTGAGTATGATACCCAGTTGATGTTCGGGGACCATTTGGACCCACAGAAGTTTCCCGACGTTTGTCTTAAAGGTGGGGAACCCCGAAAAACCCCTCACCCAGGAAAGATGTCCCGGCGAGAGATCGAATCAGGGTCCGCTGCATACGAGACAACAATGTTACCCCGAGATCCATACTATATTACTTCTTCTCCATCGTAGTTTAGCCTCTCACCTTAAAGTCACATTTACATGCTATACGCCGTCCAGCGAAGTGCTATATTAAATTTAATTTAATTTAATTACAATAAAAATATCGATCTAACTACAAATAAGAATAATATTAAAAAATATGCAAGATGTAGCACCAAATATATGGCCACGCGTATAAATACATTATTAAATAGGAATGGGGGAGTAAACCAACCTAGAGAAAATTTCAACAAGAGACGGAAATAAAAATATCTGGGAGTAATAATTACAAACAAGAATAATGTGCAAAAAAAAATAACAAACTTAATTCTGAAAACCCATGCAGTTATGCATTACACAGACTCTTTTCATCCCAATTTAACTTGGTCTCTTACTTATAAGAGTAAAAGTTAATCTTGAAAAAATTAATAATGGACGAAACGGTTTTTCTCAGAATTTTCTCCCGTTTTCCCTGCCACAATTTCATTCCACCGTTTCTCCATACTCATATCATCCATTTCGTTTATCTGCTCCTGTGATGGTGCGTCAGGCGTAGTCGGCCGAAACCTTTATCATTCACAGACCTCTATATAAGGGGCTTTATCTCATCTCATCCCTTGATCCGATCCTGAGTTGTACACGCGTTGGAGATATTATTTATTTACAAATGATTAATAATACTTGAAAATAAAGTTCTTTTCCAAATGTTTGTGCCAATGAGTGCCGAACAGACTGTTAATTGGAGATAACGTTATAACAGTGAGCTACATGATCTTTATAGGGTAGCAAAGTAAAAAGAACAGTTAAGTCTCCGTAGCCTGTATTGGGCAGATTGAGAACTGAAGGACGGGCATGGAAAATTAAAGGAAAACCACAGGGAAACGGCCAGTAAATAGACCTAGAATGGGATGAGGGAATAATATTTACTATGATTTAAGATAAGTGAATTACAGGGAATAATTGGAAAAATCTCAGGATACGGATGTATGGAGAGCTTTTATCCAGGCGGCCATGACCCTCCGGGTAAGATACTGCCAGTGAGTGAGTTTGTTAGGTACACAAGTTGTAAAAAAACAGACGGAATTATAGTAACAGGTTACTCTGTACACATACAAATAAAATGGAGTGTGAGAAAGGAAAAAAAATATATATATATATATATATAAAAAAATATGATCAAGGATGAAATAGAATACAAAATAAAGCTAGTGAGGGAGCTATCATCTCCAGTTTGCTGAAATGTGTCAGCTACTTTTTCATTATGTCGGAGAATGCCCGAATTTCAGCGAACTGCATTCTCGTCACGTGAAGACATCACCTCAGTCCTACCAACTTACGAAACCATAAATCCTGATAAGCGTCTCGAGTAAGTGGATTCAAACACATATCTTACCTAACACTAAACTCCATCAAAACTGGGTTCACCAGCTTTAAAACACGAGATGGAAAAGTTCCTCAATCAATACGAGCAATCTCAAGGAATAATAACCAAAATCCTAATTCATAGACTAAATCTTGTTTTATATATATGTATGAGTATGAGTCTGTCGGTTTGTATGTCTTGAGACGGTTATTTATCCTTTCATCTACAAGGTATGGGCCTGTTGACCCGTTCCGCTCCCCGGTGCACTATATGCTGCAGACGCAGGTCGTCTTTCCAACGACGTTTTGGTCTTCCTACATTTCTTCGGCCTAGAGGTTTATAATGGAGCAGTTGTTTTGATAAACGATTATTTGACATTCTTTGTATATGCTCAAACCAATTACGTTTATTTGTGTGTATTCTCTCGTTTATATTATAGATTTGTAGTTCATCTCTGATATCTTGACTTTTCTTTTGATCTCTTAGAGATACACGTGCAACTGATCTGAGAAATCTCATTTCTATTGTCTCAATTTTATTTTTATCAGAGATCGTTAAAGGTCAAGTCTCAGACCCGTATGTTAATGTTGGAACGGCTACTGTTTTGTAAAATTTTAATTGAGTTTCCCTTGTGGTCTTATTTCTCAAATAACTTCTTATTGAACCACATATCTGTTGAAATTTCCCTAATTTCTTCTCCATGTCCAAATTTTGCTGGTACGATATCATGCATCCCAGATAATTGAAACAAGTTACTTGTTCAATTATGTTTGCTCCAATTACAATTTTTGTCCTTTTATGCTGAGTTCCAATAAATGCCATTCACTTTGTTTTCTTTGTGATATATTTAAATTATAATCTTTTATTAGCTTCCATAATTTATTAACTGATCTTTGTAGTTGATTTTCTGAGGAAGCTACAATGATCTGGTCATCTGCGAATAAAAGACAGTTCATTTTCGTACCGTTTATCATAAAATGTTCATCTAAAAAGTTTGCCATGTACTAATGATATCATCTAAATATGTATTAAAAAGTATTGGCGAAAGAGGGCAACCTTGTCGAAGTCCATTGTTGATTTCTACGCAAGTTTCTCCAGAACCATTTCCTTTATCTATACGAATTTTTGTATTTTTATCCTTTCATTATATATTTAATTATTATAAATTAATTATAGGAATAAGCATAGTAATTTTAGATAGAATATACATGTGTATAAATTCCTGTAGCTCAACAAACAAAATTTGGTTCACATGGGAACATAAGTTCAAAATCGCACCTGAAACTTACAGGGCAGAATAGTTGCAGTTTGTATTCAAGTGAACACGTAGAGACAATAAAATTAAATAGCAAAAATAAATTGGAATAAACTTGAGGGTAAACCGCAATAATAAAGTTTATGTTTTTTTTTTTGGAAAACCATCTATAAAGGGTGCCGAAGTCTCAAATATCTCAAGCCACCCTAATGCAAAAAGATGTAAACAAGGTCCTGAGAACGAGGTCAAGCTAGCTGTCCGGGGAAACAAACAATGTGTGAATGTTGTCATGATGTCAAAATGTACGCGTGAATGATGCAGCCAATGAACATATATATATATTAATACTAATAATATGTAAACCAATTGAATGAGTGTTTAGAAATAAAAGTCACCGCCCTACAGATTCTCGGGAAAGGTGCTGGTAGAAGCCTAAGTAAAAATTATAAGAACAGTCGCTATCTTGCCCTGTCGGCGAGATATACACACACTCTCTCTCTCTCTTGGCCTGTTGGCGAGATATAGACTCTCGCGATCTTGCTTTTGGAAAGATATATATTTCTTCTGAGTCTTTATTAATTTTCTGCTTTTCGCGAGTAGGCGAGTTATTATACTAATTGATCTAAACGGTATATGATAGCGAGAATAGTAGAGGTCGTTTGGTCATTATAAACAAATTAAGGGAGAATACAGTCATTTCCCATTCGAAATAAAAGTTTGTGCTATTTACACGGTCTAAGTTCTAGGGATCGTGATAATCGAAAGATCGCTCCAGAATACCCAGTGTTTCTAGAGTATCAGGGGCGATATTTAAAGTAAATTGATAATTTTCATAGGAATATATCTACAAGTGTGTACAAATTAATTATAAAAAAATATATATAAAATAAAATTCTACAAATAACTATATTTGTATCGTCGAAGTTATTACTATTGTAGTTGCCTTCAAAGTTAGTCGTGTTTTCCCCTGAGAACCTCAATTGCTCTACCGAATCTCATCGCACCCGAGTTAGACCACCGCAGTCTACATATTTGTCCTTAATTTACTAAAAAAATTACTTAACCGATTTGAATGTTTTATTATTATTATTATTATTATTATTATTATTATTCTTATTATTATTCTTACAAGGATTAAACCTTATTGGTTCGTTCCGGCTCCAAGTATCACAGCTGCTTTGTCCATCTCTTTCGTGGGCGTCCCCGATCTCTTTTTTCTCTTCTCGGTTGATAGTTCAGATTTTTCCAAGACAATCTGTTGGTATCCTTTCTGCAGACATGTTCTCCTATACATTTCTATTTTATTTGCCAAACTGAATATTTGTAGTACTTTACGAATATCTTCACTTTGTTTTTTATCCATTAAAGTATATCCTGCCACAAATCCTAAATATTTCATTTCTGCAGCTTCTATTTCAGAGTCCATATTTCTGAGCCATACACTATTGCAAGCACAGCCAATACTTCATAAAATTTTAAATATTTTTTTTTGTTATTTTCTTTCTCAGTGTTTTTTTAAGGGTGCCACATACATATTGAAATAATTTATTAATTATGTATTTTTCTCTATTTTTTAGAGAATTTTTCTGGGAAAATTAACGTACGTACTATAGGGCCAGAACTAAAAAAAGGGCATCGTTGCACTAAAAAAAGTAGCTTTTAGATTCTTAAATGGCTTTCGCTGCCTAAACCGTAACAAATACACCAAATTAATGTACAAAGAATTGAATATCTAAAAAGATTCTACAAAAAGGCCTGCGCCAGCATACCGTATGTCTATCTTCTACAGATAACTCACAATAACAATTTTGAGTTCATTGATGCCAAGAAGAACGGGAGAAGTAGATTCCCGAGCAACGCCGGGTAATCAGCACAGGGTATCTAAAAATAATTACGATATAAATGTACAATTATTTTTCTCTTTACTTATTCAACTGAACATACAAACACATTTCATTATTTAGGCGTAGCAGCGCACGCGAGGTATTAGCTAGTAAAATATAAATTTATGTTATACAATGATCCCACTATAGGCCTTTGGAAGCCCTCGATGCAGTAGAAGGTTAAGGCTCCCACATTTCTTAGACAATAAAAACCGGATATCAACCGGGTTATCAGTCTTCCCTGACGGCCGCCTTCACCACCAGAACAAGCGCCTGGTACTCATTTCAGTTAGAGGATGATTCAAACCCTGAGCCAATGGTACCAGAAGATTTAGGCCATTTAAAGATTCTGACGCCACCATGACTCGAAATCTCGGCCTGTGCCTTAACCAACTATGCTACTGAGAGGCGTGGCGTGTCCCCATAAATTGATCTAATATAAATATAATATACCTACTACAGTATGATAAATATAATTCAATATAATATAATTAATTTATACTATAGAAATTTAATTTTCGCCAAGAGTTTCAAAGTCAAGTCACTGTATCTCTCACGAACACTGATGCTCAAGTCCGTTCAGCTGCGCAGACGTACTTCTATAGCAAAGCAACTCTGCAAGATGACTGGCTTATCACGTGATTATCACATCAGAAGTTATGTTATAAGGAATTGGAGGCAGCCAGCGGAGAATATCGGATCATTCATACGTCCTTGAAACCTCGGGCAAAAATTAAATCACTACAGTACATTAAACGTGTTATGACATCCAATATCATTCTTAATTAACTGATTCTAGCATGCGTGCCATAAACATTGCGCTGCAGCACAGAAATGATGACATAGTTAATCATATTTATTGCAACAAAAACATTACTTTAGACATATCGGTAATTATAGAAAGAAATAGTTCAATTAAGTGAAAATTATAATAATGTGATAATACTATGGCGCATTGGGCTGCTTTCGAGACTTAGCGGGCGGCGACGATAGTCGGCGTCTGGCCTTATATGGTAGGATGGAGGATACATTTTATTCAAATTTCTATTACAATTGGAAACTTAATTTAATTTGTATGTGTTAAACTGATTTGAAGTTTTTAATTGCTTATTTCAACATGTACAAAGAATGCCAAATAATCGTTTAACAAAACAGATGCTTCATTATACACCGCAAGACCGAAGAAATGTAGGAAGACCGAAACGACGTTGGAAGGACGACCTGTAGCATATTGTGCAGCGGGGGGCGGAACGGGCCAACAGGCCCATACCTTGAAGATGATGATGATGATGATGATGAAATGCTTATTTACTTAAAATTCACAGTGGTTTTAATGCAGATGCATTGTCTGCTATGCTATTCAATTTTGTTCCAGCACATATCATTAAATTTTTAGATGATAAAGAAGGCATATTATCGCCTCATTATGATTGGTTGTCCGCGCGACAATGCTTGACAATGATTAACATGCGGAATTATTATAGTGGCGGTAGTCGGCATCTTTGTATTTAATTATATATAACAGCTGCGTGGAAACAAAGCGAGTCGCTGGACAACCATCATAGTGAGGCGATAATACAACGCAATGGTATTAATAAGCTGTTGGTATATGCTTATGATGACGTATTTATGCAATAGCAAGGAAATACTAAAACCCAACGCCCATATTCTATTAAATTGCACTAAGAAACTGGGGCTGGGAGTAATGTCAATAAAACTAAATATATGACCACACGTAGAAATACATTATATAAGTAAATGATCAGTTATAAAAACAATTGAGGAAATGTTTGAAGTGACTGAATTCAAATACTTAGGAACAATAATTAAAGTAGGAAACCTGTATAGAAAGTAATTATACATAGGGTCAACACTGGAAACGCATGTTATTATACGATGCAGGGACTCTCGCTATGCCAATTTCTCTCGAAAAAAGTTTAACTAAAAATATATAAGACTGTTATTCTTCCAGTAATATTATAAAGTAGATGCGAAAAATTGTCTGTTACTTAAAATGAACGAGATTATTTAAAAATAAACTTTTTAGGAAAATTTTGAACTTAAGCGATGCGAACAGAGGGTTACTTCTATCATATCAGTTAGCTACATGATCTTTATGGGAAACCAGCGTAAAAAAAATCTCGTACGCTGCGATAGGCAGAGCAAGTAGCATACGAATGGGAAATGAAAGAGTGGCATAGAAATTTCTTGTAGGAAAACAATAGAGAAAACACCCATTAGATAGGCAAAAATGGGGTCAGAAAATAAGATTAAGCATAAATTGAAGGAGGTGAATTATACGATAATTGGAAAACATTTGAGGATAGGGATTAATGGAGAGCTTATGTCCGCGTGACCATGAAGCTATGGGTTCAGTAGTGCCACTTAGAATAATTATCATTATTATTTTAGTTGGAGTAAACGAATTTTCGAATCAATGAATTAAAGATAAACTTTAAAATCTATGTTATAAATTTAAATGTGTGAAATCTGCTATAATCCGTGATTCTTAAGGCCCTATGTCTCCTTGAATTAGTTTGAAGTACAAGAGAAATCCATTTTCCTTAAATCTGGATTAATGAAATCAGAAGCAAAAATAACAAAGAATAAATTAATGTGCATGGGAAAAAGAAGTAATAAAAAAATCAGACAAGAAAGTAAAAGTTAGTAAAACAAATGAAGACGAAAGTTAGGTGGTTTGGGAAAAGGGGTTGGAAACAAAACACTGTGCAAACACTGTTGGACGAGAGCGCTTGAAATATCACTCACAAATGTATTCAAATGAAGTAGATGCCCACCAAAACTTCTTGAATTTCAAAAACTTTTATTTGACATGCTAATTTTGTGTTAAAGTTCCATTTGTAACTCATTTCCCTTCATCCCCCATCAACTTTATTCCTATAATAAAAAAAGTTAATTTTCCCCTTTTTGAAGCTTCACCATGCAGTAGCCACAAATTCCAACAAGCGTTGTGAAATTCCTGCATAATTGTTTTTGCTTTCACGTATGTTTATACTCAAAGTTCTTAATTGGAGAGATCCACAGCGAATACTTTACATTCAATTGCTTTTATGATACTGAGAGTTCCACAGTGGCTTTGACCTCTGTTCTGCGACCGGCAGAAGGTTAGGTAAGTGAGCGGTCGCTGGCAATCGTCTACTCCAATTCACGGTAATTAATCTAATTAAAACTTACATGCAAACTGTACTCCCAGATAAAAAAGTCCCATGAATAAATGTGGCTGAGCCGAACGCCACGTGAGTCTAGGTTGTATTGCACACTTCGAAAACGTAGTTTGGCAATACGTATCATAATTTTAAAAAATATATATTTAATATCTTCTTGTATCTTGTAAGCCCATGTTTCCATTAACAGAGATTTAGGCGCTCTCCCCCTACAGGGAAGAATTTGAACCATATTAATTTAGTTACACTTGTTTTCGTATAGATGTCATTTGAGTGGTCCGTGGTCAGCGTTCCGCCTCAGACATCTAGGAAACCTAGGTAGTACTAGGACGGGAAAATTCGGTAAATTTTGCTTAGAGGCCTTTTCATTCAGGCTTAAGGATCTTTTACGAGCCTGAAAATCTTCAGACTCGGGACCCAAGACTTAAAATCCCTCCCGGAGGACTTGCTCCTTGGATTTTTCCATCCTAAAAAAATCCATCGACCCTCGGGGCCAGAGGCAAGGAGCATAACCACTAGTCCACCGCGGCCGATTACATTTTATATACAGAGAATTTAAAGTCACTAGCCATTTCTATGAAGGAAGGTAAGGATTGAAAAATCAATGTCATTGTGAAGTTTTACACATATTCTACTGCCTTTCTACATGATCGCCATCTAGCTGAAAACATACTCCTTTCAGTTGTAAAACAAAATGTAGACCTCAAATTTCAAACCGTGCTACTTCTGTGAGACGATTCCGTAAATCAAATACACGTGTTAAGGTAGTTTTTGTAGAGTGAAATGTAGAATTTTCCACATTGTGTTGAGAGGTGCATTCAACTTCTACTGCGGCGTCGAGTTGATGCTTTCGGACTATCATTGGCAATTTGAACCTGCTGTACTGTTTCTGCTGATACGCGTGGTCGTCTATGACATGCCTCGTCACACATATTGCCGGCACGCTTAAATTTGTTTATAAGCAGACGAATGTGTGTCATTGTTATGGCTGGTTTACGGAATTAATGGGTAATTTCAGCTCTGGCGTCTTCATATGACAATTCGCGTACCCGTGCATAAACAATGGAAACCCGTTCTTCCGCGATAGCGAGTATAAAATGTTGTACTAAGATAACGGTTGTACTCGGTGGCAAAAAAAAAAAAAAAAAAAAACAATAGTATGATGATCTTCTAGGCTGTGGCCGTGGTCTTCAGGCTTGTATAGTCCACACCACAGACGAGAAGAATGAAAGCAAGGGACGAAGGGGGGCACGGGGAATTGCAAGCGATACAGTGGCTTACTACCTGAGAATTTAGGAACAGTCCATGATGTCACTCACATCTGTATATTATTTCAGGTGTATTCAATTTTGTTACATATTTTGTGTTTTACGGTAATTAAATTTGCTCTTCTTATTCAGTTTAGTTACTTTATATTTTAATGTTTCGTAATGTTTCGGGGTGTAAGAGGTAGTGATGTGCATTCTATAACCTCTCCTACCTAATTCTCAACCTCACCTGCACGTGGTACACCCTGCTTTTAACTAACGAGGTAATGGGGACCGAGTCACGGCGGTATAACCGTTCCATCGAATATGGAGGAAATTCCATATTTTGAACGCCTGACTAGAGGCTATAAGGTAGCAGCCCTACCACTAGTCTTGCTCTGCGGATGGTTGGTAACCAACCCAGGGGACTTCCTACTACTCGAAGAAACTTAAGCAAAGACTGGAATGATCACACTGATGACGACAAAGCAAGAAATAGGTTAATGATTAAGGATCTCAAAGTTGCAACATGGAATGTGAGAGGAATAACACATAAAGAAGAAGAGTTAGAAGTAGAGTTAGACAAAAGAAAAATTGACATTGCCATTATTTCGGAAACAAAAAAGAAGAACAAAGGATCAGAAGAATTAGGAAAATATGTAATGATTTATTCTGGAGTTCCAGCAGAGAACTGGGCATCATCAGGAGTCGCAATTTTAATAAGGAAAAATTTGCAACACAACATTTTATATTACCAATGGATTTCCCCAAAAATTGTAACAGTTAGAATAAAAATTTTAGGACATAATTTGAATATAATTGGAATTTATGCCCCTGTAGAAGGAAACGATTCAGAAACCACAGAATTTTATGATATTTTACAAGAAACCATTGACAAAGTAAATAAACAAGATTATCTCATAATTGCTGGTGATTTTAATGCAAGAGTCGGAAATCAACCGATAAGAGAATGCATTGGATCAGAAGGAGAACCAACTTGCAACAATAATGGTAAACTACTAATAGATTTTTGCATATTCAATAATTTAAGAATCACAAACTCCTTCTTTAGACACAAGAAAATACACAAATATACATGGGCAGCAAGGGGATCAAAGTCTATAATAGATTATGTACTAATTAATAATAAATTTAAAAAGTCTGTAAATGATACTAGAGTATACAGAGGAAGTGAAATTGATAGTGACCATTTTCTTGTTGAAAGCAAAATAAAATTATATCACAAACACATCAGCACAAGAAAATACAAGCAGACAGTACAAAATAAGATACCAAAAAAGTTAAAAATTCACTTATTGGAAGACCAAAGTACACAAATATTATATCAAACTAGAATAAAGAATAAACTTAAAACAAGCACGGGCGATATTGAAGAGGACTGGATAAATCTAAAACAAGCAATCATGGAAGCAGCATATGAGAGTCTCGGATATAAACAAATCAAAAACAAAAAGAGATTACGAACCTGGAATCCCGAATTAAAAGAAAATATTGAACAAAAGAAAAAAGCCTATAAAGTGTATTTACAAACTAAACAAGAGGAACATTATACAGAATATAAAAAACTCAGAGCTAAGGTTCGTAAATTGTCTAGAAAATACAGAAGGGATGATTGGGATAAATTTGTAAAATCCTTAGAACGTGATATTACAGGAGCACAAAGACAGGGATTTAAAATATTCAAAAAATTACAGATGGAAACAAAAGACAAAATTAATGTTAATCTGATACCAAAACAAGACTGGATTACTTACTACAAAAATCTTTGGTCAGAACCGAACACTCACACTGAAAAAATTACTTCGAATTTGACTTGTGAAAATGAAATAGAAAAACCAGACATAACAATGGACGAACTAGAAGAAGTTTTAAAGAAGGCCAAGAACAGGAAAAGTCCAGGTTTAGATGATTTAAATTTAGAACTTTTTAAGTATGGAGGAACTGCCTTGAAAGAGAAACTATTAGAACTTTTTAACAATATTTGGCATTGTCTTAATATTCCAACGGATTGGGAAACGGGTCTAGTAATTAATATACATAAAAAAGGTCAGAAAAACAAATGTGATAACTACCGAGGCATTACCTTACTCCCAACTGCATCTAAATTATATGCCAACATAATTAAAAATAAGTTATCAGTAAGTACTGAAACATTTTTGGAAGAAGAACAATGTGGATTTAGAAAAGGGAGGAGCACTATAGATGCAATATTTACCCTGCAACAAATTATGGAAAAAAGGAGAGAATTTAATCTCCCACTGTACATACTATTTATAGATTATGAAAAGGCATATGATAATGTAAACCGAGATAAACTTTGGCAGATACTGCATGAAGAACATATACACTCACATGTAATACGAGCCATACAAAGCTTATATCAAAATTCTAAAATCAAAATTAAATTACCAGATGGAGAAATAACAGAACACATAAACACAGGCAAAGGTGTTCGACAAGGATGTGGACTATCTCCACTCTTATTTAATATATATATTAACAGAATAGTGCAAGAATGGAAACAAACAGTAAACAGTGGAATTTCAATAACTAGGAATAAAATAATTCAAACAATATTATATGCTGATGATCAAATAATATTATCAGATTCCGAAGATAGCTTACAAATAGCAGCATATCAATTATTCAAAATTGCCAGCAAATATAATATGAAAATTTCCACATCAAAATCCAAAACAATGGCAATGTGTGGAAAAAACATACAACGGGTGAAAATTGAGATTGATGGAAAAATTATAGAACAAGTGTCAGATTTCTCTTACTTAGGAAGTGTATTTGCAGAGTATAAGAGTGACATTGATTCAAAATTACAAAAATATAATAAAATGAATGGGGTAATACGAAGACATTTTGGTAAACAGATGAGGACAGAGACAAAACTAAGATTACATAACGTCACATCAAAAGCTGCTCTAAAATACGGAAGTGAAATTTGGATTTTAAATAAAAGAAACTCTCATAAACTTCAAGTAAGCCAAATGCGCTTCTTACGATCATTGTTAGGAGTTAATAGACTGGATCACCAAAGGAACACTACTATCAGAGGAAAACTTGGAGTAGCAAGTTTAAATGAAGATATCCAAAGATACCAACAAGAATGGAAAAATCATCTGAGAAGAATGGCAAGAAATAGACTTCCAAAATTGGCATTCCAATATACCCCAACTGGACATAGGGACCAAGGAAGACCAAAACATCGGTGGAAAGATCAAGACCATCTTCGCTAGGTTTACCGTACAGGCCACATGGCCTAAAACGAATTTGTTCATGATGATGATGATGATGATGTTTCGTAGTTCATTGTGAGGTAAGGGTGATTATTAATTTTTTTAAATGTGTAAGCAAGACTCGGAACTAACACGCCCGCTCAGCGTCTAAATGAAGGTAAGTTATAGTACAATCCTTCATGATATAATGTGCCTACTGCTTTCATACACTTCGTCTGTGCACTGTAGTTCCCCGACGTTTCGCCAGAGATTGCGTCCGGCATCTTCAAGACGTATGACCGGCCCACTGCAGTCTATGAAAATTAACTGTTCTTATTACATAAAGATTAAGAAGCTCATTGTTATGTTGTTTTCATGTCTCCCATAAAGATCATGTACTTCACTTAATTTAGTCGTCTCCATTTACCTGTCTCTTCGCCTGTCTTTGATTCAAAAATGTTCCAATGAAGTTCGTTCTCAAATATTCTTAATCTTTACGTTTCCCAAGAATTAGTATATGTTTCGCATCCATATAACTGGAAGGATAAAAAACATGTACTAATAATAATATCAACACTATTATTATTATTATTATTATTATTATTACTCATCATCATCATCATCCGGTATCATGGCACCTGCCACCGTCTTCCGGAAACCAAATGCCATTCCTCTCTATTCATCCATTGATCTTCCTCCATTCCTCTGATATTCACATTATTATTACTGTGCTTATTATTATTAATACTATATTATTATTGTTGTTATTCTTATTACTGTTATTAATATTGTTATTATTGTTATAATAATAATAATAATAATAATAATAATAATAAGCGGAGTTACGCTGCCCCGATGATATGTGTGATATATATGATATATGATAATAGGATTAAGGCCTCTCCTGTTGCATCATTACATTAATATAAGAGCAGGCGTATTAATAAAAACTAATTACGGTACGTGTTAATATTACCTAATAATTTAAATTTCAAACCGAAATAATGGCTGATATATATTATATCTTTCAATGTGTAAATTTGGATCTATATTCTGAATCTTTAAATGATCAGACAGAATAAATTAAAAATATATATTTTATACTTTATGATTACTTTATCTTTAGTTTTTAGTTAGTTTTTTATAAAGTGAAATTGTATTTTTTAAGTTTGAAATATTGCATGTTTTCCGTTTTACTGGATGCAAGAGATGCAACAATGAACAACTGTTGCGGAGCCAAGCATCCACTTGATATGCCGGACCAGCCTTTTATTGATCACATCGGCCCAAGACTTACAAGGCAATATCACGAGAAAATACGAGCTGTAGTTACGGGCTCTGACAACTAGGTCGCAGCAGTGGGCTTTAAATGATAGGCAATCATCATTTATCCTACAGCTCAGATCATTGGACCATTTTCTAAAAATCTTCGTCTTGAAAGCTCTGCTTTATGTTATATAATGCGTTCTGTTGGATTCCAGCGATTTTTCAAATCGTTTATAATCATGGCTAAGATTTATACGTATGTACTAGTATTTTTTCTTTTAATAGTATAGTTAAAAATTCCTCCTTTATGTGATTCTTGCCGACCATTTGGCATATCACTTGTATGGATGATAATGATAGAATATTAATTAATAATTCGCTAATTACGATACATATCAACTGAATTGTTATAGAGAGGCGTCACATAAAATACTAACTCAAAAAAGTTCAACAACAATACTAATTATTTTATGTTACAAATAATGCAGCCAAACTGTGAGAATAATAGTTTTATATATTTTCAGTTTAATATATGTATATATATTTTTTTGAGAAGTTGAGGCGAGGGGTGTCCCTGCAATGCGTTAATATCATGCGTATTGAGAAGAAAAAAAACAAACTCTTGTACTCCTAACTTCTTTCAAACGAATTAAACTAAAAGTATAAAAATATTATATTACGATGCGAGATTGGGAAGTGTTTTTTTACAGAATCGAGGAAAGTGTTTAAAAACCGAGCGATAGCGAGGTTTTTAATTTCCGAGATTCTGTAAAACACTTCACAAACGTGCGTTGTGCATTATTTTTTGCGCGATGGTGTTTTCAAAATAATAAATAATAGTAAAATAATAACACCGTTGTTGGAAATATTTGCGTTCATTATACACAATTGAATAACGTTAACAGTGTGGGCAATGTTTATTAGTTGAAACTACAGGAGGCCATGAGACTAATTAGTGATAACATGGCGACAAGTACGTATTTATTTTTTATATTGCTCCAAATAAAACATTATTCATTTAAAATGTGATTTGTTTTGTATAATGTATATCAATACTACCTTTTGGATATTTTTTGTATATACATTGTTATAGTATGCCCTACATAGAGGGCAGTGGTTTCACACGCGTGTTTGTAATATATAATATTACAGTAATTATTTAGTTTGGCAACCCCGAAATGTAGGAAGTTCAACTTTCAATCGTGGTCGCCATTGCTGTAAGTACGACAAAACGCACTATCGCGCAAAAACTATTATTTGCCCAATTATGGATGCAAAACATGGACTTTACTTTAAGGAAGGAGGAAAGATTACGAGTATTTGAGATTAAATTTCTTACGAAAAATTTTGGACCAAAAAGAGACGAAAAGAAGGCAAATGAGGAAGACTACATAACATGATCTATATAGGAAACCACATCATAATAAGAACAGTTAATACTAATAAAATACATTATTTAAAACCGTTGAGGTGGATAGTCATAAAATAAAATAAAGTTAAAATGTACCTTCCTAAGTCAGGGCCGTCGTCCTCAACTTATAAAATATGTATGATTTTTTGTCTGAAGGCCTTCAGACGGCTCTGACCTAAGAAGGTGCATTTTAACATTATTTTATTTTAAGAATAGTTAAGTCTCATAGACTGCGACGAGCAGGACATGTCCCACGAATGGGGAATTAAAAAGAGGGGTATGTAAACTCCTTGTAGAAAAGCCAGAAGGAAAGCTCCCAGTTTGTAGACCAAGTTGAGAGAATAACTTTAACCATGATTTGAGGGGACATACAGGAAATTATTGGAAAACATTAACTCAGGATAGGGATGTATGGAGAGCTTATGTCCGCGCGGCAATGAATCTACGGGTTCGATAGTGCTAGTGAATTATGTATATTGTGATTAATTCCTAACAAATTTGGATAATCAAAAAATCAAACATTTTTTATTAATCAATAACATTCTGGCAGTCGAAATGATTGTTTTCAGAAGATATAGAAATAAGATTAGATAAAATAGTAAATACCAAATTTACAAATAAGAGAAAATATGGGATGAGATGAAATTATCCATCGTACGATCACTTTTTACATACACTGTACATAAAGTCGTGATGCCCTTTGTAGTTAGAGAGACTATAATAAGAAATAAAACATTTATTTTTTAATACTCTGCATTAATCAAACTTTTGGATTAGGAATAAACTACGTTTTGCGATAAGAAAGAATTTACGCATGCGCGAATGTAATAGGATGCGCTCCGTGATATGTCATTATCAGTGGAAAACGTTACAATGCTCTAGGTGTGACTTACTATGGACAGGAAGCTTGTGGTCAAGGTCGCCCATGTTCGAGGTCTCCTAGTCGACCTTGTACACAGTCACATATGTACAGTCTATTTAAAAATGTAATGAATCTGATTAAACAAGAAATCCATTTGTCACTTTTTCACTTCCTACGTTTATGATCCACAGTTAGAAATCCTCTCTCGATAGGACATGTCCGTGCAAAGCCCGGGTAGCGTAGGGCATGTAAAAGAACCTTCCTATAAGGGAGAGGCTAAACAAATTTTTAATGATTCTAGTTAGAGAATCAGTTTTTCGGGTAAATTATTTTGGAGATTTCTTTGTAGAGTAAAGAGAGGAAAGAGTTGAAAGATTCGTTTATTTCTGTACAAATGTCAGATGAGTATAAGATAAAAGTTATTTTGTACTGTTAAATTGGAGATGCAGAGATTGAGGAAAATATGCCGCAATGCTTGAATTTCACATGTAGAATTCCCGAGGGACAGGAATTCCAGTTACAAAATTTTATGTACGGAAGTATTGTGCAGAATCACATGTGGACATACGTGACCTGTTTGTATATATACTAAGTAGCATCAACTCTAGCAAATATCTAAATGTTTGCTCTTTTATTTCAACCTCGGATATTACTCGTACATTTCCCAATAACGAAACTTGCTTCAATATAAAAAAAACTCGTTATTTAATTCCCTGGTTGAAAATTGAACTTTAACATATAACATTTATCATTGTAACAGATTACGTAAAACTAGGCCTATATATTATTTTGTTTAGTTATAGAGCAAATATTTAACGAAGCTCTTCATCTAATTACAATTTTGATATAGATAAAATCCATAGTAACTGACGTAACAATTCCTAACTAACTCACTGGCACTATGGAACCCGTAGGTTCATGGCCGCGCAGACATAAGCTCTCCATACACCCCTATCCTGAGCCAATGTTTTCCAATTATCCCCTGTATAATCTACTTCCTGTTAATGATAGTTAATGTTATTCTCCCACCTCAATATTGGTCTACCAACTGGCCGTTTTCCCTCTGGCTTTTCGCCTACAACAAAGCTTCCATGCATATCTTTCATTCCCATTTCGTGTGGCCACATGTCCTGCCCCATCAACATCCTACGAGACTGTAAACTGTTCTTCATTATATCTGGCGTCTTATAAAAGACCATGTAATTCACAGTTATGCAGTCTTCCTCAATTTTCCTGTCTGTTCATCTCTCTTTGGGTCGGAAATTTTCCTAAGAACTTCATTCTATTCTCAATACTCGTAATCTCCCTTTCTTCCCTTAAAGTAAGAGTCCATGTTTCGTCTCACCTCATATAATATAACTGGTAAGAATAATACGTTTTGATATATTTTCAGTTTAACCGTTTTTTTGAAAGGAGTTGTGAAGTCAAAAGTCCTCCTCTAATGTACATAACTAACACCCATTTCCAGAATTGAGCAAATATTTTTATTCCTTTGTGTCTCTCATTCCTGTTTGTGATTATTGTTCCTAGGTATTTGAATTCAGCCACTTCCTCAAAATTTCCCTCATTTGTCAATAGCTGTCCATTTCCATTATATAATGGACGTAGTAATTACTACAAAATAAAATTACATTTCAATTTTTTCATCCTTCAGATAGTAGAACACTACTTTCTACCTTGAAAAAAAAAACACAAACAACACACACACACATATATATACACAATTAAGAGGAATGTTTATTCAAGGTTGGTCTCTGGCCACTGATTCCGAAGCGACGTTTGGATATGATCCCACATGCCATTATCAAGGGAAGATACATATACGATATAAAAATCTACAATATAACATATATAATCCACCGCTGTAGTCTCGAGGTAGCGTGCTGCCTTGTCACGCAGCGGGCCCGGGTTCGATCCCTGGTCGGGACACGTTTCGTGGATGATGTTTCTTTCGGGTTTTTTCCTCACCTGTAAGACAAATGTCGGCAAACTTTAAGGCCCAAACGGTCCCCGAACATCATCTGGTCATCATTATCATCATTAACATATTAATTAAGTTTAGGATTAAGGCATCTCCTGGAGCAGCAATCATGTATATTATTGGGGCAGCGTAACTTCGCTTCCAGGCGCCCCAACCTCAGAAGTGGGTTACAATAATGCCATGCCTGGAGCAATTCCAGAATGTCGAAATGACAAAGTGGTGGCATTAAAAAATAACACACACACTTATATATATATATATATATATATATATATATATATATAATCATCATCTAGGGATTAAGCCTGTTGGCTCGTTCCGGTTTCATGAAAGCTAGAATTGTTAAAATTGTTCAGACCATCTTCTGTGTGGGAGTCCAACATTTCTTTTTCCGTGCGGTTTATAATTTAGTAATAATTTTGGAAATCTTCCTCCTGGCATTCTATCAATATATTCTTTTCAGCCGTTCCTATATTTAATTATTTAATTTAATTAGTTCCCTTCTTATATCTTCATTTCTCCAGCAGAGCATATTCTGCTCTCTAGGCCTATATGTTATAATCATATTCTGATATTAAGGAATGAAAAGGAAAGTTTTTTTTTTCTTCTTTTTTGACACACACACACAGATATATATATATATATATATATATATCCATATCCATCCATAATAATTCTGCCCCAAGGGCTGGTCTTTCACTGCAATCATAGCATTTTTATGCTATGCTTTGCAGCTTTACTTAGGGAATTATAGGTGTGGTAGCTTTCCGTTTCTTTCCACACCGGTGAAGGATGATGATAATGATAAAGATGATGATGATCGGATGATTTTCGGGGATCGTTGAGCCCTAAGTTTCCTGACATTTGTCATACAGGTGAGGAAAAATCCCGAAAAAACCTCATCCGGGAGCCTGTCCCGATCGGGAATCGAACCCGAGCCCGCTGCGTGACAAGGCAGCACGCTACCTCGAGACCACAGCGGTGGACATATATATAGTTCTCGCGACATCTAGTAATAATAGAGAATATAATACATATATAAGAAAAATAAGTGTTTGAATTGGATTCGCCTGGAGGTGTAATGGATAACACGCTGAGGTACAGACTCAGAGTTCCGGGTTCGAATCCCGTCCAGGCATTTATTTTTATTATGATACCATTATATATATATAAAGATTTCAATTTCTTTAACATAAATATTGAGGATTATTTCTTTAATAATTGTACTTAAAATGTATGGTTTTGTATCGGTAACTGATTAATTGTGGAATGACGTGTTTTACAGAGTGAGAGTAAAATTATAATCTCTCTGAAGTTTTCAATCTTATTTCAACAAGCAATCGTGAATGTACATTATACAGGAGGAGTTACCAAATACATGTTTTGTGTTTTTATGTTCTAATAAACTTTACTCACTAATTGTACAAAATTAAAGTAACTCACGTAACAACTTACGCGTCTATGTTGTGTAAGAGTTTCAATTAAAATACTTCTTTGATATGTATGAGTTTGTTCATATTCTGCCATATTTTGGTGGATGTAGGCATTCGAAAATATTTTCATATATTCAAATTCTAATTCCACCCTCCTATTTTTTAGTAAACAACTCAGTAAAATCATTACTTGAAAACACAACAATTGAACACACAATTATAAAATGTGTAGTTCGAAGGAATCTGTTCATTATTTGCTATATTCAATGTAGATGACGTAGTAGGCACGTCGTTTCTTTATCTGTGCACAATATCTCAATGGTATTCGTTTAATTGTAGATAGGGTTCGTAATTTCGTTGTTGATAAAATCTTTCGAACTGTCTCCAAATTATTACTTTGAGTGTTTTGAGGCTTAGATTGCTGGATTATTTCGTCTACATCTCCATTAGAAGTGCAATCAAATCTTTTGTCTGTCATTTTGTTTTTTTATTCAATGTCCCCAGGTTGTCATTTCGACATTTCTTGTGTATTCTCCTGGCATTGGCGTAATTGCAGCCCACTTTTGAGGTTGGGTCGCCTGGAAGGCGGGGTTCGCTGCCCCAATGATATGATTGATGATGTGATAGTGGTGCGCCAGGAGAGTCCTTAATCCTAAACTTAATCTAAGGCGAATATGAGTGACGATAAATTATTATTATTATTATTATTATTATTATTATTATTATTATTATTACCATCGAAAAGAAGAGATGAGATGATTGCTGCACTTATGTGTCCATGATACAATGAATTATAGCTTATAAAAACCGGAGAATATAAACTGTTGTCCTTAAACTGATACGGATTGAACTTGACTTTGATGCAGAACTAAAACAAACTTTCACTCTTAATAAAACTCGTTAATAGGTCATTGACGTTAGACCTTGTCAAAAAATGTATACTGCAGAAAACATTCAACTGATTTGTAATTTATTTTTCTAAAGGAAAAAGACAAACAGTGCGGATGGGTATTTAAAAACAAAAAAGCGATATTTTGAATAAGTAACAGAATTCAAATACCATAAGAACGATAATAAGCAAAGATGAGGTGTAGGAAAAAATTAGATATAAGACTTAACTCTGGAAATGCATGCTATTATACATTACAATAATAATATCATTATTATTATCCCAACTTCTCTGAAGAAACGTTTTGAGCTAAAATTCCTTGAAAATTCGCTAAAACAACTGTAATTCAAAGCCATAAGAGAGGAAAAACTAGACGAGGAAAGTAGTGAATAAAGAATAACATTTCGTTTTTCATGTCGTTCTAAAGGTGTCGTAAAATCACAACAAACATAAAGTTGTATGAAATAAACTACAAAGTATAAAAAACGTTTATAGCTTCCTAAATATGGCTTTTATAACGGTAAACAATTTTATATATATTATATTTTAAAACTTCATACATTATACCTTTATCTAAAATCACTCGGAGATCGTTGGAGTTATGGAAACAGGATGAAATCGATTATCGATTATTGGTTACTATCGCAGTTCAAAAAGAAACATTTGAAAAGCTATCTTACACTGAAAATAGGTTTAGAAGAGTTTCCTACGCTGTGAGATATATGGTCAAAATAGTTCAGGTCCACTCTGTAAATCGGTTTGATAAAGTACTTCACAATCGATTTTCGATATAGCCAATATATATTAAAGAAAACAAGAGGTGAAATCCATTATCTAGCTCCATTCTCTAGAGTAAAACTTAATAAAAACAGATTCAGGTCCTCATTTACATTTGTTAATACATGGTGAACTTAAAATTGTAAACTCACTTTAATAAAATCCTTACTCTCAAATACTGTATGAGGAAATAAATTGAGTAAATTCAGATACTCGAGAATTATTTTTCCCAACAATCTACGACAGAATTAAATACCCAAATATTGTTCCCAGTTTTATATTAACTCATTTTTGAACCGGACACGGAAACTTTCAGGCATATTTATACACATTTAAAATATAATCAAATGCAACTTGTAAATGTCGAGAAGATATTCAAACAGTCAAACATGTTCTATTCAATTGTCCAATGTTGTGGTTTGAACTTTAAAAACTTGAAACGTATTTGAATTTTAATGAAAAAGAATATTCCAGTCCTCTTTATCATATTCTTAACAACGAAAAATGGTATAATTACTTATTTTCTTTAGTAGATAGTGTTTATTCTCAACTATAATTTAATTTTACTCTGTTCATCTTTGTTATAATATTGTTATGTAATTATCTTGTTTCAATTGTTTTATGTTAATTTACTTCATAATTTTAAATAATTATAACCCTTATATACCGTAAGTCCACCGCTGTGGTCTCGAGGTAGCGTGCTGCCTTGTCACGCAGCGAGCCCGGGTTCGATCCCCGGTCGGGGCAGTTTTTCTGGGTGAGGTTTTTATCGGGGTTTTTCCTCACCTGTAAGACAAATGTCAGGAAAACTTTAAGGCCCAAACGGTCCCCGAAATCATATGGCCATCATCCTTTATCATTATCATCATCCTTCACCGGTGGAAAGCAACGGGAAGCTACCGCACCTACAATTCCCTAGTAAAGCTGCAAGTATAGCATGAAAATGCTATGGTTGCAGTGAAGGACCTGCCTTCGGGCAGAATTACTATATACTGTAAGTAAAAAAAAAAGTTTTCATATAGGCCTATTGGATGTAATAAACTATATCAGGTACATGTGTGGAACAATTTTAGACATTTTTTTTAAACACGTGAGGAAAGAAACAAAATTAATATGTTGCTCCTTATGGCTGTTCCTGGGTTATTACAGTATATGGCTACGAAAATTGGACTTCGATTAAAAATCAACTAAAAATATAATCTGCAAAAATGAGAGATATAGAGATGGATTTTAGTTCCTTCCTCGTAGTTTAAAGCGACAGACATTTTTTTTTTTTTTTTGAGACGGCCTTGGTACATCACAATGTTTGTATTGAAATTTCAAGCAGGTTTCGGCATGCAGTAGTTGACAGTTCCCTTGCATGAAGGTCAGTGAGATATGATTTTAGTTTTTTAATAACATACAGTGAATCTATATAATTATATCCTTTCCAATGCAGTTAAGGAAGTGTACTGGTACAGTATCGGATTGTAAGTACTTTGTCCAATCTGGAATCTCTTATTTCTGCAATAAATTTTATTCTTCTTAAGTCTCCGCTCTTGAATATACAGAATGTTACCGAAATGAGTGCAGATTTTTCGTATGGTTGTAGGGACCATTCATACAATTAATTTAACGCAATAAATCTTGGGTCGGAAATGCATTGTTGTTGATCTACAGAATAAAACAGCATTTAAAATTGTTGAACACATTGTTGTTTATTTATTAATTCTATGAAAAATGGAAGGTATTACATGTTATTTTACAGTAATTGTTGGAAATGGCGACCATTGACCTTGATGCACAGCTCAAGAGCTTGTAGCAAGGATCGTGGCAGCGGCTGCGGAAATCAGGGAGTATCCAGATATGCTTCTTAGAGTTCATAAGTCCGAGGTGAGACACGCGGAGCTGTGCATCCAGGTCAATAGTCGGCATTTCCAACAATTACTGTAAAATAACACGTAATACCTTCCATTTTTCTTAGAATTAATAAATAAACAACAATGTGTTCAACAATTTTAAATATTGTTTTATTCTGTAGACCAACAACAATGCATTTCCGACCCAGGTTCATTGTGTTAAAATACTTGTATGGATGTTCCCTACCACCACACGAAAAATCTGCACTCATTTCGATAACATCTGTAGTTGTTAGGTCGTTCCTATTCATATTCAATTTCAAGGTCTAAACTTGATTGTTGTTCTTCGTACCAGTCTTACATTTTAGTCCTAAGTAGTTTGTTCCACATATGGTCTATAGTTATAACCATGAAAGAATTAATGTTAAAAAAAAATAAAATTAAAAGGAAGGGAGGGAAACTTGGATTCACCAAAAGGCTTTAATAATTTAGTTTGAACGAAAGACAATTTAACCACAATAATGTAAAAGAAAAGTTGTTGAATGTTGAAAAATTTATCAAATGGATCGCGTTTGAAAAAGCCGAATTTCTTTGTTTGTTTGTGGCTGACAAAAGAAAGTGAAAAAAAGAGTGGGAAAGAGGGCAGGTTGCAGGAAGGTACCAAATTATAGAGCTCTTGATAACTGTGATCTGGCGTGTCACGACCACAAATTACAATGGCTGTTGGCTCAATGAGACACGACCAACATGCTACTTGCTTCGGTCACAACATATCAGATGCTAAATAATTGCATTACTCGCTTCTTGTTGCATCAATGAAAATCTATACGTGTGCTAACCTATATATATATATATATATATATATATATATCAACTTACGTTTTCTTTCTTGTTCTAACAGTTGTAAAAAATCAGCATTTCATATTGATCATCATCATCAGCAGCAACATCAAGGGTTAAACAATAAGGTCTGTTCGGATCTCATGTTAGAATTGGTCTGTCCATCTTTTACTGGGTCCTCCAGCATTTCTTCGTCCTGGTGGTCTGTAGTAAAGAATCTGTTTCGGAATTCTGTTATTATCCACTCTATTGCTGTGGCCCATCCATGCATCTCTGTATTCTGCAATGTCTAATACCTTGAATATATTTAGTTCTCTTTGTATATTTTCATTGTTTTTCCTATCTGTTACTGTATAGCCAGCCACACTCCTCATAAACCTCATTTACGAAGATTATATGCTTCGTTTCACGTTTCTGGTTAGAACCCAGAGTTCCGATCCATATAGTAGTGTTGGAACTGCCATTGTTTTATAAAATTTTGAAAGTGTCTCCTTTCTCAAGGTAAAAAATGTTATATCGATAAAAATATAAATTTGTTCCAATATATTTGTGATACCTTATAATTAGGACTTAAGCAAAAAATCTCTCAGAGAAGCTCTTCTTAAATAGTATAATAGGGACCGCGATTGCCCCGACTGGGATCTTAGATTTGAAAATGACAGTTTTGGAGAGACATTGATGGTGGGCCACACTGGGATTTTTCGCGTGTTTTTTTTTTCTCCCGGGGTTTCCCCGTTTCCCGAATTTCATCCCACCAATACTCAATCCTCTTCCCTTCCTCATCATGTCATCCATTCATTAATTTCATATGACCTTTCACCTTATCTCATGTTAAGTGAAAAAATAGCTTGGTTTAGCAAACTATAGGTGATTAAAATATGTGGTTTCAATGATCTAATAAGGTTGTAGAAAGGACACATCATCGTAAAGTTACCGCTACATTTGTAAGGGTGAGGAATTGGAAGACAATGACGGAAACAAGGAAGAAACAGAAAATTTGAGGAGCCCGGAACCCGATTTGGGCTGTAGAGCTGCAGGATGGATGGATGAAACGTTAATCAGATAAGAGAATCCATTTTAAAGTTGGCGGGGCTCGCTGAATCTAAGTTACAGAACAATACTGGAAAAGAAGTTTACAGAGATCATAAAAGTTAAGGTTTTGTGAGGACAAGAAGATCAGAGTCTGAAAATGGACAATCCCTTTAAAAAAGAAGGTCTGATCTCTCTAAATAAGAATATAACGTTAACTATTGCATTAAAGAGTGAAAATGCTTGAGAGTGTCAAATAATATGCAGAACAGGATTGAAGGTTTGGGCAAGAAGATGAGGACAAGAAGATCAGAGTCTGAAAAGAAGTCTGATCTCCCGAAATAAGTATATATCGTTAACAACTGCATTAAATAGCTCTGAAAAAGCTTGTGAGCGTCAAATAATATAAACAGCAGCATAGAAGGCGCTATCAAAACGTTCAGCGTATCCCGCATTCTACCGTCATCTGGCAGAAAGTGGCCTTTCACCAAGACTCTTAAATGATTTTGCCGAGCCTGACGCTAGATTGTATTGTCGCTTTGTTTCCGCTCGCCCTTCCTCCACCCCTACATAGTGAGTGAGACAGTCGCATGCTGAGAACCCTGAATGTTCTTAGCGCCTTCATTGTATTAATTGATACACATTCCATTCCATGGCGCGAAGGCGCTGGTCTTATAGCCGGCTGCTGGCATCCCATTCACAGAGATAGCCCTACTATTCAGTACAGCGGTGACAATTGGTCAACGTATATTTTGTGAAAGGTCCACCGCTGTGTGGTCTCGAGGTAGCGTACTCCCTTGTCATGCAGTGGGTCCGATTTCGAGGCTCGGTCGGGACAAGTTTACTGGGTGAGGTTTTTTCGTGGTTTTTTCCACTTCTAAGAGAAATATCAGGAAGCTTTAAGTTCCAAGAGGTCCCCGAACATCATATGGTCATCATAATCATCATCATTCATATTCGCCTTAAATTAAGTTTATGATTAAGGACTCCCTTTGATTCATTTTTATTTTTGTTTTCTCATACATTTTCTTGTCCACCGCTGTGGTCTCGAGGTAGCGTGCTGCCTTGTCACGCAGCGGGCTCGGGTTTGATCCCCGGTTTTTACAGTTTTTCTGGGTGAGGTTTTTATCGGGGTTTTTCCTCACCTGTAAGACAAATGTCAGGAACACTTTAAGGCCCAAACGGTCCCGAAATCATATGGTCATCATCATCATACTTATCATTATCATCATCTTTCACCGGTGTGGAAAACAACCACACCTACAATTCCCTAGTAAAGCTGCAAAGCATAGCATGAAAATACTATGATTGCAGTGAAGGACCTGCCGTGGGGCAGAATTTACTATGGTTGGATACATTTTCTTAATTACTGCTATCAAGTGTAGTGGAATTCCTTTTTCACTTAATATGTTCCATAATTTTGGTCTAGACACTTTATCAAAGGCTTCTTATAATATATAAAGTTGATGTGCGTTTGTAAGTTGAAGTGGAAAGATATAACTTCCTAGGTTGCGAAATATCATACACAGCGGAAACAGATATAAATAACAAACTAAATAAGTTTAATTATATAACAGGAACACTAAAAAGAACTTTGTAAAGTAAAGCCAGGAAAGACTCTATAATGAAATTATGCAAGACAATGGCAGTTCCTATTATTACTTATGGTTCCGAAACATGGACAGTGACAACACAACAATCTGCCAGAATACAAGCTGCTGAAATCAAATTACTCAGACCAATAGCAGGATATCAAAGAACTGACAAAAAAACACAACACAGAAATAAGACAACTAAAAGTAGAGGAATTAAACACAACAATAGGACAAACTGAAAAGAACACTTAGCAAGGATGACTGAAAATAGAATACCAAAAGTAGCATACAACTATTCACCACGAGGAAGAAGAAGTTTGGGAAGACCAAAGAAAAGATGGAAACAGCAGCAATTTGGAGCCGGAACAGGCTAGTAAATAAGCCTAAATCGTGACGAAGAAAAAGAAGAAGAAGGATTAAGGACTCCCGGCGCACCACCCATCATATCACAGAGGCAGCGTAACCCCTACCTTCCAGGCGCCCCAACCTCAGAAGTGGGTTATAATTACGCCAATGCTAGGATAGAACAAAAGAAATGTCGAAATGTCAAGCTGGGGCATTGAATACCAATATATATATATATATATATATATATATTTCGTGAAAGATAAAATAATGTAAGTTATTGTAACAATCGCCACTGCCTTCTTCGGAAAATTTAATGAAGGCCAAATTTATAGAATACATTAATTAGATCCAATCCCGAGATGAGCAAACTGAACACAGACTAATAAAACAAATTAATTATTTAAATATCTACTCTAAAGAGTAATTCAATCCTGCTAATTGAATCATCCAAATCAAAAACTCTCTCAATCCACAGAACCAAATTTTAGAGGAGAGATGAAAAACTCATCTCCCTCAGTGACCACAAATGTTATCCATAAACCTACTGATATTGTAAACATTTATCCCAATTCCACTGAAACACTCTAAAATTTAATATTTCGTTTTAATGGTTGTTAAAAATGCAATTAAACAGAAATTGATTTAGGATTTTTTTATTTCCACAAACATAATAAGGAAAAAGCTATCTATATGTATGTTTGGGCTGTATCGGGGAAAATGTATGAGAAATGTGTATAATCAAGTATCATTGACTGATTGACCTTCACAATTTCATACCAGCTGAAGTACGCACAGTGTCAAACTTCTGTGTTTCCACAGATTTTTGTTTTCTTATTTGAATTTCTATTTAACTAACTTCTGTATTTTAGCAAGTCTCTATATCCAAACTTAGCTTTTATATAATCGTAGGGACCCACCAGTATAAGAGTTCAATGAAATTCTGTCATTCCATGGAGTAAGTGCCGTTTTCGTTTCCATGAATTTTATATATGTCATCTGAATGCAAACAATTCTGAAATTACTGTTTTATTGCCTTTCACACGTTTGACAAATCGATAATTATAATATCTTCTTCTTCTTCTTCTTCCTTCCAAGTATTAGGCCAAGGCCTGTTACGATCCTATAGAAAATTTTCCCTCCAGCGTTTGAGGGAAATTCTCGTATAAGACTTGAAAGCATAATAATAGTCCCTTCGATTGGTTGCTGGCCAAAGGAAGGCAAGACCAGTAATGAGGCTGCCATCTTATAGCCTCTGGTCAGGCTTTTCTGGAGAAGAAAAGAAAATAAAGGAAAGAAGAAATGGAAGAAAGGAAGGACTCCCTAGCCCTCGGATGCCCTAATAGCGTCGGTGTCAAAAAAACAAGAGTTAACCAAGAGAGGTTAGATAGTAAAGTTAAAAGAGTGCAAAACACAAGTAAATGGAAGAAATGTTTTGCACAGCTTGGGCACCTTGTGGTCGCCATCCACATATCCCCTAGATGAGGACCCCTGAGGGTTGTCCTATGATGTAAATATGACAATTATATTTTTCTGGGAAAAATACATTTAAGAAAGTGCAAACAGTGTTTTTATTGGTGGTATAATCAATTGCTACAAACGTTTTTATATTAACTCCCGCATGTGGTATGTGTTGAAATTCATGCACTATATATATACAATCTGGTAGCCGTATTTCATAGTGAGTCAGTCACTGCAAAATAATGCTATGACCCATTCAGAATGTTAAAAAGGAGGTGCTTTCTTTATTATGATAAACTTTAGTTGGTAAATTCTAGGCGAAACACACTGTGATTGGTTGTAAATAAAAAAATCATTGTAACGTGACTGGTCATTGACTCCCATTTGGGGAAAGAGTTAAAAAGTCTACACAAACTGCTCCCAATATTCTTCTCAGTACCTTTCTTTAAAAAATTATTTAAATGAATACAGATATAAGAGTCAAGTCCCAAGTTTCAGAACTATAAGTAACAATTGGTCTAATTAATGCTTTATATATCTTGATTTTGGTACATCTATAACAGAATGGCTGTTTAATATGGGAAGAAGAGCAAAAGGGTCATTCCATGGTAACTCATGTTACAATCTGACAGGAATCAGACAATATGATCATTCATAACACATATATATGGAGCATTTTACCTTTACTGGCTCATGGACATATCTTGATCTTAATGATCACCCACATATAAAACAAAATAATCTTCTTTTTTCTTCTTCCTTCCAAGTATTAGGCCAAGGCCTGTTACGATCCTATAGAAAAATTTCCTTCCAGCATTTCATAGGACGGCCCAGTGATCTTCGTCCTCTTGGTATATAACTATAAATAGCTTTGGGGATCCGATTTGAACTCATTCTTTGAAGATGGTGTTTTCAATTTAGTTGGTACTAATTAAATAAAAACAAAACGTAGTTCTATTCGACTTTCATATTCATTACATAATTCAGTGACAGTTGCCTCGGCACACTGCACCTTCTTCAGACATGTTAACAAATAGCTGTTTCGGCACACTGCACCTTCTTCAGACATGTTATCAAATAATTTGTTAACATGTCTGAAGAAGGCACAGTGCACCGAAACAGCTGTCACTGAATCATATAATAAATATGAAAATCAAACAAAACTACGTTTTATTTTTATTTAATTAATAAATATGGATTTTCATCAAGTAAATGCCAACTCAATTGATTATTAGTTGGTACTGTTTAATATAATTGTTATAATAGATCAGTAACTCACGTTACACTTTTTGGACAACATTTTCATCACATTCTTCAATTTTACAAATTTCTGCTATGTAGAAAAGGGTAATTAATATACAAGGAGAAAACATCACAAATGGCATTTAACAAAAATATTATTTAAAAAAATACAATGTTTGAGGTAACTCACGTTACTTAGTCCACTAGAACTTGACATGTCCTCGAGCATTTACAACAGTTGACGGATCTATTACTCCTAATACATATTTCTTTGTAAAAAATAGCTCATCTTTGACTTCAGGCCACTTCCAGAATTTACCTTCTCTTACCATTACATTAATTTTATACTCCTTGCCAGCTATTTCAGTTATAGTTCTTACAAATCTAATTCCATCATATTTAACTTCTACACAGTCATGAACTTTCAGTTTTTTTCTCTTACTTTCTTTTTTTTTTTTTGCTTGTTTGGTCTTTGTTTTGTCTGTGGTATACCTAATGACATTACCATCCTCAATATTTATACAGTACATGCTTGCCTATTACAGTTTTGGAGTCCTTAATTACTGATGTTAACTTTTAAGCATTTCTTTCGTTGAGAAATTTCTTCATCTGTAACTTCTATTACATTTATTTTAGTTGTTCTATAGTTGGGTTTAACAAATTTGTCACCAAATATCTTCCTTTTTTTTTTACGGCTTCCACACTTGTCGCTTAATGGAATCTCCAATCCCATCCATTGCCATGTAAGGTGGATTTTTTTTGCAGTGTTTCTTTCCAGGATTTTAATTGTTTAGGAGTAGTATGAATTTGTTCTCTTTCTTGTTTAAGTCTTCTATATTTAGCAACTCTTTGCTTGACCTTAGCTCTCCTTTCCATGCAAATTTTCTTTTGGACACTTTTGGAAACAACTGCTCTTTTTCTGGCTGTTTTCTCCTGCTATTCTTAAGAATTTCAGCTGCTGTGAGAGGCATATGTAAAAAAATAAATAAAAAATGACTAAATAAATTCATGAACTGTAAACAACACACTTTATTAGAAAACCGAACTAAAAAATTAAAAATAATTTTAATTTCCAACACACTTGGGATAAAATTAATGTGGCCAACAAAAAAAATATCCAACACATCTAGAATAAATCTAGAGTTATATACAAAAATAATAATTTTATCATCAAAAGGGTGGGGTGCTCTATATCAATTACAATATTTTATAATAAACAGATATTGGTAAAAATAAAGTCTCTAAGAAGAAAAAGGAAAAACCATAAAAAGCATCCCACGCTTTTGATGGTAATTTTTTTGTAGATAACTCTAGTTTTATTCTAGATGTGTTGGAGATGATTTTTTGTTGGCTACTTTAATTCTATCCAAAGCGTGTTGGAAATTAAAATTATTTTACATTTTTTAGATGGGTATTCTAATAAAGCGTGTTGTTTTAGTTTTTTTAAACTTTTATTATTTTATTTTTTAGTTTGGTTTTCTAATAAAGCGTGTTGTTTTAGTTTTTTTAAACTATTATTTACCCCTCAGGGGTCCTCATCTAGGGGATATGTGGATGGCGACCACAAGGTGCCCAAGCTGTGCAAAACATTTCTTCCACTTACTTGTGTTTTGCACTCTTTTAACTTTACTATCTAACCTCTCTTTGTTAACTCTTGTTTTTTTGACGCCGACGCTATTAGGGCATCCGAGGGCTAGGGAGTCCTTCCTTTCTTCCATTTCTTCTTTCCTTTATTTTCTTTTCTTCTCCAGAAAAGCCTGACCAGAGGCTATAAGATGGCAGCCCCATCACTGGTCTTGCCTTCATTTGGCCAGCAACCAATCGAAGGGACTATTATTATGCTTTCAAGTCTTATACGAGAATTTCCCTCAAACGCTGGAGGGAAAATTTTCTATAGGATCGTAACAGGCCTTGGCCTAATACTTGGAAGGAAGAAGAAGAAGAACTATTATTTATTGTTTTATTTGTTAGTTTGGTTTTCTAATAAAACGTGTTGTTTTAGTTTTTTAAACTATTATTTTTTTATTTTTAGTTTAATTGATTGTCATAAACCGGAATCCCATGAAAATTTTAATTGCTTACGATATTTTTAGTGTCTAGGCACGAATATAATTATATATATTTTTAAATACTATTATCTAACATTATTATAATATTTTTGAACATTTTAATATAGATAAATAGTTAGAGTTAATCATATCCTTCTCATATTTTTTTGGATAAATTACAATATGATAAGTTTACAAAACTATCATTAATATTGTACAGAATAATATAAAAGTGTAAATATCTTTAAATTCGATACTATTGTAGTATGAGCTAAAAGTAATACTCTTCTAAAAAAACAATCCTCCGGGCCGGATTTGAACCAGCGACCTATGGATTACTGAAAGTATATACCACTACAGTCCACCTCTCTACCAACGTAGCTACCAGAGGATATAATATTAATTTCTTACAACGATGGACTAAAAAGTCGATAAGACCACAACCTATTATACCGGTCTTTATTTTTTGATGTCCTCATGATCCTGGCCAGGATCTTAGAAAACATTTATGAAATTATTGTATTGCCATTGGTCCTTTACAAGTACACAAAGTTTCAAGTCGATCAAATGTTCTTAAGTGGGTGAAAATCGTGTTGAAAGATTCCGTTACATAGATAGACAGATACAGGCGAAGCTAATAATAAAGCGTGTAAAAATAGAATACCTGATATCTCAGTCTACCTCTATTTTTATATTGTAAATATTATATGTTTGACAAACTAAAATATTATCTACTATAAATAGTGTTTTCTTTAATTGGAGTTAGTGGGGATTTGACCCCCTTGACCGAATTATAAATACAAAACTATTTTGCTTACACAGGAACTCTCAACCATTGCAAGCCGAAACCTATCTTTAAATTTTTCCCAGAGAAGCTTTGTGATGTATCAAGGCCGTGTTAAAAAGAAAATCTCCCGTTTTTAACTGCAAGGCACAATGTAAATGTAATGTTATCTATTGTTCCGGTTGGTTTTTAATTATTATTATTATTATTATTATTATTATTATTATTATTATTATTTATTTTTTTTATTGCGGATGAGCCCATGTAGGACTCTGCAAAGTACTTAGAGGCGTTTCCTTTGAGCCCAAATTTCTTTCATTCTTTTGCTATGAGTTTGTTTTCTATCATCTGTCCAAGTTGTTCCAGTTTTTTTCTTCGGTTTGTGATCTTGATCAACTTGCCACTTCTTCATCTTAATTCTAAATATATCTCTGTTTGGGATATCTTCTTTAGTAATTCCTCCCAATTTTAAGTCCTTTTTGACTTCATCAATCCACTTCATAGTATCCACTGGCGCTTTACTTATGTTTTCGTAGAATTCCATTATCTGTTTTGTAAGCCTATTTAAGTCATTCGTTTAATATGGCCATAAAATTTTAACCTTCATTTTCTAATATCACTATGAATGTCTGTATATATTTTTATTTCCTTTTTACTTGTGAGTCTAAATGGTTCACCTATGACTTGTGGACCTAAAACTTTTCTTGTTATAATTTTGCATTCTTTTTCACTATATTTTCGATATCTTTTTTTTTCTGTTCAAAATTAATGTTTCTGCCCCATAGCGGCACACTGGTTTAATTACAGTGTTATAGTGTCATAATTTTGTAAGTAAAGATATGCATTTTTTATTATAAGTGTTGTGAGTAAGCCGAAATGCTGTTTCCATTTTTTGGCATCTACTTTTATTGACTTTAGTTTCAATTCCATTTTCCTGAATTACTTCACCAAGATATTTAAATTGTGAAACTCATTTAATTTTTGCATATTTGGTTTCCAGGTATTTTGGTACTTGTTTATTTATTGCATGAAATATATTCCTTTTTTTCAAAAGAAATCTGCAGACCAATTTTCTCTGCAATGTCATTTAATAATTCAATCTGTGTTGTTGTGCTGTTACAACGTCACGGGTTAAGATTGCTAGATCATCAGCATATGCTAAGCAATCAATCTTCAATTTTCCTCTTCCTAATATGATTGGTTGATTACATTTAAAAATTGTTTTCTGTTTACGCCATTCTTGTATTACTTTATCAACAACACAATTGAAGAGTAGTGGAGAAAGTCCATCTCCTTGTCTTACTCCTGTCTTAATTTCAAAGGATTCAGAAATTTCCTCCATGAATTTAAGTTTAGCCCTTGTATCTGTTATTGTCTGTCTATTAAGTGCAAGAGTTTTACGGTCTAAACCTTGTTCTTTCAATATTTCAAATAGTGATTCTCGGTCAACCGAATCGTAAGCTTTTTTAAAGTCAACAATTATACACACTAAATCATTGCTACAAATTCTCTGGTGTCTAAGGATTAGCTTAAGGTTCAGGATTTGTTCTGGACATGATCTGCCTGGTCTGAATCCTGCTTGATATTCTCTTATATTCGGTTCTAGTTGCCGTTGCGCTATGTCGAGCAGACATTGAGGTAAAATTTTGTATGGGACTAATAATGAAATCCCTCTATAAATGTTCACATGTGTTCTGTCTCCCTTTTTATTATTATTATTTTCTTGGCAAGGATGACTGAGAATAGAATACCAAAAGCAGCGTACAACTATTCACCACGAGGAAGAAGAAGCTTGGGAAGACCACGGAAAAGATGGAAAGAGCAGCAATTTGGAGCCGGAACAGGCTAGTATATAAGCCTAAACCGTGAAGAATTAATTATTATTATTATTATTATTATTATTATTATTATTATTATTACTACCCAGAGGTTATTGATATGATCTGTCAAAAGCAAGTACAGCTTGTTTTTTCCTTTTGGTCGTTCTTAAATAGGCCTAATTCTGTGTTGTATTATGCTCTATGCTTCTGAGTATCGAGTATACGCGTGGCTAGCGCGCACGGCTGCCCCGGCTAGGTAACCAAATTCGAATCCTGGCATTTCCCGAGGGATATTGGGTGGTGGGAGATATAGAAGGCGAAAATACATGTTAAATTTCTTTCATTTTGGGGGATTATATATAAAGCAAATTCAACGTTTAAAGGAGAAAAGCTATTTCTATATCAACATTTACTTAGATTTTTTTGTACATCCAGAAGCTTACAATTTTCATCGCACCAACATTCTTCATTTCCTATTCCCTCCATTTAATGTAATTTCATTTCTCGTACATTAATTTCATATTACCCTTCACCTCACCTCATATTAGGAAAAAATAGTTTAGTTGGCATCCACAGGTGTTAAAAATATGTGGTTGCGGGGATCTAGTGAGGTATCCACAGTGTGTGCAGGCTCATGACTCCAAGTCGCCTGAACAGTAAAAAGGGCAGGAGGGGCCAACGAGATGGTTGTAGTCATCCCTTGCGGCCACGGGCCCACCCCAAAAATGGCGGCATGGTTCATGAGAAAAGAACCTGGTGTGCCGGACCCGGAAGACGACCTACAACTTACTTAACATTATAGAATTGAATTTCATTCCATTCGTCCATAATATACTGGGATAGCGCAAGAGATCTTTCTGATGTTCAAGGCAATCTGACCTCCCAGCTGAATAAAGACTAAATAACTATATAACCTACTCTAATAAAATCCTACTACTATTTAAAATTATAAATACGTAGTATATATTTTCTTGTAAATATTATATCCTATAGGACTATTTTTAATTTCTTTCTCAGTTTGATATTAATTTATCCTACATAGTTTTGAATTTTATTCTCGTTCATATTACTTTGCGTTGTAAGAGTGCATTTTCTATTTTAAAACTTGTTTCTAAAGTTATATTTTCTATTTTCTTCCTCTTATTAACTTTACCATTATTAACCACTAATTAACTAAACTGCCAGTATCGAACCAGGAGATTCATAACAGGGCGCACATATGCTGTCCACGCATCCCTATCCTGAGCTAATATTTTCCAATCATTTCTTGTATAATTTATCCTCTCTCAAATCACGATCGATTTAATTCTCCCATTTCATTATTGGACTACATACTGGGCGCTTTCCTTCTAATTTAACTCCAAGAAGATTCGATGTCATTATTTCTTTCCCATTTGTGCTCTTTGTCCTGCCCTTCAGAGTCTACGAGACTTAACTGTTCTTATTACACCTAGTTTATTATGTGTATTTTCTATACGTATTAAATACTTCTGAACTAAACCCGAGCACGAACACCTGCTCATATGGTGTCAATACTATGTAAAAAAATACATTGGACAAAAAACATATAATATGGTATAAAATTGTAATTTAATTTTTTTAAATAAAAAATATATATTTGATAGGCCTACCTGGGATAATCGAGCTAGTTGTCTCAAGATAGCGTTTGGAGACCCGTATTCGGGAGGTCATCATCATCATCATCATCATCATCATAACAATCAGGGATTCGGCAATTGGCCTGTTCCGCTTCAGGATAGAAAATGGTCCCTCCATCGCTTCTTAGGTCGTCCTGGGTCTCTTTGTCCTGTGGGTCTGTTGCTGAATAGCATCAGAGGCAGTCTATTGTTTGGCATAATTATTTTGGTATATTTAAGGTTTCAGTCATTGTTGGTGTGTTGAGAGCTTTGCGGATGTATTCATTTCGCATGTGGTCATAAAGCGTGTAACCCGCTAAATGTCTTAATAACTTCATTTCTGCAGCTACTATCCTATTTAATTTGCCTGTAGTAAGAGTCCAGATTTCAGAGTCATAAAGTAGAGTTGGAAGAACCATTGTTTTATAAAATTGTATAATTGTATCTGGGCATACTTTTCAGAGAAGAGTGTTTTTATTGTTCCCATAAGTTTTTTTTTTTTTTGAAATTTGAACAATTTTATGTCTATGTCTTTACATGTGTCGTAGGAAAAGTTGCAGCAAAGATAAGTAAATTCATTAACTTGTTATATTATATTGTTAATAACAATTTTATTTCGTATCGGCATTTCCCCTTGAAATGTCATAGTTTTTGTCTTACACGCCGAAATTTGTGAATTATAATCTTGGGTTATATTTGATTCTGGACAATATAAATTTTAGTTACTGCAGACTGGAGAGGGTGAGAGAGAGTATCCGGTCCACTGGCTATGGGAGCACTCCCAGACAGAAAAGCAGGTAAGTTCAATGACCTCAAGATGGCAACCCCACCACTGAACTTTCTCAGCGATGGGTTGCTACCCCGTTCTGAGGAGATCTATACATACTCAGAATCTACAGGAAAGAAATGATCGGACTGATATTCGGGAGGTCTTGTTCAAATTCCGATGTCGACCAACCTAACTGACATGTTTCCCTGATTTTCTTTAGTCAAGGCAAATGCTGGCTTAGAATTTCATTTCCAGGATCCATTGCATTATAATTAGTAGAGACGGATTATATGCATTTGCATATTAAGACCTTGTCAACCTGTTATTGCATATTTTAACTAAAAACGATTGATAACGCAATATTTGGGCGCCATATTACAAAACAAAATTTTACAAATCTGTGTTGTTTTAATTCCAAGAAGCATTTCGAGGGCAATCAAAAGTGTAGTAAACGATTTCGATGGTGCAGAGCCCTTGGGCAGTTCGTGAGTCCAAGGAAGTATTTAACGATTCCAGTATTTAAAAAAAACAGAGATGTGATTATAGCACCCATACGTTAAACCTGCAACTATTAAAAAGCTTGAAACTTCAAGGTTTGGCGTTTGATTGTAATCCTACTTCAGTTAATGGATAAAATCAGTCAACTTAACTCTTTCTTCCGGAGGTATTTCCCACTAAACTTAAGGAAAAGTTGAAAAACATTTTGAAACGATAACCCAGGCTTTGGGAACCGTTGGTCATCAACTTAATAGTTTTATAAATGGGATGGGCGGGCGAGCTTTTGCCAGTAATAAATAAGTTGCCAAAATAGTCACTCAAATTCAAATACTGGGGCCCCAATTACTACTCAGTTGACCTTAGAACGGTCCTTTTCTGTTCTGCTTATAAACATATTTTGAGGGCGATCGAAACCACAACCATATTAAAAGAAACTTTGGAACAGTAACTCTTGATCGTTTCTGTTTACAATAGTAGCAATATGTACGAGTATTCTTAATTTGTGAAGCAATACTTATTGCTTGATACTGAAGTTATGAATTTATCATTAATCAGTTTATATAAATGACAATATTTAATCAATAGATCACACAAGTTCTAAGTACTATGTTAAATTAGAAACACAAAATCTAATAAAGTTTTTTCTACTATTTGGTATTGCAATATATTGACATTTTTCATGCATATTTTTAAGCATTTTTTTTTCATGCACAATTGCATGCATTTTTTCGAGCTTGTCTTGTTATGTTGCATTATAATCTGGTCTCAAATAGTCACCATCAATAACATCATTAAAATAAATAAAAGTGCAAATACATAAAATAAATTGGATGTTATATGCATATATACTATTATATATAATATATAATATTATCATAATGTTATATAAACAACAACTCAAATTGATTACAATAAATTGAGGCTAAATGACCTTCGAAGTTAAAGGCAGAGAAAGAAATGCTGGGATTATCCTAACTTCAATCAAGTTTCCGAAGAACAAAATGACTGTTGTTACAGCGGTTTACTTCAGTTTTTATTTCTCCGAATATATTTCAAGATTATCATTTGAATGCCCACCGCTGTGGTCTCGAGGTAGCGTGTTGCCTTGTCACGCAGCGGGCTCGGGTTCGATCCCCGGTCGGGACAGTTTTTCTGGGTGAGGTTTTTATCGGAGTTTTTCCTCACCTGTAAGACAAATGTCAGGAAAACTTTAAGGCCCAAACGGTCCCCGAAATCATATGACCATCATCATCCTTATCATTATCATCATCATCACAATCATCCTTCACCGGTGTGGAAAGCAACGGGAAGCTACCACACCTACACAATTCCCTAGTAAAGCTGCAAGCATAGCATGAAAATGCTATGATTGCAGTGAAGGACCTGCCTTCGGGCAGAATTACTATGGATGGATGGATCATTTGAATTTGCCGATGAAACTCAAGTACTCCGCCCGTGAAATATGTAGCGTTTAACTCTAAAGTAAGATGTTTACTAACATACCGGTACTGTTTTATCAGAAACATTTTTGTTATACTATGAAATAATTTAAATGACATACTTTAAAATGATCTCTCTTAGAGAAATAGATAACATGTATGAACGAACCAAATGAGGATTGTATGTGCATATTTTCTCGGCAAATATGTAACAAATACTACATAACCGCGTGTTTATAAAGAACAAAACCTATAAAAGACTACAATAAAAACTAAACAAGGCGCCAGTGCTCAATCTGAGCGCATCTTTCTTCTTATTATTAAATGGTCTCTCTGTATATTTCTATAAATAAACTATAAGAACAAAAGAATCTGTCGCCCAGGAACTCCGTAAACTAATCAAATTCCAATAAGTAGAATTTATGATCCGATTTTGCATTTTTCGTTTGTTAATTAAATCCTATGTATTAATATTCGTTATGAGAAAACAAACATAACAGCCACTAATGAGAATTTTAATTTAATTTCTGTCGGATTTCGCTGATTTCTGGAGAATACTTTTCTCCTTTCAGTTCAGTGGCATATACCGAATTTAGGTATGAAAAATCGAAAATGGCTAGATATATTTTTAAATTTTCGTTTCAGGTGTTAATTCTTGTGCTCCTAAAGCTCGCAATTTGCCGGTTAATGAACTGGACCTTACAATTCTTAATTAATTACTATATGTCCAGGTTGATGGAGCATTTGAGGAGATACTAAGTCCAACAATCAATTGAGAAACACTAAGGAATTGGAACTGGAACTAAACATCAATAAAACCAAGTATAAGGTTATATATAGAAATTCATGATACAATGGAAATTTAGTGTTAATGAAAAACGAGGGAAATTTAGAAAAAAAAAAAAAAGTGGCAGAGTTCTAATACATAGGAACAATAAATATAAATAGCGATGGCGTTCAGAAAGAAATCAAACGTAGGCTCAATTCTGGAAATGAATACTATTACGCATTACAGTTATTTTTGTCATCCGAAATTCTTTAAAAAAATGTTAAACTGAAAATATTTCTTCTTCTTCTACACTTAACGGGCTAGGCAAAATGTCTGTTCCGCCTCACAGTTGTTCTGTCTATCTTTTCTCTGACCTTCCTACATTCCTTGAACTTCTTGGCTTGTAGTTAAATGCTGCTTTTGGTAATCTTGTTACGTTCATTCTTTCTACATGTCTAAACCATTTTTCTCTATAGTCTTTGATTTTATCACTTAATGGGTATATATTTAACTCTGTTCTTATATCTGAAAATATATAAATATGTTATTCTACCACTTATATGATATGTACGCAAAACATGGACTCTGGCTTTAAGGGAGGAGAAAAAGTTACGAATATTAGAGAATAAAGTTACGAGTATTTGAGAATTAAGTTCTTAGACATCTTTTTAGACCAAAGAGAGACGAACATATAAATACATGGAGAAGACTACATAAAAATTAGCTACATGAACTGGGAGACCAGATGTAATTAGAACAGTTAAGCCCCGTAGATTGCGAAGGGCAGGACGCGTGGCACGAATGGGGAATGAAAGCGGCCTGGAAACTCCTTACAGGAAAACCAGAAAGAAAGCGCCTAAAAGGTAGCCAAGAATGAGATGTGAGAATAATATTAATTATTATTTGATGGAGGTAAATTATACAGGGAAAGATTTGAAAACGTCGTTCGGGATAAGGATTTATAGAGAGCTTATGTCTGTGCGACCGTGAATCTAAAGTGTTAGATAGTGCCAGTGAGTTAGTTGGTTAGTTATGCTGAGATTAATTTCGAAAAAACGAAACAAAACAGCAGGTGCCATATCGTTAACACAAATATATATAATCAACTGAGTTGGTGTTTACTTGATGAAAATCCATATTAATTAATTAAATAAAAATAAAACGTTTTATTTTTATTTGATTTTCATATTTATTAAGATATAATTCAGTTACAGCTGTTTCGGTACACTGTACCTTCTTCAGGCATGTTAAATTATGCATTGTGTTATTACAGTACATATCAACTGATCTAAGCAACAATACAACAATATTACGATCTTGAAGAAGATTTTCGGGCTGTAGGCCGTGGTCGTGAGGCTTGTAGTTCCCCGACGTTTCGCCAGAGACTGCGTCTGGCATCCTCAAGGGTTGTCTTGAGGATGCCAGATGCAGTCTCTGGCGAAACGTCGGAGTCTTGAGGATGCCAGACGCAGTCTCTGGCGAAACGTCGGGGAACTACAAGCCTCACGACCACGGCCTACAGCCCGAAAATCTTCTTCAAGATCATCATAGCAACTCCGGCCGTGAAAGTCTACGTGAATACAATGCAAGAATAATTTATTTAAATTTTTTAATTTAACAAAGGCGATTCGTTCAAATCATGTTGAGAATTTAACAGTTAAACTGTTCAATTCATAATTTGTTAACATGTCTGAAGAAGGTACAGTGTACCGAAACAGCTGTCACTGAATTATATCTTAATAAATATGGAAAACAAATAAAACTAAGTTTTATTTTTATTTAATAACAAATATATATGTTATGGTCATTTATTTTTCGGTGTCTACTAAGTTGGATGAATTTGGAATCAATGAAGATTTGTAAAACTTTTTCAAAAATATTTTCATTAGAACTACTTCAATAGTTGCATTTCTTCGAAATTCGCTAAAAAATGTCTTCCTGGTTTGGTGACACAAATGTCCATATACCCAAGTTTTACTTTAATTTTGAATGAAGAGAAAGTTACATATTTTCTCGTTATTTTCTTATTCTTCAGAGAGGACATTAACCTTAATCCCTTATAAATACATCTATAATATCGATATGGATTTTAAAGAGATGTAAAGCATTACATGGCATAAATAGACATAACAAACGTAACATGTCGAAATGAGGATTTATATGAACATGGATTTATGTGTGATTAAATATATTAATGTAAATACAGAAACGTTTTATTATGTATCACTTTAATAAATTAATTGAATGGATATTAAGCAAAAATTAATATCCGATTATAAGTATACATAAATAAATATAATGTTAAGCTCTACTATCCAATTTAAGTCCCACAAAATACATCAGTAATTATTGCTAATTCTCATTTCAATTAGGTGATTTTCACTACCAATGCTATTAAATTATCTGTGTTCAGATCAATTATTATTTAATATTAATGACGGAACCAGGTCTCCAATAAGAGATACCATTAACCTTCTTTTAAGAGCGCAATAGATAAACCGATTAAGACAAACACACATAGATTGATGACACATCAACAAACAGACAGCCAGATGAAGTGAGGGAGAAACATAGACATAGACAGCTAGTCAGTTAGGTAGATACAGAGATGGATGGCTGAATAGACATATAGACAGACATCTGCATATATACTCATCTAAATAGACGGACACATAGATAGATTATATATATATGTAACTCACTCACTGGCATTATTGAACCCGTAGGTTCACGGCAGCTCAGACATAAACCCTTTAACATCCCTATCCTGAGCTAATGTTTTCCGATCATCCCCTGTATAATCTACTTACCTCAAATTATGCTTAATGCTATTCTACCATTCTTGGTCTACCAACTGGGCGTTTTCCCTCTAGTTTTCCTACAATAAGCTCCCATGCACCTCTTTCATTGCTCATATGTGCCACAAGCCCTGCCCATCGCAGTCTACGACACTTAGCTGTTCTTATTATATCTGGCTTACTATAAAACCACGTAGATCACTTTTATGTAGTCTTGTCTGTTCATCTGTCTTTGGTCCAGAAAGTTTCCCAATAACTTTTTTCTCAAATATTCGTAAACTTCTTTCCTCCCTTAAAATAAGAGTCCATGTTTCGCATCCATATAACTGGGAGAATAACAGTTTTATATATTTTCAGTTTAACATTTCTTAAGTAATTGGAAGGACAGGAGTTCCTTTATGCATAATAGAATATACTATGTCGAGAATCGAACCTATGTTTAATTTCTTTGCTCATCTCATTCCATATGTAATTATTGTTCCTAAGTATTCAGCCACTTCTTCAAAATTTCCCTCATTTGTCTTCAGCTAACCAGGTTCATTACAGAGTATAATGTATTTCTATGTGTCAACATATATTTAGTTTTATTGGTGTTTACTTCCAGCTCCAATTTCTTAGTGTTACTCAATAGAGTGTGAGTGTTGGGCCTTAGTATCTCCTCGTTATCACTAATAATACATAATTAGAAAAAACTAACAGATTATTAATACAACTGAGTTGTGGGCCTTCTTCATCCTCTGAAGATTTGATGGCATTCTCTAGTACAAAATTAAATAGTATAGGAGATGGAGCATCATCTTGCTTTAACCCATTGTGAATTTCAGAACTATCCGAAAACTGTTTACCTACACGCATCCTACTCTTTGTGCCATCGAGACACGTTCGTATAAGTAAGTCTAACTAACGTTTTAGGAATTCATACAGTAACTCCAGCATGATACTATATAATACTTCTTCCCTTTTAATGAATCATATGCCTTTTTGAAGTCTACATATACTGCATTTGATGTACAGTGTCATTATATTTCCATTTATTTTCTAAAATCTGTCTCATACTAAAAATCCCCTACAATATTATAGGTATTATTTAATTTAGATTAACTTCATGGAAAATAAAAGCTGTTTAATGGTCACCAAATAAAATTGCCTTCTGCACAGTAACGCATTTTCATTTAAATATGCATCTTTAGTTCTTGTGCTTCCTGTCATACCTTAAGCCTTAATCTCTCTTCCTCTCTAATCACCAACATTCAACATCATTTTTTAGAGGAAATCACAAACATATTTTAATTTTTAGCTTCCCTTATGACTGTTATGTCACTAAGTCGCGCATGTTCGTGCAGCAAACGGACAATTTATTTTGGTTTTCCTCAAATATTATGATATAACTACATTATGCACATTTATTTATTTGTTTTCTTCCTTCCATCCTTCTTTCTAATGGACGTAACAACTCGCAAGGAACCTATCAATGATTGGATCACACCAAAACGTAACTTGAAACTTACGCGGCAAAACGGACATCTATACCAAAATTCAGCTCAAATATTTAACTAGAAGTACCGGTATGTCTAGTGATTATGTTCCTTGCCTCTAGTTTCAAGGGTGGCAGATTCAAACCCGGCCGGAGTCGAAGGATTTTTTAGGATGGAAAAATCTAAGAGCAAGTCATTCGAGAGGGACTTTAAGTTGTGGGTCCCGAGTCTGAAGTTTTTTTCAGGCTCGTAAAAGGTCCTTCAGCCTGAATAGAGAGGCCTCTAAGCAAAATTTACCAACCTCATCACCCTAGTAATAGCTCAGTTGCCTATTAGATATCTCATTAGGTCGGTATGTTGACAGCATATAATTCATGACATATGTGTAGGCAAATAAGCGTAACTAAATTAACTTCGTCTAGTAACTCCTAACAGAGGAGTGGCTAAGGCCAGCATACACGTACTGGAAAATTGAGATCGGAATCTCACGAATTAAAGTAGTCATATAATATTGTATGTTATTGTAACATAGGAATTACATTATGTTTACTCTTGGTGCAGAGATAATGGACTTGCGCTGATTCGATTCTCTACAGGGAAAGATATTGGTTATGGAATTGCGGCCAATATGGGACCTATGCCTATCCGGAATTCTGAGAAATTTGGGTAGCTACAATAAGTAGAGAATACAGGTATAGAAAAGCTGCTATAACGTCACTTACCTGGCGAAGTGGCGTAAAAGAAAATAGTGTAATTTTGCAAGTGAGCAAGTTTAGGGAAATGTGTGTTTATATACTGACTTACAGCTCAAATTAATAAATTCTCTCTTCGAAGATAATACATTTATTCAATTCGTTTATAAGTTACCCGTAATAACGACTAATGCCAGACTCTAACATGTTGACAAATTATGGGCCAAAAAGAACATAATTCGGAATGCCTATTTGTAATATTTCACTAGTGATAAGGAGGCGCTTACGCCATACACATGAAGAATGTAGGCAATAATAATTATTTTTGATATTATTTTAAGCTCTATTATTGTTTACTTCTTTTATGTATTTATATTTCTGTCAAACCCGTAGGTTCATGGCCGCGTGAATATAAGCTCTCCACACATCGCTATCCTGAACTAATGCTTTCTAATCATTCCCTCTATAATCTACTTCCTTCAAATCATGGTTAATTCTATTCTCCCACATCATTCTTGCTCTACCAACTGGGAGTTTTCCCTCTGCTTTTCCTACAAGAGGCTTCCATGTACATCTTTCATTCCCCATTCGTGCCACATGTCCTGCCCATTGCAGTCAATGAGATTTAGCCGTTTTCAATATATCTGGTTTTCTTCTTCTTCTTCTTCTTCCTTCCAAGTATTAGGCCAAGGCCTGTTACGATCCTATAGAAAATTTTCCCTCCAGCGTTTCATAGGAAGGCCCAGTGATCTTCGTCCTCTTGGTATATAATTATAAACAGCTTTGGGGATCCGATTTGAACTCATTCTTTCAAGATGGTGTTTCCAATTTAGTTGGTACTGTTTAATATATTCCAAAATTGGCGTAGTCTTCAATTCTTTTAAGATATCGGTGTTCCTTTTCCGATCCCATCTGGTGTAACCCGCTGTTCTGCGCATGAATCTCATTTCACAAGCCGTTATTCTGCTTTCATGTTGTCACTACCATAGGTCAACACTGGTCTAGCCAAAGTGTTATATAAACGTAATCTGGTGTTTTTTTGTACAAGGGATGGTTTCATAACTTGATTAATAATTCCTAAACTATTATTATAACTAGTAACTTTTTCAGGGATATCCATTTCATCATCCCAGATAGAGAGATAATATCCAAGATATTTAAATTGGTTAGATCTCTCTAAAATTTTATTCTGGAGACAGATTTTACTTTGTATGTCTTATATCTGGTTTTCTATAAAGATAATGTAACTCGCTGTTATGTAGTCTTCTTCATTTGCCTGTCTGTTCATCTCTATTTGGTCCAAAAATTTTCCTAAGAACTTTATACTTAAAAACTCGTAATATTTTCTCCTCCCTTAAAGTAAGAGTCTATGTTTCGCATCAATTTAATATAACTGAGAGAATGGCAGTTTTATATATTTTCAGTTTAACGTTTTTTTTAGAGAAGTTGGAACGGCAGAAGTCCCTGAAATGCAAAATAGCATGCATTTCCAGAATTGAACCCATGTTTAATCTATTTATGGATCTCATTCGTCTTCTCAAAGACCTACCGTGCATTTTTAATGTTTGACGATGTTTTATAAAAAGATGTTTATTTTAACTGAGGACGATATGAATTTTATCATTTTAATACTTTAATCGGATAGGCTGACAAAGGACATTGCTACTCACTTGTGAATTGTGTTATTTCATTGCGAGTGCACATGTGTGCGGGTAGGAAAGAGAGGGCCGCCTATTCACACCTAGTGAGCACTTATTAATCGCCCTGGTCCACATATTTAAAATCCTGAGAGGAACATCCATAAAATAATTTCTGATTCTTGTTTCTTAGAATATTCGTCAGAATAAACCATCTGAATCACTTTCCCAAAATAATAGTTATCGTCAGGTAACCGTTATATTTTTAATTTCAACTCCCACATTTAATGTATCATTATCAATGTATTCAATTTCATTAGATGGTGCCACATTTGTAGATCAAGAAGTTTAATTTTTAAAAGCAATGTTTTAAATTTTGTCGTACATTTACTTAATCGAAGACTAAATTATTACTTACAAGTAAATGTAAAATACACATAAATTCAACAAGATTCGGATAATGTTATTCTCCAACCTCAATTATTGCCCTAACTAGCCTATAAACTTTTTCTTCTTCTTCTCTTCTTCTACATCATGAAATTAGGCCTTTTGGCCGTTTTCATAACAAGTGGTATTTAATGAATTTTCCCATCTAATATATATATAAATTACTTGTCACGTTGTTTGTCTGCGATGGAATCCAAAACTACTGAACCTATTTTAATAAAATTTTGCACAATGTGTGCTGTTCGATCCAAGTTGAGACTTACGGAAGTTTATAACTAAATTTATAGTCCTATTATTTTTTATTGCAAATTATTTGCTTATTATTTAACAAAGAGTGATTCTAACGATTCTAACAGATGATGGTGTAAGGTAATTGGTTAATTATTTAACCAGGTGGCTATGCTTTTTGTTGCAACCGCGAATTTCAATTGAATTACAAATATTGATTATTTCATAATTTAAGTGTGTTTAGTGTTTATTTTATTTTCAATATATTGATAATAATATTATTAATTTCGTGTGTAAGTATTAGTTTTAAGTAATCTGGCTGAATGATAGCAACTTAAATTAAATTTAACTGGACCGAGAAGGGACATTGAACAATATGGCGAATCAGTTCTAGAGACCATGAATGAATGATAAGATATCAAGTGAATTTCCGCAAATTGGTATAGGCCTATGTGACATAAAACTTATATTTAAGAAGAATATAAATTTAAAAACATGTGAGGGTCCTGAGGAACGGAATAACAGAACTGTAAGTAAGTCTGTTAGTTATAATCATATACCTAATATTACAGAAACAATCCCCATGCCTCAATTAAATGAAAAACAAGAGGACTATAATATATCACAAGATGATATTACTATACAGAGACTTCTTGATGATGATAAGAATCCAAACTGCCAACAAGGTCGTAGAAAAAAACGAAAGTATAATGCAATCAGCAAGCCTCCTCAAAATATTCCATCAATAAATGTATATAATACTTATGATACACTTATGGATGATACTGAGAATGCAGACAACATAAATTCATCTCAATCAACATAACCACTTCCACATAAACCACCACCCATATTTATACCGGGTGTAATTAACGTGCCAGAACTAAAAAATTGTGTAAAACAAAAACTTTCTGATTTAGATTTCTCACTTAGTTTACTACAACATAATTTAACGTATACCTTAGCCACAGCAACGCGTGGCCGGGACTTATATATATAAAACAAAGTCGGATTAGTTACACTATTTATAACACAAGAACGGCTGGACCGATTTTTATGATCTTTGATTTGTTGGATTTGTTTCCGCCCCGAATAGCAGATAACTATTAAAACATCGGAAAAATTAACGTAAAAAATATTTAAAGGCGATACGACGTTCGCCGGGCCAGCTAATATATATATATATATATATATATTGTGTGTGTGTGTGTGTGCGTGTGCGTGTGTGTGTTATAATTACATTTTTGACATTGAGTAATGCAAGCTTAATATGACATAAGAAAAATAAAAGCCTGAACGGGATCTGAAACCCGGACCTCTGGGTTATTACCCCAGCGTACTATCCATTACACCACCGGCAAATCCAATGCAAACATATATATATATATATATATATAAGAAATATGAATGTTTGCATTGGATTTGCCTGATGGTATAGTGGATAGCACGCTGGGGTACCAACCCAGAGGTCCGGGCTCAAATCCCGTTCAGACATTTTGTTTCTTATCATGTCATAATAAGCTTGCATTGCTCAATGCCAAAAATTTAATTATAACATCGATAAAGCGTCGCTGTTATAAAGTAAAAAAAAATATTCTCTTTAATTTACTTACTTGATATAGTCAGCTACTAGATGGCAGTGAAAACAGAGTTCTCGCGACATCTATAATAATGGAGAATATATATATATATATATATATATATATATATAAGAAAGATAAATGTTTGCATTGGATTTGCATGGTGGTGTAATGGATAGCACGCTGAGGTATCAACCCAGAAGTCCGGGTTCAAATCCCGTTCAGGCATTTATTTTTCTTATCATGTCATATCATTTTATATATATATATATATACACACACATATATATACTGGAATTTGTTACCTTTTTTTTCAAAAGAAAGGGAATACATTAGCATTTACATTGCGTACGGGCCTGCTTGGCCGTTAGTGCATTATTTTCCCACGAATAAAAAATGAAAATAATCATAATATAAAACGAATACCTATATGGCTACGCACCTACATAAAAAATGTATCAAAACAAATGAATAATCCCATTTAGTAAATGGGCGACCAACACTTCTATGCACTATTGGTTTGTACTTTAATAACAGCTGAGATTCTGTCTGTAGGCATTCTTTTAACATGTTCATACCAGTCATTTATCATATTGTCAATTCTATTAGTTAAATTAAAAATATTTCAGTGTTTTCTAGTAGGCCTATCTTCGATTCTTTTTCTGTTCGAAACTGTCACACCTGCTACTGAACGTAAGAAGTTCATTTCTGCAGTTTCTATGTTCCTTCTGTCTGAACAGTTAAGTGTCCAATTCTCACTTGCATATCTTAAGTTAGGCACCGCCATAATTTTGTAAAATTTTAATTGTATACTTCTAAATGTTTTATTTTTCAGTGTCCGTTTTATAGAGCCACACATTCTATAAAATTCCTAATAAACTTTTTTTTAATTAAATTATTGCGCTTTACTCTCCGGTCCTGTCCATGATGTGGTCTTAGGGTAGTATCGCTGCCTCGTACGCAGCGGGCCCGATCTCATGCCTGGACAAGATTTCTCAGTGATAAATTTTTTTCGAGGGTTTTCCTCATCTGTAAGACAAATGTCAGGAAATGTTAAGGTCTAAACGTTCCCCGAATATAATGTGGCCATCATGATAACCATTATCATGTTCGCCATGTTTAGTTTGTGAATGTGTGTAAACGGTGTGTGTTTCTTCTTAATGCTGTGTTTGTCTCGGAGGAGGCCCGGGCATTGAGCTGATCACTCATTCAGGGAGGCCCTCCATATCGTTGTGTGGTCAAAAAGCATGTATTTAATCCACAGATTAAAATCCTTCTCCCGACAGATCGTGCCATTGTAAGGCCCGGGTGGCGTGTGTCATGGCGCCGTAAACTTTATACATTACATTACCAATTCGATTAGATCTTCTTTTTGTAAGCCTTTGTTTCCCTCAACGAGATTTAGGCGCTCTCCCCTTATAGGGAAGAAATTGAACCATACTAATTTAGTTACACTTGTTTCCGTATAAATGTAATTGGAGTGGTCCGTGGTCAGCGTTCTGCCTCATAATGACATCTAGGAAACCAAGGTAGTACTAGGACGGAAAAATACGGTAAATTTTGCTTAGATACCTTTTTATTCAGGCTTAAGGATCTTTTACGAGCCTGAAAATGTTCAGACTCAGGACCCACGGCTTAAAGTCCCTTCCGGAGGACTTGCTTCTTGGATTTTTCCATCCTAAACAATGCATCGACTCCGGCCGGATTTGAAACCGCGACCCTCGGTACCAGAGGCACTAGTCCACCCGCGGCCGATTCTGATAGATAAAGCGGTTAATATTCCATCAATATGTCCACCGCTGTAGTCTCGAGATAGCGTGCTGCCTTTCTCACGCAGCGGGCCCGGGTTCGATCCCCGGTCAGGACAAGTTTCCTGGGTGAGATTTATTCGGGATTTTTTCTCACCTGTAAGATAAATTTCAGGAAACTTTAAGGCCCAGCGGTTCTCGAATACCATCTGGCCATCAAAATCATATTAATCTAATTAGATTAAGTTTAGTTTAAGGTCTCTCCTGGCGCATCATTAGCACCATCATCAGCTCTCATATCATCGGGACAGCGTAACCCCGCCTCCCAGGCGCCCCAACCTCAGAAGTGGGTTACAAGGACGCCATACCAGGAGAGAACACCAGAAGTGTCGAAATGACAACCTGCAGTATTTAATATATATATATATATATATATGTATATATATATATATATGTATATATATATATGTATATATATATACACACACACACACACACACACGGGTAGCTCAGGTCGTTAGAGCGCTAACCGTACAGAGTTTAGAGTCTCGGGTTCAAATCCCGACTCAAGCATTCATTTTTCTTTTCATATCATATTTGCCTTCATTGCCAAATGTCAAAAATATAGTTATAACATCTAAATATACAAGCTTTACTGCTATAAAGTAAATATTCTCTTTAAAAATTTGCTTAACAGTTATGTTAGCCACTAGATGTCAATCGGAACGAATTTCCGCTACCTCTTGTGTGAATTGAGAATTCTACATACATAAGAAAAATGGATTGTTTTGTGTTGGAATACTTCGGTAGCTCAGGTCGTTAGAGCGCTAAAAGTACAGAGTTTAGAGACTCGGGTTCAAATCCCGACTCAAGCATTCACTCTTTTCATATATATATATATATATATATATATATTATATATATATATGATAATAAATTCACTATAATTAATTACTATAAAGCCTGTAAGAAAAAATAAGATAAAACGAATTCCAATTATTGTATTAAAAAGTAGGGTGAGAGGTTAAACTAAATTAATAGAATAGAACTTTCTGATCCACCCTAGTACTAATTGATGTTGCCATATACTGCAGTACGTATCTAGCAATAAAGGACTATCTAAATAAATTAACGAATTTCAAATAAAAAAAGCATAATACCTGGTCAAATAAATTCAAACTTTTTGAAACGTTTTATATTTTTAATTCATTCTTTAATTAGATTAGTTAAATCGAAGTTATATCTATTCGATTATTGAGATCAAACAAAATATTAAATATTTTTTATTTATTCTGTCATGAAGTTAAATTTTAGCAACATCATTATTATCATCACGAATATGGATACATATCTCTCAACAGAGCGTTAATTGCCAGTTTCATTTTGACGTAAAATTGATGTATGATACAGTACGCAATTACTACGCTTTTCTGATAATTCAAATGGAATCCATTTATTTTTAAAAAATACAATATTTTCATCTTCCTACATAATATCGAAATACAAAATACGCTTACTTCACATTGTGTATTAATATTCTGCTACTGTATAAACGGAGCTTTATAAAATATCAGATTTAAAAAAAAAGTCTTTAATGACAATATGGTAATGTACATCAAATATTGACACAAAATGCATGAGAGATTGATGGGATGAGAATGAAGTTTCATAATGGATCTGGTATCAATTTATCGTAAACATTATTTGACATGCTTACTAAAATATCAAGTTTTTTAGAACAGAAAAACAGCTTTCATGGGATGAAAAAAGTATTGAATTATTCTTCATTTTGATTTAAAATTAATATTTATTTTTTGCGCGATAGTACGTTTTGCCATGGCGACCATGATTGAAAGTTCAACATCCTACATTTCGGGGTTGCCAACCTAAATAACGAAACTGTAAAATATACACATTACAAACCTCGTGCAGGAAGTAAAACCACTATCCTTTATGTATACTTCGTACGATGTATATACAAAATATATCCAAAAGATAGTGCTAATGTACATTATATGAAACAAATCACTGCATTTTAAATTAACTGAACTTTATTTGAAACAATATAAAACAATAAATACGTACTTGCCGCTGTTTTATCACTCATTGGTGTCACAGCCTCCTGTAGTTTCAACTAATAATCATTGCCCACACTGTTAACGTTAGTCGGTTGTTTATAATGAACGCAAATATTTCCGACAAAGATGTTATTATTTTACCATTATTTATTATTTTGAAAACGCCATTGCCCAAAGAATAATGTACAACGGACGTTTGTGAAGTGTTTTACAGTATCTCGGAAATTAAAATCCTCGTTATCGCTCGGTTTTTAAACATTTCCTCGCTTCTGTAAAAACCACTTCCCAATCTCGCATCGTAATATACTATGTTCATATAAACTATTGATGAAAATATTGTTGTTGAAGGACTATTATACCGAATCTACTACAGAAACTTATAGGCCTATGGGATGTGCAGCAGAAACTGAAGATTTAATATTAGAAGATTAAAAGGGGTACATTAGATGATGTGAAGAATTTGAGTATCTGGGAGTAAAAATAGATAAACAGGATAAACAAGAAAGTGATATTAAGAACAGAATAAAAAAAAGATATAGCAATAACATCAATGATGAATGAAGTCTTACGGAATAGACATATAACCAGAAAAAAATAAGTTACAAATATATAACTCAATAGTGAGAAGTACTGTCACATATTGAGCTGAAGTTTGGAAATTATACAAGATATAAGCAATTAAATCGGTATGGGCATGTACGACAATTCAAGAAGAAAGGTTACCCACAAAAACATTGGAATGGTGTCCATCTGGAAGAAGAAGAAGAAAAGGAACACCTCGAAACTCGTGGATGCAAGAAATAAGAACTGGAATGAGAACAAGAGGACTGGTGGACATACAGTGGGTGGACAGAGACGGGTGGAAAAGAAAATAAAACTTTAGGCACAATAAGATGAGTAAACATTGAAAATCTGTACATAAACAGAATTATTATTATTATTATTATTATTATTATTATTATTATATTAATAATATAATTCCCTAGTAAAACTGCAACGCATAGCATGAAAATGCTATGATTGCAGTGAAAGACCTGCCCTCGGGCAGAATTACTATGGATGGATTATTATTATTATTATCATCATCATCATCATCATCATCATCATCATCATCATCATCATCATCATCATCATCATCATCATCATCATCATCATCATCATCATCATCATCATCATCATCATCATCATCATCATCATCATCATCATCATCATCATCATCATCATCATCATCATCATCATCATCATCATCATCATCATCATCATCATCATCATCATCATCAGCAGCAGCAGCAGCAGCAGCAGCAGCAGCAGCAGCAGCAGCAGCAGCAGCAGCAGCAGCAGCAGCAGCAGTAGTAGTAGTAGTAGTAGTAGTAGTAGTAGTAGTAGTAGTAGTAGTAGTAGTAGTAGTAGTGGTGGTAATAGTAGTATTTTTATTATTATCGTTACCGAATTTGCATTTAAACATTATATGATTTTTACAATTACGTTACGAGTATAATATAGCATACCGTAATACATTGTTGTATTTGAGGCGAAGACAAGGGCTCGTGACCTTCACAAGGCAAAATAAATGAACATTAAATACCATAACATCTTCGAATAAATTAAATGAAAGAAACCTCAAATAGAGTAAATTTCTCTGGAATGTACAACATTCCAATTTCTGATTTGACCCATTATAAAATCCGAATTTAGAAACTAAACATACACTAGTCACTAACTTGAATCCGGTTGTCCAATGAGACAAGTAACTTACTAACTCATGATTTGACAAGCATTTAATTCAACAACAAACAAGACGATTGCTTTGGCACTCCCTGTGGCAACAAACAAGCAAGCAGCAACAAGCGTGTAGGTTTGAACTCATAATGTAATTACAGAGGTGGTCAACAAGCCTGACTTTCTGATGAAGTCTCACTCCCTCCTGGATCAAACCTGCCACTGCTCCTAAATGGACAATACTCAGGTGAAACAACTACTAGCTACAGCTTTAGACACTGAATTCGACCCTTCTCCTCTGGAGAGTACACATATTACATATAAATACATAGTGTTCAGTCCAAGAGCAAGTCTTTCACTGCAAACTCAGCATTCTCCACTCTTTTCTTAACTCAGCTTTCCTATTTGTATCCGCATACAAACAATTTATTTCAATATTGCCTATCATCTGATGTCTTTTTCTGCCTCTAACTTTCTTTTGGTTGACCATTCCTTCTAGGGCATCCGTCAGCAGGCAGTTTCTTCTTAGACAGTGGCCAATCCAATTTCTTTTCCTCTTCTTTATGAGTTCCAGCATTGTTCTTCCTCCACCCACTCTGTCTAGCGCATATATTTGAGGGCTAAAACAACTAAAAATGAGAATCATGAATATGATTAAAATTCAAGAATGGGACTTCAATCAGGAACTAGGAGAAATATGCTAATTCTTCAAGTCAAATTTATGGTCTGGTATTGCTGGTTTGCTGAAAATATTTTTATTTTAAAAATTAAATTTTATGTATAGAGTTACGTTGAGAGAAAACAAATATGAAGACCGTTAGAGCGATTTTAAAATTTTGATTTCACGTAAACCCTCACTTCTAATTGGTATATTTCGCTGAGTTTCTTAAATAAGCGAAAGTTATTCATAATAATAAATATAAAACAAATAAAATACAGGTGCAAAATAGTAAGAAATATAGTTAGAAGTTAGAAGAAATATTTGTTCCTTTCTAAATAGCTTAATTCTACCTCTAAAATGCTGTGAAATACCCATAAATCCCACATATCTCCTTTTATTTCAATATCCTATGTCAAACTTCGTTCCGAAAAATCGAAAACTGTGTCCCTAGAGCGATTTTAATTGTTCGCTTCATCCTAACCCATGTTTCTGATGGTCCGATTTTAATAATTTTGAACTCCAAGTTATTTTTTTTAAATTTATTTTTATATCCCAAGTTTACTTCCGAAAAAAAATTGTTCAGGTCATTTTCTTAGTAATCAGGAATGATAATTATTTTTTCAAAAGTGTTTTCATAGATACAACGTCAATAGCTTTATTCCTTGGAAATTACTGGTAAAAACAGGATTATATACTAACAGATCGCATGGGCAGCAAGCCAAAAGCGCTTTCGAAAGGTTGTGGTGATATGCAATGTTTAATAGACAATAATAATAATAATAATAATAATAATAATAATAATAATAATAATAATAATAATAATAATAATAATAATAGTAAAGAAAACAATAGATAGCATTACAATACATTACATATAGGTGGAACAATAATATCACAATGCGTTATGGGATAAGGGTAACGCAATAAAAAAAATATAATACAATATTGAAAATGCAATAACATGTAGCTCTGAAGCATACGAATTGAAATCAAGAACAATAGATACATTACATTAATTAGAAATGTACTTACGGCGATGATCAGACAGGATTTCAAGTAGAGATTAAATTATAAATAATATACCTATTATCAACACTTTTAAATTCATATTCAATTATTGATAAGATATGTCGATGACCTTTTAATAATATATGAAAATGACATGCAATAGAAAAATAAATTACAGACGAATTAAACAAAATCATCATCATAGTACATTCACGAATTTAGGCCATTTGTTGACCTGTTTCGGTAAAATAAAGTAAAAGTGATCCCACAACAGGCCCGGAGGCCCTTGGGGTAGTAGGAGGTAAAGGCTCCCACTTTTTCTAGACAATCGGCACTTTATGTCAGCCGGGTTGTCAGTCCTGCGTGACGGCCGCCTTTACCCCAGAACAAGCGTCTGGTACTCATTTCCGTTAGAGGCTGAGTCGACCCCAAGGCCATAGTGCCGCCAGAGGGTTTTGGTCAGTTTTTAAAAATCCTGACCCCAACGGGACTTGAACCCTCGACCCTCCGGCTTGTAGCTCAGTGGCTTAACCACTACGCTACGGCGTGCCCCCAATTAAACAAAATGCACAACAAAATTAAATTCACAGAAGAAAATGAAAGTAATAACTCCATAAATTCTTTAGACTTAACAATTTCCAAAAACAAAATGCACAACAAAATTAAATTCACAGAAGAAAATGAAAGTAATAACTCTATAAATTCTTTAGACTTAACAATTTCCAAAAAAATTACTATGCATATACATATGCATATACAGAAAACCAACAAACAACACAATAGTTACACACAAAAAATCATGACACCCCACACAACAGAAACAAAATGTTAAAGCTACCATTATACAAAACAAACTACAAAAATTAACTAAATTATATAAAATCCCTAGCACATAATAATAGATACAAAGAAGAAATTATCAACAAATTGGTCAGAAAACAAAGAAGAAAAATCAATTTAACAAATATAACAAAACTAGAAAAAGAATTTAACACAAATACAAACAATTGGATTACACTAACTTATACATGAAATGAAACGACAAAATTAGCCAATTCGATCAGGAAACAAGATAATATCGTTAAAGTAGCCTTAAAAATTAATAACAAACTCAACAACATAATATCTAACAAAATAGAAGCAACAAATAAATACGAAAATAAAGGCGTTTATAAACTAAAGTGTAGCAATTGGGAAATGTTCTACATAGGTAAAACAACAAGAAATTTCAACACAAGATATTCTGAATATTTCAAATATTTTATTAATAACGAAGAAAAATATACGTACATGAAATATTAAAGAATTGGAGAAGAAAATGTTCAAGCATGGGAATTCCTATTTCAAACAACAAAACTTTATACGACTTCCATTTTGCAGGTGATCAATTGTTAATTGCACAAGATTATGAAGATTTATAATATATAACACGAAAATTAATAGAAGCATATGAATAATGGGGATTAAATTTGAACATAAAAAAAAAGATTTATCAATTGGTGAATCAGATCAAAATTTAATTTGCAATAGCTTGCCTCAATGGTATTGTGGGATAAAAATAAAAATAATAAAAATAAAATGAATATACGCCTATATCATACAATTGTTGAAAGCATCATTACGTATGGAGCAGAACTTTGGCCATTAACAACAAAAACAAATAAGTATATTTTGGCAACGGAAATGGATTTTATACGAAGGACAGCAAGAATTTCAAGAAGAGAAAAAAATTAGGAACTCAGTTATAAGGGAGAAAATCAAGATTGAAGACACTATTTTTGATTATATCAAAACTCAACAATAAGATGGTACGAATATGTCCAGCGAATGGAAAAGGATCGGCTACCAAAATCTGTTTTGGAAACATGCGAGAAGACGAGGCAGAGGAAGACCTAAAACCTCCTGGAGTCAGGGAATATGTATTTAAGATTTAAGATTTTTAAGATTTAAGATTTATTTAGCCTGGTGGAGTTAAGGCCATGTGGCCTTCTCTTCCACTCACCAGGACAAACATATATTACATAAGAATATAACAATCTTAATTAACTCTAATATTAAACACTAAGTAAAAATTTGATCAAAAGAATATATCTAATATACATATTACGATCTATAATACAACCAGTTAATATTAGTTAAAATTAAGACTATAACTAATAATAAAATGTATACAAGCAAGACATATTAAATTGTCCCTGTCTAGTGTATATAAAAAACAGGAAAAAAGTGAGATATAGAAAACTAATTTTACGATTATACAATATTTAAAACAAAACAAATAAAAATATTTGTTATTCTTAATATTATTTACATAGATAATTAAATATATTAATATTGCTAAAAGAATACTATCAGTGAGGTGTATAAGTTAGTTTGTTATTAAATAATTCTTTAGTTTGTTTTTGAAGGATGTTATAGTTTGACAGTCTCTGACATAGGGTGGAAGGGAATTCCATGTTTTGGTAAGTGACACCGTAAAAGATAATGAATAATATACAGTGTGATGAGGCGGGATATAAAGGACAATGTGCTGATGGGATCGAGTGTCAAGATTATGTGTGTCGGATAGTCTGATGAAGCGGCGTGATAAATAATTAGGCGATGATGTGTGAAGTATTTTATAGAGAAGGGATAGGGAATGGACAGTTCTACGATCTCTTAGACGAAACCACGATAATTGTTCCAGGGACGGTGTAACATGGTCAAATTTGCGAATACCACAAATAAAACGTGCGCAAGAATTATGAACACGTTGAAGTCTTTGAGTGGAAATAATATTTAAGTCTGTAAAAAGAGTGTCACAATAATCAAAATGGGGCATTGCAAGTGTTTCTACTAACATTTTCCTAAGGGCGAATGGCAAACAATTTCGTACACGATTTAATGAATTTATTATTGAGAAGACTGTTTTGCATGTATGGTTTATTTGTGTATTCCAATTTAAGTTTTTGTCAATAAATACTCCTAGAATTTTTACTGTCTCACTATAAGGGATTTGAACTCCGTTTAGTGACACATGCGAAACTGTGTTTAGGTTAATTGTAGATAATAGTCTCTGATGACCCATAATGATTGATTGTGACTTTTTAGGATTTAATTGCAGTCCATATTTAACTGTCCAAGTCATTAGTGAGTCAAGATCCTCGTTAATTTTGGCAACAGCGTCATTTAGTGAATATTTGTCTGTGTGGATGTAGATTTGCATGTCGTCTGCAAATAAATTATGTTTGTACATGAAGGTGAAATATCTACAACCAGGAGTTTGGATAGACCGACAAAATTGGCTATTGGGAATCGAACGATGTCAAAGACATTAATCAACCGATAATCTATCTATCTATCTACGAAGAAAAATCAAGTTTTGCCAAACACATACCAGAAACAGGTGATCAGTTCGAAAAAATCGACAATATCATGCCAGTACTACACAGAGTGTATAACAACAGGAACAGCATCCTTGAAGATGTAGAGATTCTAAAAGGACCAAAGAATTCAGACCTACTCAATGAAAACACACCCGCAGACATAAACCCTTTGTAAAACCTATACAACACCATCACAACCAGTTAAAATGCAGAAGATGAAATATTGATTTTGAAACGCCTCTACATTGGAACTACTTAATGAAGTCTATTAATTTAATTGAGGACAACTGACCTAGCAGGTATCAATTTTATATTTTATATCTTAAGAAAAAATAAATTGCGAGGTTTTCTAGTAGATACTATCTATCAACAATTGCGTAAAAACCCAATGTTTTGCCACAGTCCCTCCTTTTTTAGGAGTTACTAGATCATGTTAATTTAGTTACACTTATTTCCCTACACATGTCATGGAAGGTATGCTATCAATAAACCGACTAATGAGGCATGTTGTAGGCAACTAGGGTATTATTAGGATGATGCAAATCGGTAAATTTTGCTTAGAGGTCTGTTTATACAGGCTTAAGGTTCTTTTACGAGATTGAAAATCTTCAGATTCGGGACCCATGGCTTAAAAGCCCTCCCGGACGACTTAGATTTTTCTATCCTAAACAATCCATTGACCATCAACCCCGGCCGGATGATAAGAGAGAATTCTTCAATATATAATATATATAATAATAATAAAAATAATAAAAATAATAATAATTAGTATTATTATTATTACCGTATTATTATTAACATTATCAAATTGATGTACGTCCATAGAATGGAAGTATGATCATTACGTATAGTTGCAATCCTCAACTAACATGAATATCCGATATCATATCAGAGTTCAGTGTCTTATTCCAATATCCAGTGTCAGATAATTTAATTGCTGATGTAAGAAAAACGTATCTCCATTACAATGATCCACAGATTCATGAAGAATAAAAACACTGATGTATAGTGCATTTCAAATAAATAAATCTATAGGCCTACATGTGTCCTGAAAAAAGATTATTATCAAATATTATTTTCTCTTTCTTCAAATCGACCTAATAAGGAAAAATTTATTTGGATTAATCAATTTATTGGTTATTTACGTCATAAGGGAGGGAAGAGCTTCATTAACAGTCGAGGCCAGTTTTTCGGCCGACTTTGCTAGGAAAAAAATGGAGTTAGCCGACTAGTCACATGTCATTTAATCCCAAGTTTCATTAACATTGTTTTTTTGTTCATTGATTCTTAAGACAGTTATTTTTGACTAAACACGATATCAGCGTATGGTTGAAGCGATCATTGTTCATGACGTCAGAGGATAGGGGTTAGAATAGTTTTATGTATCGTCTAGTTATAGCAACACTGCTAAACTGTGCTGTTTAGTATCCAGTTTCCAGAATAACCACTTTACATTAGTTATATTCCAATCAAATGTTCCTAAAAGTCAGTGCGTAACTTTTATATTCCACCGAAGTATACTTTATCTGTAAGCCTGAAATGTGCTCTTATTTACATCTGACCGGTGTTCAGAATGACCTCTAGCCAACCTCGTGTCATTCGAAGGAGAGATTTTAATTTTATTTTCATTTGTATTAGTTAATGGGGTGACTTACTTATTCATAGTTTAATTTATAGGGAGCGGATTCGTAGGTAAATAAATTATTTTTCTGCAAACACATAAATGTCCAGAAAATGGGGAAAACTCTGAACAAAGGGTCTTGAACATAAATATTAAATCTTATTTCACATAAAAACACATATTTTGTAGAAAAATGCATGCAAATATATATTTTCGTAAAATATTCTATAAATACATAAATCTGAATAATTTTTTTGATTTTCACTAATATTTGTCCAGCATAATTTACGATATAAAGAATTGCAATAGTATTTATTGAAAGATGGACATTTATAAAATTATTTGGCGTTCATATCTGTAAATCTAAACTTCTTGTGTGGCTCCATAACAAAACTAGAAACGTCAACAAATCTATTGACTGAATCATTTAAGGAAGTGTAGACTGTTGAAACAAAAATTAAATCGTTATCAGAGCTAAAAGTTGTAAAAATCAAATTAAAAAATTTGTTTCAGAAAAACAAAGATTTTCAAAAACTGTGTACAGTGGCTAAAGTTGTGGAAGGTGAATTAGATTGTGTGAGTGTTAGTGCACGACTGACGTCCTGTGATGTGGAAAGATCATTTTCACAATATAAGGCGCTATTTAGAAGCAATCTGCATGCATTCGTTATGGGCAATTTGGAGAAGAACTTTGTTGTCCACTGAAATTTTAAGGGAACGTACTAGGAACTGCTATCCACCTACGACTGATGAGTACCTATAACAATAATAAATAATTTGGTGTAATTGCTGTGAATTCAAGTAAAATATTTTAACATTTTTACCAAATATTTTAACACTTTTACCAAATATTCTGTTATTTTTAGCACGTAAAAATTAATATTTTCGATTTTCTACCACATAAAAATCCGCTCCCTGCTAATGTTTGTCATAGTCTTGTTGTCGTGCGACAGGATTTGTTTGCATTACACAAAATATGTATCCAAATATTTTAAATTGTTTTTAATTCTGATACGGAAATGGTGTATAACAGCTTAGAAGAGATTGCGAGTACAATTTATCAATTTCTACTTCCAGAGAAATAAAAAAAACATGAAATTGCGCACAAATGCTTCAAATAATGGTGTTCTAAAATGGATACTAACATTTTTATTACTCGTTGTTTGCATATTTTCTGGAGAAGTATAGATGATTAACACCCTAGGGAGGTAAGTTGTTCGTCATTAAGAACAACACAATACAATACTTGTCACACATTGAGTGGATTTTTTATTTCTTATTCTTAATTTAACTTATATTAGGTTTGGAAATTCAACAAATACTTATAACAAAAATTTATGTCGATGGTAATGGATTTCTTGAGGAGAGCAGCAAGATGTTCAAAAAAAAAAATACTGTCATACGAGAAAAAATGAATATTAGATATTCAATAGTAGATTATTTATAAGATATAAGCAATTAAATTGGTATGGGCACGTACAATGAATGCAAGAAGAAAGGTTACCCAGGAAAATATTGTGATTGTGTCCACTTGGAAGAAGAAGGAAAAGAAGACCTCGAAACTCGTGGATGCAAGAAATAAGAACGGGGATGAGAACAAGAGGACTGGAGGACATGGAGTGGATGCATAGAGACGAGTGGAGAATAAAAATAAAGTTTAGGCACAGAAAGACGTGTAAACATTAAAAATATGTATATAAATAAATAAAGTTTAGGCACAGAAAGACGTGTATATGTATATAAATAAATAAAAAATTAGATATTTCCACAGTCATTTTTGTATTTTTAAACCACATTTTAATTACTAAGATTTGTTGGAGAAAAACCTCAAGAACCAGGAAAATCCTTAATAAAAAAAAAAGGTATTTTTAAATGTCCCTTGTTAACCTGGCCTTAGAGTGACACGATCTGTCGGGAGATGTTTAAACTTGGATCACATACATACTTGCAAAATATATTTTTTTTTATTACATTAGTATCTTACCAGGGGCACGCCGTAGCGTAGTGGTTAAGGCACTGAGCTACAAGCCGGAGGGTCGAGGGTTCAAGTCCCGTTGGGGTCAGGATTTTTAAACTGATCCAAACCCTCTGGCGGCACTATGGCCCTGGGGTCGACTCAGCCTCTAACGGAAATGAGTACCAGGCGCTTGTTCTGGGGGTAAAGACGGCCGTCACGCAGGGCTGACAACCCGGCTGACGTAAAGTGCCGATTGTCTAGAAAAAGTGGGAGCCTTAACCTCCTACTACCCCAAGGGCCTCCGGGTCTGTTGTGGGATCACTTTACTTACTTTAGTATCTTACCATGCATACACAATAAAAAAAGTAAAATATGTGCGTTCCAATCCAAGCCACTTCACTTCTCGTGTTTCGAGTTCCATAAGTCGGATAAAGTCTGACAACTGATATTTTTTATGTCGCCTATTTTCTGTTTACTCGTCGTTTCGGCATACCTCATTACGTAGATGAAGTGTTCTTATATTGGGCACAGAGAGGCGTATAGGATGAGTATATGTATATGTGTTTGTGTATAATTTGTATTGTTTGAGGAATGATGATACAGAGAAGGGGGAAGATGAAACCCGGTGCCGGCACGACGCCTCTCTAAAATGGACCTCGAACGATTTTGAACCCATGACCCTCGGTACCAGAGGCAAGGAACTTGACACCCAGATTATCGAGGCCGATTATGCAAATCTAACGATTAAGAATTTACACGACGAGCACTCTTCCCTATCTCCGAGATTTGAAATTTTATATAATTGTACTTTTATAATCTACATCCCGCATTGATCACGTTTAACTCCAATATTATGTTCCGCATTTTCATTTCATTTCATTTTCTGTTATTTTCCTCATTTCAACTCTGATAGATAAAAAGTAAACCCACTATAGACCCGAAGAGGCCTTTGGATTAGTAAAATGCTAAGGCTTCCATCTTTCTAGATAATCGGCACGATATGTTAGCCGGGCTTTTCAATCCTACATAACGGGCGCCTTTACCCCAGAACATGCCTCTGATACTCATTTTGTTGGAGACTGAGTCAATCCAAGGTTCATGATGGCACCAGATGATTTGGGTTTGTCAAAATATCCTGACCCCACAGGGAATATCAACCGCGACCCTCCGGATTGTAGCCTTAACCAAATGCGCTACGCTATACTTTAATAGTACACTAGTTTAATAACTTTATAATTTAATGGACAACACATGGCTAACGTAAGTTATATCATGGAATCCGTACGAGTTCCCTGCCGCAAGGCTGCACTAACGCGAGAGATTAAAACGAAGCAAATTACTGGGTGAATCAAGAAAATGTATACATGATTCATAAAACCCATAGCCACTCACCGTATGGCATCATACTGTTCATATCAGATTGCCTATATCCACTATACTTTACCTTAAACAACGCAAAGGGATATGGCGTGTTAAACTTCCCTTCGTTTCTTTACATATATTCACATCAGCATTCTGGTGCCGAAAGAAAAGCTTTATCATTATATTAATTTGTAAGTCACGTGAAGAAAGTCAGTGTGATAAAACTTTTTTTCTGCATTTAAGGATTTTTAACTAGTACGTGTTTTCTTATCCGAATTAACAATATATGTTCGTGTTGCAACGGAGATGGCCCTGGCATTTAGCTCATCGCTCATCTGGGGAGACACTCCATGTCCTTTTGTAGTAAAAAGAATGTATTATCCCGAGTTGAAAAACCTCTACCGACAGGAAGTGCCCGTTTATGGTCCGGACGATTCAGGACATTTTAAAAGTACATATAAAGGGACAAGTTAAACTAGAATAAAGAGAAGTTTAAAATAATAATAATAATAATAATAAATAATAATAATAATAATATTAACAGTGATAATAGTCTTCTTAATAATAATAGTAATAATGATACTACTACTACTACTACTACTACTACTACTACTACTACTAATAATAATAATAATAATAATAATAATACTTATAATAATTGTATTTATATACAGAGTTATTATGTTTACACACCTTTCTGTGTTTTATTTTTCTTCTCCACTTGTCTCTATCCATCAACTCCATGCCCTCCAGTCCTCTTGTTCTCTTTCCTGTTTTTATTTTTTACATCCACGAATTTCGACGTCTTCCTTTCCTTCTTCTTTCAGGTGAACACCATTCCCAATGTTTTTCTGGGTTATCTTTCTTCTTCCATTCGCCGTACATGCCCATACCCATTTAATTGATTATATCTTATATAATCTACTATTGAGTAAATAATATTCTCGTATGAAAGTACTCGTATTTCTTATTTTTACTAATTTTGAACATTTCCTGCTCTCCTCAATAAATCCATTTCCATCGATATAAGTTTTTGTTCTAAGTTTTTGTTGAAATTCAGCTCCATATGTGACAGTACTTCTCACTATTGAATTACATACTTGTAACTTATTTTTTCTGGTTATCTGTCTATTCCATAAGACTCTATTCATCATTACTATTATTGCTCTACCTTTATTAATTCTGTTCTTAATATCACTTTCTTGTTTATCCTCTTTATATAATTGTACTGACAGACACTCAACTTTTTCACATCCTCTAATGTACCCCTTTTAATCGTCTAATATTAACTCTTCGGTTTCTGCTGCACATCCCATATAAAATGTTTTTTCTAAATTTATTTTCAAACCCCAATTACGGTATTCGTCCAATAAATGTATAAAAATAAACTCCATGTCTTCATAATTAATAATAATACAATGGTATCGGGGTAGCGACGCTGCTTCATACACAGCAGGCCCGGGTTCGATCCCCGGTCGGGAAAAGTTTCCTGGATAATGTTTTTTTTCTTACCTGTACGACATATATCAGGAAATGTTAAGGCCCAAAGGGTTTCCGGAGATCATCTTATCATCATAATCACCATTATCATATTCGCCATGATTAGTATGAATGTGTGTGTGTGAAAGATGTGTTTCATCTTAATAAAAATTAAAATACAAAATAGGTACCTGAGATCTCTGTCGTCTTTAACTTTATATTGTCGTAAAATATCAAGAAGGGCTTTCGGAACATATTTTCCACCGTCTTGATGTTGCGTTGTTTCGACGGAGGCCCTGACATATATGAGCTGATCACTCATTCGGGGAGGTCCTCTATGCCATCGTCTGGTCAAAAGAGTATGTTTGTGATCCATATTTTAAAATCCCTTCCCGACAGTTCGTGTCACTCCATGACCAGGTTGGCGTGTGGCGTGTAAAAAATTCATAAAAAGTGAGAGGTTAAACTGACTTAATTGAACGGCAATAATACCGCTGTGGTCTCGAGGTAGCGTGCTGCCTTGTCACGCAGTGGGCCCGGGTTCGATCCCCGGTCTGGGCAGTTTTTCTGGGTGAGGTTTTTATCCGGGTTTTTTCCTCACTTGTAAGACAAATGTCAGGAAAAACTTTAAGGCCCAAACGGTTCCCGGAATCATATTGGCCTTCATCATCATCATCATCATCATCATCATCATCATCATCATCATCACCATCATCCTTCACCGGTGTGGAAAGCAACGGGAAGCTACCACACCTTCAATTCCCTAGTAAAGCTGCAAGCATAGCATGAAAATGCTATGATTGCAGTGAAGGACCTGCCCTCGGGCACAATTACTATGGATGGATGAATAAATAATAATATAGAACTGAATTAAAAGGGTAAATAGTAAAAAAAATTAACAACCGACAATTCATATCACAAATTGTTTGTCTGCATCTCCTCTATAACAAGGTAAATACATTCTATTTAATTTATTTTCATCCTGAACGAATCCTGATATTTGCAAACATAGAGAATAAAAAGTAGCTCAGCGTTCTCTGTTATCCAGGAGTGATGTGAGCTATGGTTGTTTTTCGTAGTACAACGTTTAATTTAGAATAATATACTTGTTTACTCTGTAAAACAGGTGCAGAGGCAAGAACAGTCATTAGCAATGCTTAGCAAAAACAAACAACACAGTACAACAGAGAAATGAAGTCCTGGAAGGGTTTTCAAAAATATTGCTAACTCAGTCTCTCATGCATAATGCTAGCCAAATTATTTATTCGTTGTAAAATAACACATTTGTAAAGAGATATCCCTTCTTGGATCAAGTCTTCTTCTTTCTTATCCTCTACTTCATTACTACTACTGCTGCTACTATTATTAATAACAAATTGTTTGATTGGACTCCCAACGAAAGAAGGAAAAAGATTATATGCGGATACAGGAGATTAGAAGACCAATGATGGAGGAAGGATTGCAACAAGACATAGGGAAAATATAAATAAATCGAGGAAACAATACAATAACTTTGGATACAGAAAAATGTTTACATATATATTCAACAATAAGTCCACCGCTGTGGTGTGGTCTCGGGGTAGCGTGCTGCCTTGTCACGCATCGGGCCGGGGTTCGATCCCCGGTCGGGACAGTTTTTTTGGGTGAGGTTTTTATCGGGGTTTTTCCTCACCTCTAAGACAAATGTCAGGAAAACTTTAAGGCCCAAACGGTCCCCGAAATCATATGGCCATCGCAATCATCATCATTCATATTCATCTTAGGTTAGGTTTAGGATTAGGGACTCTCCTGGCGCACCACAATCATCATCATCATCATCACCCATCATATCATAGGGGCAACGTAACCCCGCCTTCCAGGCGCCCCAACCTCAGAAGTGGGTTACAATTACGCCATGCCAGGAGAGAAACCAGGAATGTCGAAAGACAAACCTGGGGCATTTGAAAAAAAAAATCAACAATAAGTAATAACTAACTTTCTGGCACTATCGAACCCGTAGGTTCATCGTTGTGCAGACATAAGCTCTCCACACATCCATATCTTCAGCTGATGTTTTCCAATCATCCCCTGTACAATCTAATCCCTTAAATCATAGTTAATGTTATCCTCTTACCTCATTATTCGTCAACCAACTGGGCGTTTTTACTCTGGCTTTCCTACAATAAGCTTCAATGCCTTTCTTCCATTCCTCCATTCGTACCATATGTCCTGCTCATCGCAGTCTAAGAGACTTAACAGTTCTTATTATATCTGATTCCCTATAAAGATCATGTAGCTCACTGTTATACAGTCTTCTCCATTCACCTGTCTTTCTCTGGTTCAAAATGTTTCACTAAATAATCTATATTCGGGTCTTTACAGCTGCTGCCGTCTTCCCGTGCCATACTTACAAAGCCTACGATCTTGGGCATCTTCAATGCTTAACCCACTTGCTTACATTGCTATCCTCATGCTTTCCTTCTACAGTATGTTAACTTTAGTTTTCCCAGTTCAATAAGTAATAATAATAATAATAATAATAATAATAATAATAATAATAATAATAATAATTCGTCACACAGATATTGGGTAAACTAGAGAATTCTTCAATAGGTCGAATGTATAATCTGATTTTTTTTTTTGGGAATATAGCTTTATCTTCTTAATGAAATCTTATGCATGCAGTTTTGTTGTTGCAAGTAAATAAACATGACAGTCGTTAGAGCAATTTTTAAATTTAAGCTTTCAGCTAAATTTCATTCCTAATGGTCGGATTTTGTTGTTTTTTTATATACTATTCTAGTTTTATGTCAATGGCACATGCCGAGATTCGTTATGAAAAATCTAAAACTTCGGCCACTATAGCGGTTTTTTATTTTAACTTCACATTAACCCCGACTCCAAACAGTCCGATTTTGTTGATTAATAAAACTCGATCTTACTCTCTAAATGTTTGTTTTATGCCGAGTTTGATTCTGAAAAAACAAATCACAAACTGTGTGTGTTTTGTAATGCAGATTTTCACGGATATAAATGTGAAAAAGAAAGATTTCTTGAGTTCTCCACATCAAAGAAGCCTTTCTGTTTTATATAGGCCATACATATACATAAGCCTATATAGTGTATATATGACATGAAAAGAAAAATAAACGCCTGAACCGGGATTTGAACCCGAGACCTCTAACTGTAGACGTTAGTGACATAACCATTAATCCACTCAGGCTCCTAGCATAATCATTTATTTTTCCTTCCTTATATATGATTCTTGTCGGCCGCGGTGGACTAGTGGTTATGCTCCTTGCCTCTGGTCCCGAGGGTCGCGGGTTCGAACCCGGTCGGGGTCGATGGATTTTTTAGGACGGAAAAATCCAAGGAGCAAGTCCTCCGGGAGGGACTTTAAGCCGTGGGTCCCGAGTCTGAAGATTTTCAGTACTACCTTGCTTTCCTAGATGTCAGTATGAGGCGGAACGCTGACCACGTACCACTCAAAATTACATCTGTACGAAAACAAGTGTAACTATATTAGTATGGTTCAAATTATTCCCTGTAAGGGGAAAGCGCCTAAATCTCTGTAAAGGGAAAACATCATCATCATCATCATCATGAACAAATTCGTTTTAGGCCATGTGGCCTGTACGGTAAACCTAGCGAAGATGGTCTTGATCTTTCCACCGATGTTTTGGTCTTCCTTGGTCCCTATGTCCAGTTGGGGTATATTGGAATGCCAATTTTGGAAGTCTATTTCTTGCCATTCTTCTCAGATGATTTTTCCATTCTTGTTGGTATCTTTGTATATCTTCATTTAAACTTGTTTCTCCAAGTTTTCCTCTGATAGTAGTGTTCCTTTGATGATCCAGTCTATTAACTCCTAACAATGATCGTAAGAAGCGCATTTGGGTTACTTGAAGTTTATGAGAGTTTCTTTTATTTAAAATCCAAATTTCACTTCCATATTTTAGGGCAGCTTTTGATGTGATGTTATGTAATCTTAGTTTTGTCTCTGTCCTCATCTGTTTACCAAAATGTCTTCGTATTACCCCATTCATTTTATTATATTTTTGTAATTTTGAATCAATGTCACTCTTATACTCTGCAAATACACTTCCTAAGTAAGAGAAATCTGACACTTGTTCTATAATTTTTCCATCAATCTCAATTTTCACCCGTTGTATGTTTTTTCCACACATTGCCATTGTTTTGGATTTTGATGTGGAAATTTTCATATTATATTTGCTGGCAATTTTGAATAATTGATATGCTGCTATTTGTAAGCTATCTTCGGAATCTGATAATATTATTTGATCATCAGCATATAATATTGTTTCAATTATTTTATTCCTAGTTATTGAAATTCCACTGTTTACTGTTTGTTTCCATTCTTGCACTATTCTGTTAATATATATATTGAATAAGAGTGGAGATAGTCCACATCCTTGTCGAACACCTTTGCTTGTGTTTAGGTGTTCTGTTATTTCTCCATCTGGTAATTTAATTTTGATTTTAGAATTTTGATATAAAGGGAAAACATAGGCTTACAATACAATACAATATATGATTCTTAATCATGAGAGGCAATGGGACATCGTCCCCACTGCAACCTCGCAGCTTCTATAACAAATAAGCATTTTGAAGAGAATATTTACATTATAACAGTAACGCTTATTTACTTCGATGTTATAATTAAATTATATATATATATATATATATATATATATAAAGACCTAAACCTCGGATGGGTGTACAGCTTCCGAAACGGACCCAGTGAAAACTCAATGTGTGTAATTATATAAGACCTAAACCAGTGACTCGAACATATAATTCCTTGATAATGGCATATGGGATCTAGTCCGGTCAAAATAGACATTTCAATTTACAAAAATTCGCATAGAGCTGAAAAATGGTACGAATGTTGGGAACACCAATATAAATGAAATGTGAAAAGTCCCCATCGATACCACATCTGCAAAAAAAATGTATTCAAGGTCAAAGTTCGCGAATGTGGGTTTTTTCATTTTCCAGCCAAGCGGTAAGTTTTATCATAAAAATAGGCCAGACAAAAGTTGTAGATCATGTAATTGTCTACACAAATTGTTCCTATACCTTTTTTTCATAAGAGTCACCATTCCTGAGATATCGCGATTCTAAAATTTGAAGAAGTCGTATTCTACATAATATGCACACATTTCCGCACCACCTCTGAGGTAGTGTACTTGGCGCATTCTTTTTAATGCGGTTTCTTCGAAAGTTATACTCCACGATCTATTGTGATTAAGTTTAATTAAATAATATTCCATTAATTGAAAAATGGTACAATTGGGAATGATTTAAGTGACAAAAATTATTTTTAATTCCGTCTAATGTTAATCTGACTGATAATCGTCGAATTCTACTTCGACAGTTATGTCTTGTTCGATTTATTCTTCTTCTTGCTGTATATTTGTTAATTGTTCTGAGAAAGCGGTATCAGTTATTTCCTCATTGAAATCATATAAATCTTCATCTATTCCATTTGATTCAACAATGGAGCAAGACTGGCCTTGACAATTGGTACATACTGGTGAACAAAATAATCCGACTTTTTTACAGCCACATTTTGCACTACAACCCGTTTTGCAATTGCAAAAAATGATGTTAAGAATATTTGTGGAGCAGGTGGGAGTAACGTTTCAATTGGTTCCAAAGTATTATCTATTAACTGACCCAATTGCAATTTTGATTTGAAATATCTAGACTAGCAGCAGTCATAATACTGTGGCTGATATTAGTACATACTAGTTTTAATAGTTCTAGTTTAAATTGTTTATTTTTAAGAATTACTTTTTCCAAGAAGTAAGTCAATGACTTCGGAATATTGCTGTTAATATTTTCAAATATTCGACGGGGGGTAATTGGTATTATCAAATACTAAAGATTGAATGTCCTCTCCAATGATTTCTGCTGCAGCTTTGATGATTCTAAATTATTCTTCCTTTTCATTCTGACTTTTTTTTCTCATACGAAGCTTAGTTAGGAATATCGTGATGATCATACTTCAACTTCAATCCAATCTTAATTGTTTTATTATCTAAAGCTGGATTTCTATAATTATTCTTCCAATGAAAATTGGCAGTCATCACTTTTTCCTCCATCGCATCATTAGTAGATTCATCTTGAGAACGACCAATTTTATCCCCAGTGGTGGTCTCAAGAAGGAATTATAGCAGTTATTATGGTACCTAGCCTCGGCAGCAACTAAATCATATTCGTACTGAATACGTGCAGTAAAATGTTTTGCTACGTCATCAGTACGAGTCCGAGCTACCTTCGGATTCTTTAAATTCAAGTGTAGCAACTTTATGAATTTACGTCTAACATTTTGCGCTTTTTTCTTCTCGGCCTCTTCATTCGCTTCATCTCCATAAAATAAATAATATTTTTTTAAAACAAGAAACGGATTCACTTACGCGTGCTCTAATACAAGGTGGACTGATTTCAGATGTACTGGCTTGCTCCATCTCATGCGGCCTTTTAACTGCCCAGTTAAATTAGGGATGTTTCTTTTTTTATGTATATTCTCACAATCATATAATATATATAATTTGTATATATAAGTTATTCGACCAATATTTTTATTATATTAAATATCCCATGATGTATCGGAGGTTAACTTGCGGTTGAAAAGCGTGCATATTATTGTTTTAAAAAATAATATAAAATTATGGAATATTCACCTGAAAGGTCCGTCTCCTCAACTTAATTAATCATTTAACTGTAGCGCTTTCGGGACTTGTCCCATCATCAGCAGGATTCAAAACACCAGTTTGAATCCTGCTGATGATGGGACAAGTCCCGAAAGCGCTACAGTTAAATGATTAATTAAGTTGAGGAGACGGACCTTTCAGGTGAATATTCCATAATTTTATATTATTTTTGAATAATACCTCAACGGAACACATCACGAATCTTATAAAAGTTGATATTGTTTTCAGCGTTTCAAATGGTGATATCTCAAGAATGGCGATTCTTATGAAAAAACGTACAAGAATAATTTTTGTAGATAATTGTATTGTCTACAACTTTTGTCTGAGCTATTTTGCTGATAAAACTTACCGTTTGGCTGAAAAAATGCAAAAAACCCACATTCGCGAACTTTGACCTTGAATATTTTTTTTGCAGATGAGGAATCAATGGGGACTTTTCACATTTCATTCATAATGGTGTACCCAACATTCGTACCAATTTTCAGCTCTATGCGAATTTTTGTAATTTACCCCTATTTTTTTGAGCTAACTTGACCGGGCTAATCATGCCGAAACGTCGATATCAGCGACGAGAGCCCGGCCTTGAATCCATGACGCGGAAAACCCAAGAAAACTCTCTTAACCATACTATCCCTCCTCATCACACTATATATTATTCATTATCTCGCTTGCCAGAACTTGGAATTCCTTTCCGTCCTATGTCAGAGACTGTCAAACTATAACATCGTTCAGAAACAAACTAAAGAATCATTTAATAGCAAACTAACTTATATACCTCACTGATAATATTCTCTTAACAATTAATAAAGTAAATTATTTATGAAAATAATATTAAGATGAACAAATATTTTTTTTTGTTTTATATAAATTAGACAGATACAGTTTAACAACATTTTTAATTTATCTTGCTTGTATACATTTTATTATTAGTTTCAGTCTTAATCTTAACTATCATTAACATGGTTGTATTATAGATCGTAATATAATAGACATTATCTTCTTGATCAAATCTTCATTTAATATTAGAATTAATTGTGATTGTTATATTCTAATATAATATACTGTATGTTTGTCCTGGTGAGTGGAATAGAAGGCCACATGGCTTTAACTCGACGAGGCTACATAAGTAAATAAATAAAAACAAATTATATCGGCGAAAATCTACCATATAAGACACACACACACACACACATACAGTAAGTTTTTACATGATCATTATAGTGAAAGATATCAGAAACAAAAACTGAAGTTTAATAAAGTAGAAGCATTAAAACACTGACTTTAGCTATATACAAAATTTAAGTTATATTTTGGTGGAATATAAATTATAATAGAGAGATTTATCAGGAAAAAGCAATGAAATGAGAGATAGATGGAAACCAGAGGTTTAGTGCTAGTGTACAAGAAGTAGGATAGTGTGGCTTTAGCCTCAAATGTTTACTAAAGAAAGTCCAATCGAGGGGTGGCTGGCCAGCGGTTAGATCGATCCAGCATTGGTTACTGGGTATAAACATTATCTAAAACGAAAATCGGGATTGTGGTGTAGACTAGACCAAGTCTTTGTCCCTAGGAAACAACTTAATCAACATAACACAACCACACTAGGCTCTTGTTTAATCTGTTACTAAGCAACTAACAAAAAGTTGAAATTAAATTAAGAGTTCACGGGGCACGAATGGGAATGAAAGAGGCGCAAGGAAGTCTCTTGTAGGAAAACGCCCAGTTGGTAGACTAGGAATGGGGTGGGAAAATAACATTAAAGATTATTTTATACTAAAAATAACTTTGAAAAATAAAGCCAGAAAAGAATCTATAATGAACTTATAAAAGACGATGGCAGTTCCTATTATTACTTTGTTACTTATGAATTCGAAATATGGACAGTGACAACACAACAATATGTTAAAATACAAGCTGCTGAAATGAAATTCCTCAGACCAATATCAAATATCAAAGAACAGACAAAAAAGCACAATACAGAGATAAGACAACAACTAAAAGTAGAGGGATTCAATCTAACAATAGCGTAATACAGAACAAACTGGAAAGAAAACTTAGCAAGGATGTCTGAGAACAGAATATCAAAATCAGCATACAAATATTTACCACGAGGAAGAAGAAATTTGGGAAGACAAATGAAAAAGATGGAAACAGCAGCAATTTGGAGCTGGAACAGGCTAGTGAAAAGCCTAAACATTGGTGAAGAAGAAGATTAAATGAGGGAAGTAGATTATACAGGGGATGATTGATGATTGAAAAACATTAGCTTCGGATAGGGATGTATGGAGAGCTTATGTCCGGGCGGGCATGAACCTACGGGTTCGATAGACGATCCAGCGAGTTAGTTAGTTAGCTAGTATTTTATACATGTCGGCCGCGGTGGTCTAGTGGTTATGTTCCTTCTAGTCCCGATGATCGCGGGTTCAGACCTGGACAGGGTACATGGACTTTTAGGATGGAAAAATCCATGAGACAAGTTGCGCAGGAGAGTCTTTAAGCTGTGGCTACTGAATCTTAAGATTTCCAGAATCGTAAAAGAACCTCAACCTGAATAAAATGGCCTCAATCAATATTTAGCCAAGCTTAACCTAGACAAGTAATATCTAAGTTTCCTATTAGATATCTCCGCGAGACGATATACTAATTACACGTCACTCACTGACATCTATATGGAATAATTATAAATTAATTACTCTGGTTAAGAATCTTCCCACTAGGGGAGCACCCATCTCCAGCGGGTCGAACATGGATAAATCAATCCTCGATCGTTTTATAGATACTATCTCACAAGTAATGTCTTTTTTAAACACAATTGTATTTAAAATTGTTTTCTGACAAAAAATTAAACTTCTCTTCAAACTAGAGATTCTAAAGGTTATCCTCTCTTAAAGTGACCCTCATAAAAAGAAAACCATGTGGCCTGCTCGCTTTTCATAGGTTGTGGATAGAGATGTACGATGTTAAGTGCACGAAAAAGTAGTTCCGTCCATTAAATTAAAAATACGTCCTCTGAATATACTTATTATTCTACTGAATGAAAATAACCATATTCAAAACATAGAACATATAAAATATACCTAATCAATATTTAAAACTTAAAATAATTTCTTACATATGGATGACGGATTTGAGTAATGCTTCAGTCAATTTTGATGCAAACAAAATGGCTGAAGGTGTTGAGTCTTCTGTTGCTGTGTCGCCATCTAAATTTTTAAAACACAAGTCTGGCATACCTTTGACTAGCTAGTGATAAAGAACAGTTATTTTTAATCTATTTCACAAGTCAGTGAAAAATATCACAAGCTTTCATTCAGTCTACTCCACTCAATGATCATATGCCTTTATATACTTCACAAGTGCACCGTGTCAATTTTCCAGTAATTGTGGCGCGAATGGCGGAAGGATAGCGAATTGCCGTTTGTGTTATATTAGGATCGAGCTCTGAAGAACGGTCAAGGTATCCGATCTAGATTTTAGATAGAACATAACACTTATTAGAACTGGGTGTGGGAGAAGGTCTAAAGAATTTAATGGACCAATAAGAAAAAGTAAATAAAAATAAAATAAAAAAATTCATGGACTGTAAATTATATACAAAATGGTGTTTCAATCTTAGACCTTCCGAAGACGAAACTCCAACACTACCACCCTATGCGTAACTCTCGCAGTTAATTGATTTTTCTCAGATAAAAATTCGGAGGAGAGGCCATTGTCACCATGTGGATTATTTTTTCATGTACATTCTTCTGAGAATATTTCTTTCTCTTTCTAAAAAAAACATACTAGAATGTTTCAAAGCTCTGTGATTCTACTGAACCTATGGGGAGACACTATCTCTGCTAAACATATTGCATTAATGATTGTACTTTCTTGGAATAAAACTACAAGGGTAAAATATACTGGGGGAGAAGAAACATCAGATAAGCAGAACTCAGATTAACTCCACTTTAGATTTGCCTGGAAGAAAGAAACAAGTCTAAATCTCTACTTTCCCTGAAATATAAAATAGCATTATCCTTCGAAGAACCATTCACAATTTTTAACTTCATAAAGAGGTTATCTTAAAAAATGGCACATTTCTTAAAAACAAAGAGTAAACTTGAACATGCAGAATTTTCAGCGTATTCCAAACGAATAAAGCTATAGAAGTGTTCTCAAGAAGATAGTTTTGATGATTTTTTAAGATATTCACCGATTAAATCTATCGGACACCGAAAATGACCATGACTACTCTATATAGCCTACATTATATATATATATATATATATATATATATATATATAAAGATTTATTAAACACACAGTGTACATCAGGATACATTTACTGAAAGTTATCATCATCTGCGTAGAATTTTAGTGGCTTTCTTCTTGCTATACAGTCAATTATGTGGTATTTGTTCACATTTTTGGTCACATATCTTGCAGAGGCACTGGTTCGATGCGAGGTGGAACCCTTTTTTGGTACATATTCTGTAGTGGAATCCATGTGTGGCGGTCCTCTCGAACACGTGTCTCAGGGATAAGTTCAGTTCCTTCCATTCTTCGGTGTTCATCGCTGGGGTCAGGAAGAATCCGCGGTCTATATCCTCTGCTTTTTCAGATCTCTATCTTATGTGTGCTTCGTAGGCTGGTATATGGCAGGTTATATTTTAACACTGTTTAGCTGATGAAAAAGTCAGTCTTGGTTAGATGGTATATGAGTCGGGAGCTCGTTGACCTTGAAACCCTAAGTACTATATATATATATATATATATATGTCTGTGTGTGTGTGTCTATATGTTGATGCTATAGCGGCCGAAACTTTCTTTAATCGAAACAAAACTTGACGTATGGAAATTAATATAAAAAAATTAAGGTCAAGTTCGATAATCAGCAAAAATTGGACCATTAGGTGTAGGAGTTCACTTGAAATGAAAATTTAAAAATCGCTCTAGAGATCGCATTTTTCTCTATTTTACAACGAAACTGAGTAAATGATATTAGAATATACCGAAAAATTAAACCATCACTCGTAATTGACGGACTTCGTTGATTTTTGGATAACACGTTTCTATTTTAATATATATGGCATAAACCTACTTGATTTTTATAATACCTTTGTATTTTAATATACTGTTTTTTAAATAGTTTCATTGCGAATATAAAAAATGCAGTTTCTGAAGCGGTTTTAATATTTTCGCTTCAGAGGAACACGCACTTCTCTAATGGTCCAATTTAGTTGGTTAATCAAATCGAACTTATTTTTTCTTAATTGATCACTATATGCTGAATGTAGACACAAAAAATTGCGGCCACTAAAGCGTTAAAGAATGCATAAACGTACATACATACATACATATAAATTGCACGCTTCTGGTGGCAAGGTTCATAGAATATTGTATCTTTAAGTCACTAATTATACGAAAATTCCTTAATAACTATACATATGTTATTAATAATTATTACTTAATTCCGAAATAATGTAACTATTGAGGTAGTTCTCATGAAAAATAAGTTTTATTGTTCCTATTTACTAGACAATGAAAATGACAATGACAAAAATGTGTGTGTATATATATATATATATATATATATATATATATATATATATATATATCTAATAGCCTATATAAAATTAATGTTACATTGTTTGTTTGTTTGTTTGTGCGTACTTTATGCGCGGCCATACCGTTGATCCGATTGTGATGGGCTTTTTGCAAAATGTTCGAGAGATTCCCGGGATGAACGTAGGCTATAAGAGCGTTGCGATACACAACTCCTTCACACCCTTAAAAATCGTCCTTTGTAGTGGAAAACGTGAAAAAAGTAGCTCTTTGGACGCTTAAATGATTATGCTGCTTAAAACATAACAAATACACAAAAATTAGTGTACACAGAATCGAATATCTCAAAAGTCCGCTACAGTATATGTTTATCGCTTACGGATAACTCACAATAACCATTTTGTTCTTTCATTGGTGTCAAGAAGATCCAGACAAGTACGTAGATTCCTGTGCAAGCATAGCACCACATGGGGGGTATTTTTTACGGATAACTCACAATAACGAATTTTGTCTTTTAGCTAATTTATACCAAGAAGATTGAGATAAGTAGATTCCCGGGAAAAACCGGGTAATCAGCACGGGGAATCTTAAAATAATTACGATAATTATTTTTCATTTTACGTATTCAACGAATCATAAGAAGTACATTAATTTTTGTCTTTCAGCTCATTTATACCAAGAAGATCGGGATGGGTAGATTCCCGGACAACGCCGGGTAAACAGCACGGGGCATCTAAAAATAATTACGATATAAATGTTTCCCTTTACTTATTTAACTAAATATAAAACACATTAATTTTCGTATTTCAGCTCATTTATACAAAGAAGGTCGGGATAAGTAGATTCCCGGGCAACGCCGGGTAATCAGCACGGGGTATCTAAAATATAAATGTATAATTATTTTTCCTTCTACTCATTCAACTAAACATAAAAGCACATTAATTTTCATTTATTTAGGCGTAGGAGCGCACGCCGGATATTAGCTAATATATATATATATATATATATATACATTTGTGTACACATTTGTGTGTGTGACAAGAGAGAGAGAGAGAGAGAGAGAGAGAGAGAGAGAGAGAGAGAGAGAGAGAGAGAGAGAGAGATTGAGGAATGAATGATTGAGTGTTTCTGTGTATGTGAATGTATGTAGGCCTATATACGTATATGTGCATGTGCGGTGTGTAGGGCCTATGTATTAACGCTCTGGCAACTGCATTTTTTACTGAACCAAACTCGGCATATAACAATGGATTAAGAGAAGAAAGGTCAAGTTCATTTACCAACAAAATCGGACCATGAGGAATGAGAGTTAACCTAAAACAACAATTTAAAAACCGATCTAGCATTAGCGAATTTTTATCTTTTACAACGAAACTCGGCATAAGCAATTGAAATAAAACGAGAAAGGTAGTCTGCTGATATCAGCGAACGTCGACCATTAGAACTGTAGGTTTACCTCCTAAAAGTCATAATTTAAAACTCGCTCTAGCTTTCTCCATGTTTGTTTTCTAGAAACGAATGTCCCAGGTAACATCTGAGTAAGAAAAGAAATATAGAGTTTGTTAATCAATAAATCGGACCATTGGGAGTGGTGGTTAACCGGAAAGCCTAAGTATTAGTAAAAACATTATTTTTTAACATTCTGCCGAGTGAAATTTTTGTTTTCTAACGATGAAAATTGGTACACACAACTTAATTAACAAAAGAAAGATACAATCCGTAAACTAGCAAAACTGTACCATGGATTCGACATTTATTTGACTTTTTTTTTTATATTTCGGATCCTTTTTTAAAGGTTGATATTTAATGTTGCTATACATATTACACTAACTAACTAACTGGAATTATCGAACCGGTTGATTCATAGCTGCGAGGACAGAAGCTCTCCACACATCCCTATCCAGAGCTAATATTTTCCAATCTTCCTCTGTATAATCTACTTTCCTCATATCATGTTTAAAGTTATTATATCTCCTGCTTCTTGGTCTACTTACTGGCCTCTTTAGTTCTGGTTTTTCTGCAAGGAGTCTACATGCCTCTCTTTAATTCCCCATTCGTGCCACATATCCTACTCATCGCAGCCCACGAGACTTAAACTGTTCTTATTACAACTGGTCTCCCATAAAATAATGTAACTCACTGTTATTTAGTCTTTACCATTCGCCTGTCTATCACTCTTTGTTAAAGTTTTAAGAATTGTAAAACAGTACCTCATATCTCAGTCGTCCTCAGTAATTTGCAGTGTTGTTTTATAGGAGGCATTTCGATAAGTTAAGTATCATCATCTGCTTTCATTTTGGTACTGACTATTGTTGGTAATTATTTTGTACAAAAAGTGTATATTGCTGGAAAGCAGAAAATGATACTTATGTTATTGAAATGCCTCCTATAAAACAACACTGCAAAGTACTGAGGACGACGACTGAGATATCAGGTACTTTTTTACAATTCTTAAAGCTTTTATAACACAGTGACCTCAACGGAGTACCGTAATGAATTTTGAAAATCTTGTATCACTCTTTGGTCCGAAAATTACTCTAAGATTTTTTTTTTTCCAAATACTCGTAATCTTTTCTCCTCTCTTAAAGTAAAAGTCCATGTTTCGCATCTATACAATATAGCTGGGAGAGTAACAGTTTTATCAGTTTCGAGAGCAGTAGTGACAAGAGTATGACAAAGCAATAAACTACGTATATCTACCTACTTATCTATCTACCTATCTATCATACATCCATCTATCATTTAGATATTTGCTTCTCATTATTTCACCAATTACAAACAAATTAAGAAAAAACTATTTTTATAATTATCCATAAATTCCAGTAATTTTGTAATAATTAATTACTAGAAATATGACACACACACACACAAAGACACACATAATATATATATATATATATATATATATATATATATAGAGAGAGAGAGAGAGAGAGAGAGAGAACAATAACAATTATCGTGATTTATGACGTTTTATTTTCCTTTAAATTATAATACGTAATTAATTACAATACACACAGCCTCATATCATGTAATTACATATAAATTAACCTAAATATCACATAAATATAATTAACTGATCAATTATTTTAAAATAACAGTAAAAGAAGATCGAGTAAAAATGGACAAAAATAAATAAAAATACTACATACGCATAAAAAGTAATTCCATTTCCAATACAATTATATAAACAATTTGGCTTTATGTTTCTTTTTTTAATAACTTTTATCCTCTCACGTTTTTGGGAGGAGAGGGCTATCAAGATGACTAAAAAGTAATTCATATCTTGTTTTTAATATATATTATCCCCGCCAAAAGAAATAAGGGGCTATCGGACAATGGCATCTTTTAAAAGAAATCTAAATTTATATTTGCTCTAACCTCGACTTCATCATTACCCAGTGCAAGGTACATATATTAATGGGTGTTTCTCGTATAATCTATCATATTTATACTATTATTATTATTATTATTATTATAAGTATTATTATTGTTATTATCATATAAAATATTGTTTGCATATGAAATTTACATTTATATTAAAGTTTAAGTTGAAGGGGTAAACTTTATTGTGTCTATTTTTCTTTATTTTGAACATTTATCTGTATTGTCAAATATTTACTTGTATTTGTGCTGGCTGAGTGGAAGAGAAGGCCTTATGGCCTTAACTGCCAGAATAAGTAAAACATTATTATTATTAATTATTATTATTATTACTATTATTATTATTATTATTATTATTATTATTATTATTGTTGTTGTGATTACCTGACGTTACTAATTTTTTTGTGTTAATAAAGAGTACATTTAGCTTTCTATTCTATTTCTATTTAAACTGGGAAGGCACACTACCCTCGCACTTCAACCTGAAAGAACTGTTGCGCCTTTTCTATTTATGGAATGAATCAAATGAAATAAATCTGTATGATGTTAGGCTATACTTGGTATACTTGGTTTCGACACACATAAAGCATTCACACATGACTCATACTTTTTTTTTCTGCTGAACCCAGGGTCTCTCGAGGAGAGGCTATAATCCTTTCATTGACCCTATTCTTCTCTAAGTTGACACACAGGCTCGGAGAGTAACTACATGAGTGTGCCACTCATTTTATATATATATATATATATATATATATATATATATATATATATTAAACACTAGTGGTTTGCTAAACCAGGCTACTTTACCTAACGTGAGATGAAGGGAAGGGTGCTATGAAATCAGTGAATGACGATTAAATGACATGATTGGGCTGGGAAGAGGATTCGAGAATGTTGGTGGGATGAAATTCAGAAAACGGGAGAACCCCTAGAAAAACCCCAAAAAACCCGGTGTGGCCCACAATCAATACCCCTCCGGAACCCCCAGAATTTAAACTTTGTATCCCAATCGAGGCAGCAGGTGCGCTAGCCACGCGTCAATGGAGATGGCACAATTAGCTTTATAAACATGTGAGTATTTTAAACTGTTCACTTTGAATTTATTTTCAAATAAAATTGAAGTTTCACTGTCTTTCTGTTTTTGTATTGAGTACAGTTTCCTCATCTTCTGTAATAATAAGGAAATAAAATTTTAACTGCAAGAAGTCATACATTCTTGTTTAGTTGGTCCCCGGACTAAATAGCCGTGGTCCAGTTTTGTTGAAACTCGACGTTTCATCTACTACTGCGGTGGACATCCTCAGGAGATTCTGCGTGCTCTCTGTGAACTCATCAACCGTCGACTCAATTGAGGAGTTCACAGAGAGCATGCAGAATCTCCTAGATATCTACCGCAGTAGTAAATGAAACGGTGAGTTACAACAAAACTGGACCACGGCCATTTAGCCAGAAAGACCAACTAGACAAGAATCAAAACACCCGTCGTGAAAGCCTACAATTTTACAGTCATTACACACTTCCAGAGAAAATGCAACATCCTCAAGGAAACGATCATTTTATTGAAAAGTAACGTGACAGGTAGCTTGTCATAGGTATTCTAGAGGATTTTGAAATTAACAGTGTCATTTTTTAGGACTATTTAACGAATAAAATTAAGCTGTTTACTCACAAATCATTATTTAAATATAGTTACCGGTATTTTAAAATATGTATATATTTAATGTAAACGTAGATATTTGAAAACAAATCAGAAATGTGTGGTTATGTTTCATTTGTTTATCCACTGTAATTTGATCATATTATTTATTGCCAAATAGGATCGCAATATTATAAGAATCTCTAGTGGAGAAAAAGGTGAAACATCGAACTGTATATTATAACCAACATTATAAATTATTAATTTATTTTTTGTTAGTAAACAACTCAGCAAAATCATTATTTAAAAACACAATTATTGAACACACAATTGTCAAATGTGTAATTCGAAGGAATGTGTTCATTGTTTGCTACATTCAATGTATTTGTTGGAGAGTCAGTAACTGCAAAATAATGCTCTGACCTGTTCAGAATATTAAAAAGGAGAGCTTTCTTTATCACAAAAGCAGGAGGTCGTAAAGGGAATTCGATAAAGAATGAGTGTAACACGACTGTCATTGGTTGTAAAATAAAATTAATTAAAACGTGATTGGTATTGACTCCAATTTGGGCATAAGTTAAATAGTCTTTGTAAGAGTATATGCTAAATTCAGACTAAATTAAATATACATATCACAGTAAGGGGTTCCCAAACAGTCGCATCAGTACACAGTGCACACCCCCCTCTGGCGGAAACGTAGGCGTGTATTATCGAATGTAAACGCCCATAAAGGTACCTAATGGGATCCTGCGATAGATTGTCCCAAGAATCTTGCGACTGTTGTCGCAATTCGGCAATTGTTGTCACAGACTTTGGAGAAAGAGTAAGTTCACGGTTCGTCATGTCCCATTGATGTTCAATTGTCGAGAGATCTGGGAAACTTTTGGCCAGGGCAGTTGTTGTGCATCATGAAGGTCACGTTGCTTCGCATTAGGCGCATGTGGACATGCGTTGTCCTGCTGGGAAAGCACATCGCCTCCCTGTCGAAGAAATGGCAGTAGCACGGGGTTAACATCCTGTGCAATAGAGAGGGCACTGCTTACTTTACTCTGCAGAAAGACTAAGGGTCGGTTTCTCCAACACAGGTAACTGTATTACGCCAGTTTAAGCTATGCATTATACACGGGGAAAACTGGCGTAATACAGTTACCTGTGTTGGTGAAACCTACCCTAAATGTGACCGCGAGTTGTAACTGATGGCCCTCCACACCATGAAGCCTGGGGTAAGACCTATGTGTCGTGGGCGAATGCACTCTGGAAAATTACGCTCAATAGGTCTAAGCCGTACAGGTGTACGTCCATTACTCGTATACAGACAGAACCTACTCTATCAATGAAGAATAAAGAGAGCCATTCTACTCTCCAGTCGACGTTTTCACGATACCAGAATTACCGTGCTTGACGGTGTCGTGGTATAAGTGGAAGCCTGGCCAGAGGCAGACTTGATCTTAGTCCTTCTGCAAGCAAATGGTTTCCAGTAGTCCTTGGTGACACAGCAGATGCAACATTTTCTTTCCTGGGTGGTGTTCGGGGCCATCGCAGCTCGCACAATGCATCGATCTTGCCTTACATCTGTACTACGCGGCCGTCCAGAACTTGGTCTACGATGTGTGAATGTTCCAGAGAACCCTGCTGAAAGCAGTAACACACCACCGAATTGTGCCCAACATACTCTTACTCAAGTAGGGATGTCCATTTGCTCAGTACAGGGCGTTGTTATTGCTAGATTCTGGCTTCGATTTCTGTGCCTTGCAATTAAAAGCGGCATATAATGTTTTGGACACGGCCTTGATACATCAGAACGCTTCTCTGGGAAAAAATTCAAGGTAGGTTTCGGCATTCAACGGTTACAGTTATCTTGTTAGAAAAATAATATTGATAATTTGTGATTGTGATATACATAAAAGTGAACTCTATATAGAAACATGGATTTTTTAAATGTCAAATTGATGTGACATTATTAAAGAAATTCTAACTGTTCCAATAACACCGCTACCATGAGCCAGTGAGTATACATTTAGTTTCTTCAAATATTAAAATAGTCAATTCTTCAATTCTTTCCGTAGAGATATAACCCTCGGGACCCCTAACTGTCTCATTCTTTAAATTTTAAAACTAGAAAATTATGTGTTTTTAAGGATTAATATATATATATATATATATATATATATATATATATATATATATATATATATAAGGATTTTTTCCAATGAAAATAACAAATGTTGGGATAGAAAGGTCTACAAACTGATTTCCTGGAAACATTAATATCCATAATGGTAAATGCTGTTTAGTATCGGCCGGTGACTCACTGCGATGTAAGAACTTGACACACTGTGTATTCAAATCAGAGGGACGTAAGTTCCGAGTTCAACTGTACTTAATTGATATATTCGAGTCAAATCTGAAGGTTTTATAGAAACTATAAATATATATTTGAGGGTGTAAATGAAACCAAGCCCAGTGGTCTGTGGTGCTTTGTTTCAGAAGTTTGTTGAAGTGGTCACGATCTTCATTGATGCGATGCGGCTGTACGTGACTCTGTACGCCAAGTGTAAATGCGAGAGACACAGAATTCACAGAGTTAATTTTATACATATTGTATTATCTCTCTTTTCTCTTCTTTCAATTTTTTGTATGTACATTCAGCTTAGAAGAATTTCAGTCAATGAGAAGGGTTGGGCTAATGAAATTGATCTCAAGAAGAGAGAGAGAGAGAGAGAGAGAGAGGAGAGAGAGAGAGAGAGAGAGAGAGAGAGAAAGAGAGTAAGAGCGAGAAAATTAAAGATGAAGTTCATCCTTTGCTTTCTCTTTTAAAATGAAGAAATCTGCAGGAAAAAAGTCATTGCATTCAAAACTGGAATTTGAAGAGGAAGATTTTATTGTAAGCCTATGTTTTTCCCTTTGCAGGGATTTAGGCGCTCTCCCCCTACAGGGAAGAATTTGAACCATACTAATTTAGTTACACTTGTTTTCGTACAGATGTCATTTTGAGTGGTCCGTGGTCAGCGTTCCGCCTCATACTGACATCTAGGAAACCAAGGTCTAGGACGGGAAAATTCGGTAAATTTTGCTTAGAGGCCTTTTCATTCAGGCTTAAGGATTTTTTACGAGCCTGAAAATCTTCAGACTCGGGACCCACGGCTTAAAGTCCCTCCCGGAGGACTTGCTCCTTGGATTTTTCCGTCCTAAAAAATCCATCGACCCCGGCCGGGTTTGAACCCGCGACCCTCGGGACCAGAGGCAAGGAGCATAACCACTAGTCCACCACGGCCGACGAAGAGGAAGATAAAGAGAAAAAGAGGCAGAAAGAAATAAATAGCGAAAGAAAACGTCCTCGTCATTCTCTTTAAACCCATGAAAACCGCTGAAAAAACGTCACTGCTTTCAGAACTGATACTTAAAGTGGAAGAGGCAAATAGAGAAAGAAACAAAGAGAGAAAGAGGAAGAGAGAGAGAGAGAGAGAGAGAGAGAGAGAGAGGAAGAGAAAGAAGGGGAAAAAAGAAAAAGAAGTAATGATAAACATTTTTCTCTGTCTTCTCTTTTAAACTGAAAAAAAATCAAAGAAACAACTTTATAAGTTCAGAGGGATTTGAAAATGAATAGACAGAAAGAAAGAGAGGTAAAAATGATAATCGCCCTTGACCTTAATTTTTAAACCGAAGAAAACAATAGAAAATGTGTCACTGTGTTCAGAACATGGATTTGGAAAGGAAAAGACAAAACAAGAAAGAGATAAATACAGGAAGAAATAAAGAAGAGGGAGGGTAAAGCTGAAAAACATTCTTGACTTTCTAATTTAAAATGGAGAAAACAATTATATTCAGAACTGGGATTTGAAGAGGAAGAGATAGACAGGGAGAGACACAGTAAAATATAGTAAGAAAGAGAAAGAAATAAAGATTAAAATTGTCCTCTGCTCCCTCTTTTAAGCACAATAAAACTACAGATGGCGGCTACGTGGCGCAAGTTGGGGTCCCGAGATCGAGTCTCGGGCACTCCAAATGAGTTTCGTGGTGAACGACACGGAGCTTGGGCAGGATTTTCTCGGAGTTTCTCCCGTTTTCTCCTGTCACAATTTCTTTCCACCTTTTCTCCATACTCATCTCATCAATTTCATTTAATTTCGTTCATCTGCCCCTGTGATGGGTGCGTCAGGCGTGGTCGGCCGGTACTCTTGTCATTCACAGATCTCCATATATAGGGGCTCATCTCATCTCATCCCTCGACCCGATCCTGAGTTGGACACGAGTTGAGGATATATTTATAAAACTATAGAAAATCCTTATTATATTCATAAATATGATTTGGTCAAGAAGGTAGAAAGAGAGTGAGAGAGAGGGGGGAAGGATCGAGGGGTAAACGGGAGAAAGGGAGGAGAGAGAGAGAGAGAGAGAGAGAGAGAGAGAGAGAGAGAGAGGAACAGAGAACGATAGAGAGGTGAAGATGAATATCCTCGGTATTGTATTTTAAACAGAAGAAAGCCACAGGAAAATCGGCATTGTATTCAGAACCGAATTTGAAGTTGAGATCTGGTGAATGCAATCTCTTGAAGGTTAGTATCAAAACCAGAAATAAGATGTTTGTCACAAGGAACTGCGTAAATTAAGAGAATTTCTCATATCGCTTACCCAGTTACAACTACCCAGTTTAATTTCCAGAAAACAAAGCTGAAACCGGTAGAACGTTGAAAATGTTACTACTAAAATTTCAGTTTTCCGGTTAACACCCACTCTTATGGTCGGTTTCACCAACAGAGGTAACTGTATTACGCCAGTTTAAGCTATGTATTATATATGGGGAAAACTGGCGTAATACAATCACCTCTGTTGGTGAAACTGACCCTAAATGGTCAGATTTTTCTGATTAACAAACTCGATATTAGATTTCTTATTCAAATAGTATAATACTGTATATGCGAGTTTGGTTCCAAGACGATAAACATGGAAGCAGCTTAAGCGAATTTTAAATGTCCGTTTTTAAGTAAACCCCCATTGTTAATAGTGCAATTTCGCAGGAATTTTATAATACCCTTCTTTTATTTCAATAGCATAGGCCTATGTCAAGTTTCCTTACAAAAATTAAAAAAATCCGCGATTTAAAATAATTCGCTTCAGGTTAACCTCTACTCTTAGTGATATTTTGTTGGTTAACGAACTCGACCTTACTTTTTCTCAGTAGATTGTAATACGCCGATTTTTGTTCCAAAAATAAAAAATTACGGCCGATAGAGCATCGATATATATATTATTTCATAAAAAGCAAAACAATTAAAATTGTATGATATGTAAAAAGAACGACAGGAGAATGATTCCGAAGGAGAATAAGTTACTACAATGGGTGCCACTTGGTAAAAGAAGAAGAGGACGGCCAAAAAAAGTGAATTGATAGTGTTTTGAGCAGAATGAGGGAAAATGATTGGATGATGGAGATTGGAATGACAGAGAGATGTGGAGAATGACAATAAGATTAATTTGGCGCAGGAAGATGTTGTGATACATTGTGTAACAACCTGCTATATGTATGTAATGTAATGCGATGCGATGCGATGCGATGCGATGCAATGCAATGCAATGCGATGCAATGCAATGCAATGCGATGCAATGCAATGTATGCAATGTATGCAATGTATGCATGTATGCATGTATGTATATATATATATATATATATGTATATATATAAATGAATGTTTGTTTATACTTTATGTGCGGCCATACCATTGATCCGATTGTGATGGGGCTTTTTGCAAAATGTTCAGGAGATTCCCGGGATAAACATAGGCTATAAGAGAGTTGCGATACTCAACTCCTATACCCTTAAAAATGCCTTTTGTAGTGCAAAACGTGAAAAAAAATAGCTCTTTGGACGCTTAAATGGCTTACGCTGCCTAAACCATAACAAATACACAAAATTAATGTTCACAGAATTGAATATCTCAAAAGGTCCGCGACAGCATATGTTTACTTCTTAGGCCTACGGATAACTCACAATAACCATTTTTGTCTTTCACTGATGCTAAGAATGTCGAGACAAGTAGGCCTACGTCGATTCCTGTACAGGCATAGTAGCACATAGCGTTTATTCTTTTACGGTGGAGCATTAGTAATTCCTGGAATTAGTTTGGTTATTGTTTGGGACCACACAATAAGCTTTTGTATACTGTGGTTAACAGTAACTCAAGGGTTGGCAGGTACAGGTACCTAGCGAAGCGAAACTAATGTTTATCATAAAAGTATAAATTTGATTGACGTGTTGAATATGTTCAAATTTGCAAAACAATAAATTTTGTTAAAAGAAATACTTGAGCCAATTTAAAAACTTCCTTCGAAAATTAATATAAAAGGCCAAGATATTTTATTGTTAACAGAGTATGGTTAGTCGTTCTCATACGATAACACAGTGTGGTTAATATCTCATGCACACACACAGTGTGGTTAGTAACTCATACACACACAACACAGTGTGGTTAGTAACTCATACACACGCACACACACAGTGTGGTTAGCAGCTCCCATACACACACACCCACACACACACACGCACGCACACACACACACAGAGTGTGGATAGTTTATCATATTACAAGTATTCAGAGGAGCCTGTTGCTCCCATATTATATTATTATGAATTTGTTGTGAATATTGTGTTGTTCATAAGAGGCTAACAAAATAAACTCTTTTTTTATTAATTACACAACTCATTGTTACTGATCATCGAATTCCTTGTTTTTCACACCAGTAGAACCCAGAAAGAAGCTTAATCTCAAACACGGTCTAAAGAGATTCTCGTGCCTCCGAAAGATTTGCCGCAACGGATAATTCATAATAACGAATTTTGTCTTTTACCTCATTTATGCCAAGATGATCGAGATAAGTAGATTTCCGGGCAATACCGGGTAATCAGCGCGATGAATCTTAAAATAATCACGATATGCATTTATAATTATTTTTCATTTTACTTATTCAACTAATCATAAGAAGTACATTAATGTTTGTCTTTCAGCTCATTTATGCCAAGAAGATCGGATGAGTAGATTCCCGGACAACGCCAGGTAAACAGCACGAGGTATCTAAAAATAATTACGATTAAATTTTTCCTTCCACTTATTCAACTAAACAAAAAACACATTAATTTTCGTATTACAGCTCATCTATGTGAAGAGGATCAGGATAAGTAGATTCACGGGCAACGCTGGGTAATCAGTACGGGGTATCTAAAAAATATAAATGTATAATTTTCCTTTTACTAATTCAACTAAACATAAAAGCACATTAATTTTCATATATTTTGGGCGTAGCAGCAGGAGATATATATATATATATATATATATATATATATATATAAAACGTTGCAGATTTCTGAACAAGACGCGGGAAATAAGAACAACACTCACTTCTGAATAAATAAAATAAAGTGTAATTGTTAATGCTAAATAATCCAATTAATTTAATTGTGAAATCTGCAATGTAACTGTAACCCTATTTATTGCTTTGGGGTTGTTTTATACATTGTTACTAGACACTGATGGTTTGTTATGCACTTCTAAAAGTACGTGCGGTTTGCTGCCCGTGTGATCGATTTCTAAATCACTGTTTTGTTGTACTTTTTATTTATTGTAATAAAATCTACTGCTACTTTATACTCGCATTTGTTGTATGTTGATTTTTTTTAGAAGTTGGGGTTTTCCTGAAATCCAAAATTTAAAAATGACTCCAGTGGCCGCCATGTTTGTTTCTTCGCAACGTTACTGTACACATATGTTTGAATTGACAGAATAAAATATATAGTAGCAAAATCTTATCATAAATTCAACTTGCTGGAAAATTCGCTTAGTTTCCGCTATTCCAGCTGAGAGACTTTTTATTTTGTAAACATCGTGGTTATGTTCTTAGGAATGAAAATAATAGACTTCTTAAAATCTACATACATTTTTATAAGAGTGAGAAGGAAATACTATACAACATGTGACCATACACCATGCGCATGCGCCAACAAACGCAAAGCGTTTACGCTATGGAATCACGGGATGCAGACAACATATACAATATATTTAACTAACCTAAAAGCTAACCTAACGCAATTTAAGTTCTCTAACCTGAGAAAGACCAACCTAAAAGCTAACGTAGGGTAATTAATATACTCTAACTTTTGAAATAATACAACATCCAAAAATAAATAGCAAGTTCTGAAATTATGAAGTATTGAAGTGTATAGTGAATTAGTACATACTCTATGTTGGCTGCACTGGAACACGTCTTTGTTGTTGCATGGAATATTATTTAAAATCAATACGGCTGCCACATATTTATGCTACGCATGTAGTTAAATATCATACAAAAATATATTGAAATAATCGTTAGAAGAAATGTAAAAATCGTTGTAAATGGTGGGAAATAATTTGAAAAATGAAACCCAAAGAATACGATTTGACAGACGTTAATGAAGGAATTAAAGAAGTCGCGTCACAGGTTGTTAAGTTTAGTCGAATGAGAGTCGTCTATAATAGACTCTACAATAAAGGTCTATTGTTTTGTAAGAGTCCATCTGTCGTTGATAATTCTCTCAAGACGAGGAAACAGGTTTTTATCACAATTGACTTATTTTGTTAAGGAACACCCTCTTGATCGTTGGCCAGATGGGATGGCCGTACTCCCTTATTCTATCGTAAAAACAAGGAAAGAACGAATAACATGCCAATTTTTCTGAGTAATTCTTGTCCTCATCAGATTCTTTATGTCCCTAATCATACAAATTTATACCATCTATCTGAAAAGGATTTTTTTTTGTTCAATGCTACCTGTTTGTCATTAAACATTTCAGGTATTCACTCCTGTCATTGGCCTATTGTAACCCATTTGTGAGGTTGGGGCGCCTGGAAGGCGGGGTTACGCTGCCCCAATGATATGATGGGTGATGACGATGGGTAATGATGCGCCAGGAGAGGCCTTAAATCTAAACTTACTCTAATGAGGTGAAAATGATAATGATGATAATGACGGCCAGATGATTTTCGGGAACCGTTTGGGTCTTAAAGTATCCTGACATTTGTCTTAGAGATGAGGAAAAACCCGGAAAAAACCTCATCCAGGAAACTTGTCCCGAGCGGGGATCGAACCCGGGCCCGCTGCGTGACAAGGCAGCACGCTACCTCGAGATCACAGCGGTGGACTCTGAAAATGATATAAATTTGACAAAAAAGACATAGGCCTATAATTGATTAAAAATGCATAGGTTCATAAACGGCCTAAAGTCAAGGATGCCAGTTGAACAGGCTGTCACACCATTACATGAACATAAGTTGCGAAATAAAATGGAACGAAACAGTATGGAGAAGTGGCTGGATTGAAATGCAGGCAGTGGAAACTTCGAGAAAACAAAGTATTCTCTTGCATCATAGACTTTCAATAATATGAGTTTCATTTCATCCCTCGACACGAGTAAAGGGTTTAACTTAACATCATACATTATATCTTATGTTTCCTTATATTGCGACATAAAGTAACATCATTCTACCTTAGCTGCGTCTCGTCTACCCGAGCCCAACATGGAGTGACCTATGCCCAAACTCGGGACCCAATGTCGGAGGGTGACAAATCACTTTTCTCCAGGGAGCCGCTTGTTTACTTGAAAAATTACTTACTTACTTTTGAGGGCCTCTCCACTTTTCAGCGGTTACCCTGTATTCCCATTCGCCATTCTTGCCGATCACGCCATTCATCCTCCTCGAGACCTCGGTCGTTCATCAATCTATGGATCTCTCCTCTCCAAGTTGTTCTTGGCCTGCCCCGTTTCCTTCTACCAGAAGGTGACAATTCCAAAAGAGTTCTGGGCCACCTATCATCCTCCATTCTCCTGACATGGCCATACCACTGAAGAGCTCGTCTTTCGATCCTTTCCACCACTGTCTCCTCCATATCCATCATCTGCCCCACTTCTTCATTTCTTCTTCTTTCCAACCTGGACACCCTGGCACTGCGTCTTATTCCATCCATCTCCACTGCCAAGATCTTAGTTTTTTGTCCCTCTACCAAAGTCCATCCCTCAGCACCATAAGTCATTATGCTTTCCACAACAGACTTCAAAATCCTCTTCTTCGTGTGGTTTGACATGGTCCTACTCCACAATACTCCATTCAACATTTTTATGGCTCTTCGTGCTTGTACTAACCTGCTATTTACTTCAGCTTTACAACTCCCTGATTCATCAATAAGTGATCCCAAATATTTAAATTTTTTAACAGCTCTAATAATTCCTTGGTATAGGGATATATCTCGTCCACTTCCTCCTACTACAAGATATTCAGTTTTTGCCATGTTTACTCTTAATCCTCCTATTTCAAAAGCATTTAGAAGTCTTCTCATCATGTATTTCACATCCTCACGACTCTGAGCTATCAATACTTGATCGTCTGCAAATAATAAGGAATGTATTGTGCCACCTTGGACTGGTACTCCCATGCCTCCACAATATCGATTCCACTGCTCCAATATATGCTGGATGTATATTTTGAACAGAGTAGGGGACATACTACAGCCCTGTTGCAGGCCTTTAGTAGTTCTGAATGGAGAGGATATCATCTTACCCACTTTCACCGAAGCCTGACACTGCTGGTACAACCGTCAGACAAGTGAAATCATTGGTAAATCGATACCAACATCAACCATTGCATCCCAAAGTTGGCTGATTGGCACTGAGTCATAGGCCTTTTCTAAATCAACAAATATCAAATGAATTTCCTGGCCCTTAGCATGTGATTTTTCTGTTATCTGTCTCAGACTAAAAATGTGATCCATGCATGATTTCCCTCTGGTAAATCCTGCTTGGTCTTCCAACATTCTTCCTTCAATAGTGTGTTCAAGTCTGTTTGTGATGATACTGCTAAAAAATTCTACTCATGGATGACATCATACTGATTCCTCTGTAATTTCCAGGGTCTTTACGATTTCCCTTTTTATGAATAGATGTTATATATGACATACACCAATCCTTTGGTATTTCATCACCCTCCAAAATCTGATTAAACATTTTACAGATAAGTCTTTTTAATAAGGGAGGGCCATATTTCTGTCATTATTCCACTGGGTCCACTGGCTTTACCATTCTTTGCTTTTTCTAGAAATTTTATAGATAGTATTTCAGGTCAAGGTGCAATTTATATTTAAGTGGTGATGGATGCCTGATTTATTTCTTCCTCTAAAATAGGTTCCACACGGGACGATATATTGTCCATGTACTCCAAATTTTCACATTTTTGTCCCTTCCTTTTCTCAACAAGCAGATTTTTAAAGTGCTTCTCCCATTGTTCCATATTCACAAGATTTAAGGCTGGTGATGGATTATTAACTGCCCTCATCCTCCTTATAACTCTCCATGCCTCTGCAGATCTTTTGTATCCTAATGAATGATCGATTTCAGCACATACTTTTTCCCATGATTCTTCTTTACATTTTATTATAACCTTCTTTACCTTTCTCTTGCATTCTCTATACTTCTGTAGGTCTTCTTCACTCTTAGAGCTCAACCACTTATAGTACAATTTCTTTTTTTCATTAATAATTTCCAATGCTTCCATAGTCATCCATTCTGTCCTTCCTCCACTTTTCCTCTCCCTTCCCAACACTTCCTCAGCTACTCCATTAACACAATGTTTTAAAAAATCATACTGGCCTTCAGCATTCAAATCCTCCTCTACTACTTTCAGTCTATTGTTCAGCCTTTCCTGATATAGATAGCGTACATTATCTTCCTGTAATAGATGCACCAAATATCTGGGGTCATCTATAATAGTCATTTCTTTATTTTTCTGAGTTTTAGTTGTTTTTAATTTAGTTTCCATTGGGAATGCAATTTTTGATACAACAATATAATGATCCGATCCACATTCTATCTTCCTCCGTACTCTAACATCTTGTACTTTAATCAATCGTTGCTGTCTTACTATTACGTAGTCTATAATAGACTTCAAATTCCTGGAGTGGTTTACCCAGGTATATTTATGTATATTCTTGTGTTTAAACTTTGTATTCATGATAACACATTCCTGCTCCTTACAGAATTCAATCAACCTCCTGCCATTATCATTTTCTGTATCTTCTCCCCAGGCTCCAACAATGTTACTATTAATTTTTCTACCGACACGTCCATTAAAATCTCCCATTAGCAGGAGCTCATGTCCATTCACACAATCATCAATTACTTCTCTCAGATCTTCATAAAAAACCCTTTTCTCATCAACTGAAGCATCGTTGTTGGGGGCATATACCCCTATTACATCCACAGTAGTTTCATGAATACGTATAGTTATCTTAATTATCCTGTCACTTATTTCTTTCCAATTAACTATTCCAGATTTCCATTTCTTCTTTATGAGGATAGCCACTCCTGATTTTGCTCTCTCTGATTTTGGCACTCCACTCCAGAAATGTATATAATCCCCAACCACTTCTTGTCCTTGTCCTTTCTTTTTTGTCTCATTTAAAACTACTATATCCATATCCAGAGTATCTAGTTCTTTAACTATTTCTACTAGTTTTCCACTTATTCCTTGTATATTCCAAGTTCCACATACCAAAGTCCGTTTACGTAGCCAAAGTCGATGCCTATTAATCCGTCCGGCTAATTTCTTGGGAAACGTAGCAAGCTTTGTTTTATAGGATCGGGGTGCTAGCCCTCTGCCCAACCCCCAACCTGGAGGACCAGGTAATTTGTAATCGAGGATGTCTTCCCCATGCCTTTGGAGGACCAACTCCCATCCTGCAAGGCAGCAGCTCCCTATCCTGAGGTAATCTCTTCTGCCTTCTTCGCCGTTGAGATTCCAAACTCTTCATCCGCCTAAGAAGCCATTGGATATCCTCTTCTGGAGTGCTTCTTCGTCTGACCTCTCTCCTTTGACCTGTCCGGCATGGGAAACCCTATCAGTAGCTACACTACCGCCGGCATAGCTCTCAGGGTCATCGAGGTACTCAAACCCCGCCACCAACTATAAGGTCTTGCACTTTAAATTGCTACTTTAAATTGCCATGGTTTATTAGTATATTTAGGTTCGACTGTAAGTAGTAATAATACCATAGAAAAAGAGATTTAAAGAAATAATTATTGCACTAGGAAAGAAATAATATTATACCAGTTTCGCACTATTAAAGAAAAAATTACTTTATAAAAATGCAAAACTAAGATTAAATAGGATAATAAGATCACTAATTCATGTGAGGTATGGGTTCTGAAAGAATCCAGCAAAAAATGTATATAGGCTATAAGATAATTTGAGGCAATTGTTTGGTCCTACCAAAAATACTTAAATTTTATTTCCAGTATTATTAACATAAAACCTGTTAGAATGAAATCAGAACGGATACCACTTTTTGAAAAGTCACCCGGAGAATTAAAAATAATAAGGAACTAAATAAAAACTCAATGCCGCGAAAGACCTAGAAGCCCTTTGCCTACCATCCGGCTGCTGGCATCACATCCATATGTGTTTATCACAGAGGTAGACGACTATCCAGCTGTTAAACTTGGTTTTCTCAACCTGGTGCCGCTACTTATTGTAGGTACCCAAATCCCTTACGATACTGGGTGGGCACTGGTCCCTTGATGATCATGTCATTTCATTCATAGTGTTCTGCTCAAGAGCAGGTCTTTCACTGCAAACTCAGCATTCTCAAAACATGTCATGTTTGCAGCTTTACTAGTGATATATAGGTGTGGTAGCTTCCCGTTTCTTTCCACACCCCACTCTCTCTTTTGCATCTTAAAATCTTAAAAGATCTTAAGAAGGTCCCGAGGGGCTCCAACTAGGAGATGAGGAGAGTGGATTTGGCTGAGTTAGACCCTCCGGACTACACCGAAATTCACTCCAGAGGTTAAATATCAGTTCCATCAGGGTTTTTGACCAGATCAAGGATCCGGAAATCCCTATTAGCCTCAGCCCCCCGATCATTTCATAAAGGATATCTAATGAATGGAGAACAAGAAATGACCAACTTGCGTCTAAAATCATACACTCTGGAGACATCTTATGAGAAGATCAAAACATTCAAATAGAAAGTTGTAGTGACTATAAAAGAAGAATTATTATTTTCCTATCTTGGCCAAAATAGCGTATATTTTGTTCACATTATCACATATAATATTATAATGTTTGAAAAATGCAAGGGATAAGTCCTGCGGGAGGAACTTTAAATCGTGGTCCCGAGTCTAAAGATTTTCAGGTTCATAAAAGAAACTAAAACCCGAATAATGAGACATTTAATGAAATTTTACCGGCCTTCATCATCCTAGTAATATTTGTTGACTGCATATCATCTGTAGGCAAATACGCATAACTAAATGAATGTGGTCTAGTAATTCCTAACAAAGGAAAGGATTAGACCTAACATTGACCTGATACGTCAATATAAATTTTAGATTATAATGTTTGAGCTAGTCCAAAGTATTGAAATTGGACAATGCATAAAATGAAGATCAGGTAGAAGTAAGTCATTTGAAAATAAAATGACAATCACAATGGCATTATTGTAGTCAAACTAAGCGACTGGGCAGAGAGAAATGACATAAAGATCAATGAAGAAAAGACAGATATGATAGTTTTCAGGAAAGGCGGCAGACCGACCGAAGCGGAAAAAGTTAAATGTAATGGGGAAATCCTCAAGAGAGTCATCAAATTTAAATATTTAGGCCTCGCAATACAGACAACAGCGAAGAGCTTCAGACTACACATCACAACAAGAACGGTGGCAGCAATAAGGGCCATGAATGAAATTAGAAGCATCAGGCTACCACCAATCAGCACCGCCATGGACCTGTTCAGAGTGAAGGTACTATGCGTACTTGTGTATGGACTCGACCTGATATGGGAATAGCTCACATATAAACAACAGGAAGATATGGAGAAAGTGTAGTCCAGATACCTCAAGAGACTCTTAGGAGTATCACCAAGTACGAGATCGAGGCTGGTTTATGAACTCACCTAGAGACTTTTTTAATAGAAGATCTGCGGACAACAGTACTCCTGCCATTTAATGAGGCCTACAATGTACTCTTACAAGACCTACAAGAGAAGATGATGGACATATTATCGGAATTCTATGCGACCTGTGCGATGCAAGACAGACGATGGACAGAATCCAACTGTGAAAATACGTCAGGTCACTACCAGTTTGGCAGTCCATGGCTTCCAGTACAAGATATGCTGCAACAAGACATTTCCCTAATGACAAGTGGTATATGTGTTTTATGTTCAGAAAAATGCGAAAGTAGCATATTATAAATTGTAAAAAAACGACTTAAATCAATCTGCGCTTATAGCAAAGACAATTAAATGCTTTACATGTAATATCTGCAAGGTTTGTGCGCATTTTTCCTTTATTATTATATTATACTAGTATAGCTAACTGAAGGCATTATGGTTATGTTTTCTTTCTGGCATACAACAACCTCAGAAAAAGGTAAAGTTAAACAGACAGAGATAGAATCTTGAATGGGCTAGAGACTAATGCAACGGAAGGAAGTAGTGCATATCGTGAGAACTTAAAACATTTCAGCGCTGCAACTGATGCTACAGTTTGCAGGCTGCTTGTAAACCTAGCGAGCTTCAATAGCCCTCCAGCTTCTGTCTCGTTCTGTTTGAATTATGTGGATAACTAAATCAAATTTGTCCCAAATGCATATTTAATTAATGTTGTGTTAATATTAATGCTTTCATAATATGCAGAATTGGTAATTAATTTATATTTTCCACATAGAGGCCTAATTGAAAGAGTTATACATTTGCGTACATAGCTATTTGTTATTTATATCAACCAATCGAAAGTTATTAGAAATACTGTGACTACGTACTTGCTTGGACAAATTCAACGTTAGTTAATTTGTATTGCCGAATTCCGAAGAAATTAAGAATACATTAATTATTCATATTGAAATATAAAAACCCTACTTTATTTATTATTTTAATTCGGAATTTATCCACAATACACGTTCTCCATTTGTAGCGGTCCTACAATATACACGGTGATTACAAATGATTGGAGCGATTTCATGATTTTATTGTAGCGATCTTATTTGACATATCTTCACAGAACTTTAAAGTTATGTATAAAAACTCATAAGGTTTTTTTTTGTTTTCTCTCGCAGCCGTGTTTCAGCTTTAAACCGAGAGAGCGCAGCAGTTATCAAAGATGGCGACAGGCGAGGAGAAAGCATATGCTGTGCTTGAATTTCATTCAACTCAATCTGTGATAACTGTGCAACGACACTTCAGAACGAAGTTCGAGAAAGATGCACCGAGTGCCAACTCCATTCGGCGATGGTATGCGCAATTTAAAGCTACAGGATGCCTCTGTAAAAGGAAATCAACGGGTCGTCTCCTTCAGTGAGTGAAGAAAAGGTTGAGAGTGTGCGGATGAGTTTCACACGTAGCCCACAGAAATCAACACGAAAAGCGAGCAGAGAGCTGAACATTCCACAACCGACCGTTTGGAAGATCTTGCGGAAAAGATTGAAGCATAAACCTTACCACTTGCAATTTCTACAAGCCCTTACGCCCATTGACAAAGTGAGTCGGTTTGAATTTTGTACACAAATGCAGCAGTTTATGGATGAGGATGGTTTTTGTGAGAAACTTGTCTTCAGTGACGAAGCAACATTCTTTGTGAATGGCAAAGTGAACAAACACAATGTGCGAATCTGGGGCACAGAAAATCCCCGCGTTATTGTGCAGCACATTCGCGACTCCCCAAAAGTTAGTGTGTTCTGTGCGGTTTCTCAGTTCAAAGTTTATGGCCCTTTTTTCTTCTGCGAGCAGAACGTTACAGGACACGTGTACCTGGACATGCTGGAAAATTGGCTCATGCCGCAGCTGACGACCGACAGTGAGACCTTCATCTACCAGCAGGATGGTGCTCCACCACACTTCCATCACGATGTTCGTGAATTTTTAAACATGAGATTGCCAAACCGATGGATCGGTCGCAGTGGAGAGAATGATCAGAAATTGTTGTCATGGCCTCCACGCTCCCCCGATTTGACGCCGTGCGATTTTTTTGTTTGGGGGTATGTGAAAGATTCAGTGTTTGTGCCTCCTTTACCAGTAGACTTACCAGAACTGCGAGCTCGCATAATCAATGCCTTTGAACAAATTAATAGGGACATGTTACGTCGAGTATGGGACGAACTTGATTACAGACTTGATATCTGCAGAATCACCAAGGGGGAGCATATGGAGCACCTGTAACATCTCAAAAAAAACCTGGGAAGTTGCTCTATGTATATGTAAAAGTTCGTGAAAATATGTCGAATACTACAGCTACCATAAAATCATGAAATCGCTCCAATCATTTGTAATCACCCTGTATTATGTTCGGAATTCCTAAAAGGTTACTTAGACTTACAGGAATGTGTCTGAATGGCACAAAGAATATGGTGCGTCTAGACAAACAGTTTTCGGATATTTTTTAAACCCACAATGGGTTGAAGATGTACTATATCCTCTGCTATTTAATTTTGTACTAGAACATGCCATCAAATCTTTAGAGGATGAAGAAGGCTTACAACTCAATGGTATTAATAAGCTTTTAGTTTATGGTGACGATGAGTACTATTGGGCGATAGCGAGGAGATACTAAAGTCCAACACGCACACACTATTGAGTAACACTAAGAAATTGGGACTGGAAGTAAATAATAATACTAAAACCATGGTAAAACACAGAAATGCATTATATAATGGAAATGGACAGCTAATGACAAATGAGGGAAATTTTGAGGAAGTGGCTGAATTCAAATATCTAGGAACAATAATCACACATAGGAATGCGATGCAAAAAGATTAAACATTGGCTCAATTCTGGAAATACGTGCTATTGTGCATTACATATATTCTTAAACTGCAAATGTATAAAACAGTTATATTATGTGGATGCGAAACATAGACTCTTACTTTAAGGGAGGAAAGGAGATTACGAGTATTTGAGAATAAAGTTCTTACGACAATTTTGGACCAAAGAGAGATGAACAGATAGGTGAATGGAGAAGACTACTTAGCAGTGAACTACATAGTCTTTATAGGAAGCCAGTTATAATAAGAACAGTTAAGTCTCGTTGACTGCGATGGTCAGAACTTGTGGCATGAATGGGAAATGAAAGACGTGCGTGGAAGCTTCTTGTAGGAAAACCGGAGGAAAAACGCCCAGTTGGTAGAGCAAGAATGAGGTGGGAGAATAACATTAACTATGATTTGAGGGAAGTAGATTATACAGGGAATGATTGGAAAACATTAGCTCAGGATAGGGATGAATGGAGAGCTTATTAACATAATTCATCATTCTGAAATGTTTTATTTGTACTATTAACATAACTAATTCTGGCATGGCGCGGCCATGAACCTTCGGATTTGATAGTGCCAGTGAGTTAGTTAGTGCTCTAATGATCGCAATTTTTGTTTCCTCGGAAATGAACTCGACATGTAGGAGTCAATTGAGTATTTGCCCCGAAAACAGATCTAACTAATGAAAATTTGAAAATTTAGTTTTCAGTGGATTAGTGATCTATCCAGAGAATATCATGATATGGTGGATGTAAAACTATCCCTACTCTCTTCCAGACCTGTTCTATTTATTTTTAAAAATTGGTTTTCAAGTGAAGAGGACTTATCTGTAAGAAAATGGTGGAAGCAATTGGTCAAGTCATGAGTAGCAGTGTATAAAAACAATTATTGTACTTGTGCAAATTCATTCTACTACAGTTCAATGAATTCTATCAGAATCTTAGAGAAAATGAGTGAAAATAAGGAAGACACAAACAATGTAACGAAGTAACATTAAATGGAAAATAAATATTGAACACTGATTCAATTAGAAATTTGTCTAACTGAATCAGTGTTTAATATGAATGTTCTTATTCTTATTGTTGCATTTTTAGTTAAATATGGGTTAGATGATTTTTCCATTCTTTATACACATCACTTTTGCACTCAAATCTGTATTAAATTATTAATATTTATTTAGTAGCATGCTATTTTGCATTCAAATTGGCTGTAGCTATATATTTCCAATAGGATGAGAGATTAAAACGTATATGATATAATAAAGGCAATAGCCTCAAAATGAACACTATGTATTTTTTCGTTTTCTCAACAATTTGTAGTTTATGGGTTAGATCTGTTTTCGGGGCAACTATTCGGTTAAAAAATAAGTCAAGTTCGATAACCAGCAACATTGGAGTATTAACAGTGGCGTAACCTGAAACGAAAATTTAAAAATTACTCTAGCGGCCGCAATTTATATTTTTCGCAATGAAATTTAGTACCGTATATGTTATAAAAATAAACGAGAAAGGTATTCTCTAAATATTAGCGAAATCCGACAATTAGAAATGGGAATCTATCTGTAACCCGAAATTAAAAACAAAATATATCTCTAGCACTCACCAATGTTTGTTTTTCCCGTAATGTTAACTAAATGACATACAATTTAATTAACAAGAATATATATATATATATATATTTTTTCCGTATCCATAAATTCTACCTTCGTGATGAAATCACTTAGTTTGCGCGGTTCCTGGGTGGAACTTTTTTAATTCAACGAAGTTCATTAAAGCTCATTTAATTAGGTTGCAATTAAATATGGATGTGAAATAACAGATAAATGTTTCTTAGCTGACATTTATTTTAGGCAATTATCTTTAAGCGATGAAATTGAATTCTGTATACAAAGCAGGGGCCGCAATTCCTGTATCTTCAATGGTTCGCTGATTTCCCAAGAAAAATTCAATTCATTAAAAATGTGCAACTAGAAAGAAGACACTTTAAATTTTTATAAAACAATGGCGGATCTAACACTGCTATATAGATCGGAACATTGGGTCTTAACCAAAAACCAGGAACGAAGAATAGAAACGTCAGAAATGAGGTTTCTGAGGAGTGTGGCTGGCTATACAATAATGCGAAGTGAGGATATACAAAGAGAACTGAATATATTCAAACTATTAGATAGAATTACACAATACAGAGATGAATGGATGGACCACATCAATAGAATGGATAACAATAGAATTCCGAAAGAGATTCTTCACTACAAACCACTAGGACGAAGGAATGTTGGAAGACCCAGAAAAAGAAGGATATACCAAATCTAACATGAGATCGGAACAGACCAGCAGGTCTAATCCTTGATGATGATTAAAACTGTGAATACTTAAAATATTATTATTATTGTTGTTATTATTATTATTATTGTTATTATTGTTATTATTATTGTTATTATTATTGTTATTATTATTGTTATTATTATTGTTATTATTGTTATTATTATTATTATTATTATTATTATTAATATTATTATTATAACTAATTCACTGGCTCTATCGAACCCGCTCATTGCCGCGCGAACATAAGTTTTCCATACATCCCTATCTTGGGCTAATGTTTTCGAATAATTTATTTTTAGCCTGTTGCCAATACAATTTCTTTTCCTCTTCTTCATAAGTTCCTTCACCCACTCTGTCTAGCATATCTTTATTTTTTTTTTGTTTTGTCTATCCATTTTGTACGCTCCATATACACATCTCAAAAGCTTCCAGTCGCTTTTCCTCATCCTATTGTTTTATTCAGGTCTCTGCACCATACAATGCTACACTCCACACAAAGCACTTCACTAGCCTCTTCCGTAATTATTTTGTCGAAGGTCCGCAAAAACAACTGTTACTAAAATCTGGAATTGAATAGTGGTTGTGCAGTTAATTTTATTAAAATGTATTGCCCATGTGTAGAATTTCTAGAATATGTATATTATTGACTATTTAACTCATGCCCCAAATGGGAGTCAATGACCAATCACGTTTCAATGATTTCTGTTTTACAACCAATCAGAATCGTGTTTCACCAAATATTTATCAGTGTTATGATTACCATATTAAAGAAAGCTCCTCCTTACAATATTGCGTTCCTTTGGCAATAAATAGTATGATCTGGTTGCAGTGATAAACAAATGAAGCAGTAGAAGCGTACCTATCGTTTCTCATTTGTTTTCAAACATCGCCGTTTACATTAAATATAGGCTATAAATATTTTAAAATAACTATAGTTAAATAATGATTTGTGAGTAAACAGCTTAATTTTATTCGTTAAATAGTCCTAACAAATGCCACTCTTGATTTCCAAATTCTCTAGATAAATTCACTCCTCACTTCGTGAGTCGTGAATTTATCGATAATTTGGAAATCACTCGTGGCATTACTTATGATAAGTTTTAGTTTAATGCAACTCATTTTATTTAGTTGCATTAAATATATATATATATATATATAATATATATATATATATATATATAATTGCGTCCACCGCTGTGGTCTCTAGGTAGCGTGCTCCCTTGTCACGCAGCGGGCCCGGGTTCGATCCCCGGTCGGGACAGGCTCCTGGGTGAGTTTCTTCGGGGTTTTTCCTCATCTGTAAGACAAATGTCAGGAAGCTTAGGGCCCAACGGTCCCCGAAAATCATCCGGCTATCATCATCATCATCATCATCATCCTTATTATCATCATCATCCTTCACTGGTGTCGAGAGCAACGGGAAGCTACCACACCTATAATTCCCTAGTAAAGCTGCAAAGCATAGCATAAAAATGCTATGATTCCAGTGGAAGACCTGCCCTCGGGCAGAATTACTATGGATGAATGTATAATGGCGAAGCCCTATGTTAAGCCATAGCCTCTCCCTTGTTAGGAGTTACTAGACCAAGTTAATTTAGTCACGAATAGCATGCGGCCAACATACAGACTCAATGAGACATCTAGCAGGCAACTAGGAAGTAGAGATTGGTAAATTTTGCTTAGAGGCCTTTTATTCAGGCTTAGGGATATTTTACGAGCCTGAAAATCTTCAGACTCGTGACCCACGGCTTAAAGTTCCCCCGTAGGACTTGCTCCTTGGATTTTTCCATTTTAAAAAATATCCTTCGATCCCGGCCGGGTTTGAACTCGCGATCCTCGGAACAGAGGCAAGGAGCATAACCACTAGTCCACTGCGGCCGAATACTACTTCGTAATTCCGAACCGTTACTTTCTTCAATAGTGTGGCTTAACAACCTCCAGCTCACATTGTTTCCACGTCTGATGAGCTATGGCACCATCAGTACTGTGTATAGTGACGTAGTTCTCCAACTCGCTACTCCTTTTTAACATTTGGACGCAAGTACATTATTCCAATGATATTTGTTTGTTGAGTTTTCAAATTGTATATGGACCATATTAAATTCATTTAAAACTTATTTTAAGAATATTCTAGTGGCATTTCCAGTTAGTGTAGGCATGAACCGCCACTGGTACACCGCATTAGATTTTAAATCCGTTTGAATACGCATTAAAAAATTCCACAGTATTAAACAGATGGGAATTGGGATATATTTTTTTAAACTGCTTGTACCATGTATATCGGTTGTTACTTAATCTGACGGTCCACGGTATGTCCAAATGACAGAAACCACCTGATTTCTCCAATTAAATCGATCTATCGAATGCACAGACTACAAATCTAATCGATACAGTAACAGCCACAGGAATTGAAGCTAATGACCCAGTTCCAGCGAAAAACAAAACAATGCCCATGTGCCAAATTACCCAATGCATTTTTGCGACGCTTTTTATCTCACGTTTTCAGTTTCTATAGAATCAGTAGGAATTGAAATTACGCTGAAATAATCAGTTGATTGCAGAAACAAAGTCTGAATCACGGCCGCACTTCCACAATATTTTGTTTTCATAACAACCATAAAAAAAGCAGTTCGCCACGTATAAATACGAAAAATAAACGAATTTCTCCGCAAATTAAATTTATAGTCCTATTATGCCGGTTTATAGAATATATCTTTCTTTTGTTAATTAAATCGTAGACTGTGTATTAAAGTCATGTTGTGAGAAAACAAATATGGCGACTGATAAACTGATTTTTAAATATTAGGCTTTCAAATGTAATCCCGCACCTAATTGTTGGGTTTCGATAATTGTTGGAAGATACTTTTTAATGACATATACCGAGTTTCGATCCTGAAAAATTGAAAATTGCGGACTCTTAGAGATATTTTTAAATTTTCGTTTGAGGTGAACTACTCCTAATAGTCCGATTTTGCTGTTTAACGAACTCAACTGTACTTTTTAAACTGATTGTTATATGCCTTGTTTGGTCCAGAAAATATTGTGGCCCCTAGAGTTTTAATAGATAGACCTATATAGGACTACATATCGTCATCATAAGCATTACAGGTTTGGTAATCTGCCTTAATCGATAACTTAAGTCTAGAATTGGTCACTCCCTATCCGCCTATAGTTGGACGGCATTATGCATTAATCGGCTATGCGTCATTATGTTAGTTTCGAGAAAATACGTTTAAATTTTAAGTCAATGTTCACTACTTATTGTAGCGCCAAACTAATAATACTGGATATTATAACTTATTTTCCTTGATTGACAGTTATGCATCAACACTACAAGAGTGGGAACGTTTGGCGCTTAACTGCATGATGCAATATTTAGATTAGTATTTATGAATATCTAGTTTCATACCCGTTTGTTGCAAAACACAGAATCTCTGATAGGACTGATGGTGTTTATTTTTGTTTAAGTAATAAAGCCATATTTAAAAATTTGGCGTTAAAATTGTGCTTACACTTAGTTCATGAGCCAGCTCAACAGATTACATCAAAATATAATTTTTAATAACGGCGCTTAGCCGGTTTATGCATAACATCGTCCTATTGGAATTGTACGAACTTTTTTTCATTGGGTAGGCACCAACTTTCCGAAGCAATCTTCAATGTGAAAACCAGGAGTTTTATTGTGGAGTCTTCTTCTTCTTCTGTACTGATTATATTCTCCGAGGTTTAATAGCTCAGTCTACCCTCCATGTATCCCAGTGGCCGGACTCTTAACATATTCTACCTTCCAAACCAGAAGGACCTCGAGCTCGCGTGGGCAGGGACACTACTTCCTGAAGTACAGTAAGAGAGAACTCTAACCTGCTATCTTTGCAGTGTGTGTCACTGAACTCCTCCTAAACGACTGGAACGATTTTGATTAATTGTATTGTGTGTGTTTAAGTGGATCCCAGGATAGTTTAGATTCACAATTGGACCAGGTAGGTGTCGCTGCGATCGGGTTATAGGATACTAACTTTTTTGACGATTTTTAAAAATATTTTTAAGATTTTTCGCATAACAGAACACAGAACCCCCAAAATTTCACCCCCCCACCACCCGCAATATTCTTTTTTAAATAAAAAATTAATAATTGGCCGTTAAAACCTTCTGAGAAGTTCATGATTAATTGACCTTCTGAGAATAATTAATAATTATGTTTGTGTACCATAGGCTGATGTCGAATTCTGTAATATTGAAATTGACTCTTTTCTTGATTTTGTTTCGGGCAACAACAAATCACACAGTGACGAGACGAAAACATTGAAATGTCAAACTCAATGTTAAATGTCACTTTGTATATAGTTTATCGAAAATTCGAATATCGAAAAAAACAGCCCGGAAATCTTCTACAAGATCAGCCCTGAAAGCCTAAGTCAATATAACACTTTTTTTCTAAACACTGGTTTAAATAATATACAGCAACATTTGTTAAATCCGGAACGTGAATAATGCGGAAATCTGTCCAACGTGAACAAATGTATTGATTCCGGCGAATTAATAGTAATTTTACGTGTATTTATTTTGCATGAAAAGGAATCTGTCCAACGAGGAAACAAAAGAATATTTATACACAATTAATGAAAAATATAAAGCGGAAAGACAGAGAAAGAAATAAATTAGTTACCACTTCATTGAATCCTCATTAGGCAAAAAAAAAAAAAAAAAAAAAAAAAAAGGAATGATTCCTATCGCCGGGTTAAGCACAGTAAAAGCACCTTATTCGCGGGTTAAATTGTGACACAGTTTCTGTATTCGCGGCTAAAAATTTCTTTATTCGTGGATCCAGGCGGTATATATATATATATATATATATATATATAATAATATATATATTAACCATTGTAGCAGAAATAACTGCACTAATTAATTTTATTATTAAACATGTAGTTACACCGTCCAAAAAAAGTTTCGTGAGAATCTTTTACTAAACCTGTCACGCTTGAGTAAATAATAAAGGCATTTCTGTCCTTTGTATCTCAAGTTTTTGAAGATGGACACATGTAAGTTAAATTGTTTTACAGCCGGGACGAATTGTTTCTCTAGTAAAACGGTCTCACAGCTGGAGACGAAAATGTCCCTTGTCCGGCTCTGGAAGTCATCCTTCCAGAGAGATAAATTACGGCCAGTCTTCGGTGTCGAAGACCACTAGACCGCCTGTTTTCTGTAAATTAATGACCGATTTCCGACTCCATTAGCTAACTTCTCACCAGCCGTGTTAAAACACACCCTGGAAATACATGGACCAATGATTTCCCCGAGATTCTGCCTTAAATATGGTGGGAACCATAATGCCCAATCAGAGTCCATGGGTAAATATTATTCTGCGAGTAAGGCGTTTTTATATATGTTAATTATATGTTCAGCCAATGAAAATATTTATTTCGTAAATTGTGTTTTTAAGATGGAGTGTGGATATATTCCGAATATCGCGAAAGCAGTCTGCTCCGGGAAGGATTCCCGAGAGGAGCAAAATTAACATAAGACTACCGCGCACGATTAATTATTTGGGTTCCGCGGCAGTGCGGACTCCTATATTTCGCCGGTCGCAGGCAAGCGACCTATTATACATACTAAATGTGTTAGGTCAAGTACGGCAAGTTTTAAAAGTTAATTTTAAAAGCATCAGTGTGCGTATCGCAATATAGGCGAACCCGTAATATTCAGATGTTATATCAACATAATAATTTACTTTAGGTCGAGTGAAGACCAGTAATTAACAGTGGTTAAATCGCGATAGATTCGCCTTAATGTCGACCGCTATTCGCGCTTGTACTATTCCGAAGAAAAGATACCGGAATATATCCAAATAAATCCATGTTCTGGATTAGGAACTGTAATAGTGGATCGCCTGAGCTACGTCTTTAGTTAATAAAGATTTATATATATATATATATACAAGTGTAAGCCTCCTGATTGTACTCAGTGTCCTTAATTCGCTCCTCGCCCTATTCCTACGGTGAAAATCCACAACCCTGAGATATATAGTCCTTGCCCTGCCCAGGCCTACCGCCCTTAAACGTTCCCGTTACACCATCGGCATTTTTTTTACTGAAGCAGGTGCCAAGGCGGCTTTTACAAATAGTGATTCAAACCAAATGGACAAATAAATATCAAAACAAAACAAACTTAAATGTCATTGACCCTAAATGTCATTGTTAAAAACTGTTGTATTTCTCATGCCGATATGTACTTTGATAAATGACTCCATCGCCACGATCGGTATATTATTGTTTCAACTTGTCATTCATTGCAATAATTTTGATTGAATAACACGTGTATCTTGTGCTTTGTTCCCAGTTTATAATGTCGAGTAAAATGAAAGAAAAATAATTAGTACCGAAGAGAAAAAAAAACAGTGTTGCCGCTTAAAGAAAAAATAAAAATGCTTGACCGTTTATACGCGTTGGCGACTCGTTTACGTCTATATCACGCTGTTACATCGTTAATGAATAAAGAAATCCGAAGACAAAGTAAGGAATTATATCACAGAATTCACAGCTGAACATCAATCTTAATTGAAATACCTTTTAAAAGTGGCAAAACAGAAAAAAAATTAGTAAGTGCTCTACGTCCTTGCCTAAACCTGACAGTAATAATTAATAGAAATTGTTCAAAATCTCTCATTAATTTATTTTATTTTGATAATTTTTTATTTTATTCTGTAACCTTGGAACGCATCCCCTATATACCCATACAAATTACCATTCCATATTCGCGGTTTCTGTATTCACAGCATATTTGCGGAACATATCCCCCGCGAATAAGGAGCTTTTTCTGTATAGATTCTACCTGTATAGATTCTGCCTCATTGCTCACCCGTTTTGCAAAACATACCTGTCTTGCAAATAACAATTGCGCTGTAAAATCTTAAATTAGTTAAGTTCTGAGACCAATCTTTCACAGGTAGCGGAATAAAGATGACTAAAACGTATCATTCTCATTACGTGAAAAAGTGAAAGCGATTGAAAATAATCCCCAAACATTTCCGGACTAATGCTCCAAAGTCAAGCTCTAGTTCTTGTTAAATACCTAGGGAATAATGATTTCAAGGAAACTTCAGGTTGGCTGGACAGTTTTAAAAGGCGACACGGCGATTTTATGGGGATTTATTTTACTGTTTGGAGTAATGTGAGATTTATATGGATATTGTTGCCAAGGCGAATAGATCTCGCTTGATTGGAGCATCGGAAACCGTGTCGCTGAAGAGCTCCGCTCGATTCAGGACAGGAATGAGCCACGCCACTCTGCGCTGATCATTCTGACCTTGGTTGCTACATGCTAGTACTATGGATTATTTATTTGGTCGAATATGTTTCTATGTATAGTACGCCATTGTGGAAAGTTTCCTATATTGCGTACTATTGGGTTTCCATGATCATTATGTTTTTAAACATGGTGGTGACCCTTTCTTCTATGATAGTATTAATATGTGGTACCTTGGTGGCCTCATGCATCTCTGTTATCCTTGTGTAACGCGGGGCCGAAAGAATGATTTTAGACACTTGTTTTGCAGTATCTGCAGTTTGTTTTTGTGGCATTTCGCAACGATACTCAGAGATTCGCAGCCGTACAATAGCATACTACGGATCACAGCCACATATAATGTGAGCTTGATCCTACGGTACAGTGACGGCGACTTGAAAAACGGATATAATATTGCTATGCCTTGATGGGCTCTGGTTATTATATGATCAACATGGGCTCTAAATGTAAGCCTTTTATCCAATATTAGGCCTAAATATCTTACAGAAGTTTCTACTGGCAGAGGTTGTACACCCATAATGAGCTGGATTGGAAATGGAAAGTTCGATTTGGAAAACAGGACGACTTGCGTTTTCCCGGCATTTAGTTTATCCGCCGAAGACGCTTACACATACTATACTTCACTTTTGAACGATAGTGGAACTACAATAAATCCAAGGCACGTAAAAAGTAATATACGTTACTCTATAATCTAAGATTAAAAATAAGTATTAGTTAATTTTATAATGCGGAATTTTGTCCAATATGGAAAAAAAAATGGTCCCATGCGATTCCGCTTGGAGCAAGTTTTACTGTACAATAAATAACAATACAAAAAAATAAATATTTAATTTATATCAATACATACTTCGTAACACTAGAAAAACACAATAATAAACATAAATGTACACTTGGACTATTAGTAGATGTGCTCATTTGTAAATGAAACAAGAGTGGACATGTTCCATTTTAATACTCAAAGGCTCAATTGTTCCTATTATATTAGGTTTCCCATAAAGATCATATAGCTCACTGTTATGTAGTCTTTCTAATTCACCTACCTAATCGCCTCTCTTTGGTCCAAAAATAGTCCTAAGAACTTAATTTTCAAGTACTCGGTAACCTTTCTCCTCCTTTAAATAGTCAATTTTTCATATCCATATAGTATAGTTGGAAGAATAACAGTTTTTTATATTTTTTTAACTTTTTAGAGAACTGAAAAAACAAGAGTATTTGTAATGAATGCATCATCGAATGTGTTTCCACAGTCCAGCCTATGTGTTAAATCCCTTCTACACCTCATTCCTCTATGTACTTACTGTTCTTATATATTTGAATTCTGCCACTTCAAACCCACCCCCAATATGTTATTAAATAGCTATATAAATTTCCATTATACAACGTATTTATATGTGTGACCATGTCTTTATTTTCTTGTTATTTTTACTTCCATTCTCAATTTAATACGTGTATGATAAATATAATAACAGATTTTATAAAATAAATTATGCCGGTGTCTTAAATTCTTGTTAGGTTTTGTATAGGGCCTACATAACGAATCAATTTTACTGAATGAATGTAAGTATACTGTCGTTCTACATTTAGAGAAAGTTATGCATAAAGTTTGATACCAGATATTTTGTTTGCCTTATCAATTTTGATTTCAACCTTGCTCTTTGAAGTATTTCCTCTCTTCTGAGAATAATATTACCCATATACTTCATCAGAACTTCTATGTAGGCAATGAATTCAATTTCCTTGATCTTAAATTTCGTCGGAAATGTGAAATCCTTGAAAAACTAAATAAGGAAATGAAATGAAATATTATGTACTGTTTAACTTACGGTTTCCGAATCTATGTGTTTATTAATTAATAAATTGAAAATGGATACTAAACGAAGTTTTGTGGGATAAGAACATAAGAATAGATACCCAATTACAAATTTATAAATTCATAATTCGAAGCATGCTAACATACGGCACAGAAACTTGGCAGTTGAATAAAAATTGAGATTAAAACCTATGTCTACTGAAATTGATTGATTTAGATGCTCAAATATACCTTCCAAATTGGAAAAAATCAGAAATACAATCATCAGGCAACAAATGAAAGTCCAAAATTCAATAATATATATTGTGAGAAACATAACTAAATGGTACGGTCATACACGTAGAATTTCAGAGAAAATATTACCCAGGCACACTTTGGAATGGATTTCACCTGAGAAAGGAAAGATAGGTCGACCTAGATTTAAATGGATGGATGATATAAGAAGAGGTATGAGGGGGATAGGTATGGAAGAAATGGAATGGGAAGATAGAGAAGAATGGAAAAAGAAGGTAAACATTTAAAAAAAACTTTGGGCACAGGAAGATGCTTTATTACATTATATACCTGTTTATAAATAAATATAATTAAAAATGATCGCCACTATGGTCTATTGCATATTGCGCAGCGGAGCAGTTAACATTTTCGACCAGGTTGATTTTCTGGTTGAAGTTTTCCATGATTTCATTGTATAGGTAAATACCAAAGACTTCTGGTCACCAATATTCTTGGAAAAATACTGATCCTGCATGCCGTAAATATATAACACGGATTTAATTATTTTCCAGAGAAACTCATGCTCAAGGATTTTTACCTCAAAAAATCCACCTATCCCGACCGGGTTTGAACCTGCGAACTTCCAAAAACAGAGCGAGCATGGTAATCACTAGTCCGTCGGGATCGCTTCAGTCTCTCTGTATCTTATTAGGCCTATAGGCTATATGAGAGGTTAATTTATTCTCACTGTATAAATAACTCAAAATCCCTGTAAACGGATTTAACAGGATGTTACATAAATGTTCTTCAAGTCCTTATTTTAATTTTATTTCTAATTAAAGTTTTTTAGGCAGTACTGTATAAAAACCAATAAAAAATTCACTATCATAAATGATACACACTCAACCACCATAAACTTTGTTCTCCAATTTGTTTTACAAAAATGTAAATTATTTGGTAATTTGATACTCATTAACACAATAACATGATTAATATAACTGAAGAGAAAAAATTCTACCTAAACCGGGATTTGAACTTCAGCTTTTCGCGATGGCCCACTGACAAATCGTGATACTAACAAGGGAACTGCCAACCATATCATGCCGAAACCTGCCTTGAAATTTCTTCCAGAGAAGCGTTGTGCCCAAAAAGGGTCCGTTTATCGGGCCCCAGCTGTGCTCACAACAGCAACAGGGCGCGTCCCCGGGTGGCGGATAGGGGAACGGTCGGTGGTTTGCTTGCACTCCTCCCGGCTAGGTCCAGACCGGACCCGCGGGCCATTTGTGAGGTCGTCAGGACTCGAGCGACCTGATGTACTACATAGCTCGTGCTGCGCCCACTTCAGCAGCAAATCGCGTCCCCTCGGTGGCGTAGTGGGGAAAAGGTCGGTGGATCTGCTAGTCAGTCCTCCCTTCCAAGTCCGATGGACTCGCGGACCATAAGTGGGGTCAACAGGAGACGAGCGCCCTGTTGTACTGAAGCTCAAATATCCCGGCCCACAGCGGGATCAGCGGCCGTCGTGGCGAGGCGGTGGGAGATTGTGGAGATCAGAAGCTCCCTTCTCTTGGTTAAAATCCCGAGGTCCTTTGTGGGGGCACCATGGGCGATGAGCTCCCTGGATGCCTACATTGCTCAGTGGGCTGACTCACAGCAGCGGCACGACTAGGCTTAGTCTTGCGAACGGGCTGGTTGGGACAATACCGGGCGTAATGCTGGGAATTACCACCAGGTCGACAACCTCGAGAAAGGAGGAAGCGCGGTTTTTTGGCTTTTGGACTTAGCACCGACTCTGCAACCGAGTAACCCAAGGACAATCTGTGAGGTCGTCAGGAGTTGAGCGACCTGACGTACTAATGCTCAGGCTGGATCCACTTCAGCAACCAAACACGTCCCCAGCTGGTGCACTGGGGGAAAGATCGGTGGATCTGCTAGACAGTCCTCCCGGTTAAGTCCAAGGGACTCGTGAACCATTAGTGGGGTAGGCAAGAGTTGAGCGCCTTGTCGTACTAGTTGCTCATCTGTTGGAGCTTGCGAGCTCCGTGCTGGCCCACAACAGTTGCAGAAGGCGTCCCTGGGGGCACACCAGGGCTCGGCTCGGACCAGTCCAGAGGGAGCTACTGTACTGGTTCCTGGCTCGGCCTACGGGCCCGTCGACAAACTGTGGGGGTCGCCAGGAGATGAGCACCTGGATGTACTAAAAGTCTCACACTGTTGGGCTTGTAGCCCTAGCCGGTCTCACAACGGCTGCAGGACACGTCCCTGGAGGCAGAACAGGGGAATGGTCGGTGGATCTGCGACAGCAGTCCTCCCGGCTAGGCTCATGGAGCCCGTGGACCAACTGTGGGGTCGTCAGGATTGAGCGACCTGATGTACTATGTAGCTCAGCAATTCTCAGAACTGCAAACTCCAACACCCTCTCCCTGGGGTGTTGGTTTAAGGACCGTGAACTTGAACGTGGACGTGAACATAGGATAGGGAGGACTAGAACTAGGAGTTGGGAGTATGGTCATGACGACCGAGGTATCCCAAGGGGTGGACGGATGGGCCTAGATGTGCCCAAAAAGATATCTGCGTTTTTAACTCCAAGGGACAGAAATCTAAACCAGAATCCAGTAATGGCAACCCGCTGTAAGAAGCAGATGAGTATGAGCGGAGTATTGTGAGGCGGAACGCGGCGTGGAAGGAAGGTAGTGAGGCTTATCGAATCTACCAGTTCGGGAGTTGTGCTATTTCCCTGCAGCTTAAATGAGAGATCTGCCGCTGGATTTTAGTTCCTTGCTGTTCAAAACGGTAGATAAATTTTTGGTCACGGCCTTGGTACATCATAACGATTCTCTGGAAGAAATTTCAAGGTATGCAATGGTTGACAGTTCCCTTGTAAGTAACTATTTAATAACTCAACTGGTTTGCGCACTAGAGCGTAAAGCTAAAGATCTTCAGTTCACATGCCGGTTTAGGCAGAAATATTTATTTGTATTTGTTAGGGGTCATCAGAGATTATTAGCTTCACTTAACACAAATACAGTATAGCATGTGTCACTTAATGGGATTCAAATCCCTTATAGACAGACAGTAACAAATGTAATAGTGGTATTTTTATTAAAGGTATTTATGAATAAAAAATCTGAATTGGAATAAACAAATAAACCACACTTGCAATACAATCATCTCAATAATACATTAATTATATAACATAAGAAACTGTTCAGTTTCTCTAAGGACAATGTTAGTAGAAACGCTTCCTATGCCACATTTTGATTATTGTAATATTCTAAATACTGTTTTTATCCAAAGACGTCAACGTGTTCATAATTCTTGTATAAGTTTCATTTGTGGTATTTGTAGATTTGATCACGTACACATCACTGGAACAATTATTGTTATGGCTTCGTCTACAAGATCGTAGAACCGTCCATTCCCTATATCTTCTCTATAAATTACTACACATATCATAACCTAATTAAGTATCACACTGCACTGCTTCGTTAAACTCTGACACACACAAATTAGGAAACCGATCCCATCAGCACATTGTCCTTTATATCCCTCCTCATCGCACTACCTAATACAATATTTTACAATTTATTTTGCTAGATCATGGAATTCTCTTCCATCCTATGTTAGAGACTGCAGAACTGTAACATATTTCAGAAACAAGCTAAATCATTTTTATTTAACTAACATAAACATCTCGCTAACAGCACACTTTTAACAATTAGTCATTTATTTTTATGTATTTAATAAAAATAGTATATAAAGATATTAAAATATTTCTACCTAATGGATGTATGTGTATATATATATAGATAAATAATATATCGCAAATATATATATATATATATTTGCGATATATTATTTATCTCTATCTATCTTCGGGTTTTTACAGCTGCTGCCGTCTTCCCGTACCAAACCTCCAAAGCCGATCTTGGGCATCTTCGATGCTTAGACCTCTAGCTTGCATTACTGTCTTCATGTTTTCCTTCCATGTTAACTTTGGTCTCCCTCTTTTCTTCTTTCTGTTCGGATGCCATTCATATAGTTGCTTCGGCCATCTCTCATCTTCCATTCTTAAAACATGTCCTCACCACTTTAATTCCTTCTCCTCAATTCTTTCAATTATGCTTTCTTCTGCTTCCATTATGTTTCTAATTTCCTTATTTGTGACATGTTCTAATTTAGACTTTCTGGCACTTCTGCGTAAATAATCCATTTCTAGAGTCTATTCTTGTAGTACTTATTGATTGTCCATACCTCACTTCCATACATTGCAACAGATTCCACCAATGTTTTACCAATATATCTTTTGTGTCTTTCCAAATATGCTTATCCCACCATATGGAAATTTAACGATGATATTATTTTGCTACTCAATTCAATTCTATGCTTTATGTTCTCTTTGCCTATACCTTCAATGTTATTTCAATATATTTTATAACTTTTTTATATTTTTATGTATAATAGATATGTTCTTTTATTAGTTTTAATGTCAGTTATCATTAACTTTATTGTGTTATTAGATGTTACTTTTATTATTGTTCAGTTGGCCAAATAATCGTTTAATATGTTATATTACTGTGATGTTTATATTTTGATGTAACATATGTTTGTCCCTATTTCTTTAGAAGTCTTAAGATATTTTTGATTCCATATTCTTATATGTGTCACGAATCATGATAAGAAATTCACGCTTTTACTTGTTTTTTAAGGAAGCCATTCTCAGGATTAGACCCTCAGAAATTCGTCGACCAGTGTGAGTTTAAACCCCGGAAGCTCGGAACCAGATGCAAGCACAATAACCTACAACCGACACGTTGCAGAGAGGATATTCGGTGCAATACAGAGTACAACAACATAAACGGCAAGTAGTCCTACGCGTAGAGCGATATTACAGTAGAGAATGCATGTAAGTATTTTACAAAAATTTGATGTTCTCAATGAACTAGCAAGGTAACTGCAGGGGTCTTTCCACGCTACTTGCATAATAATAGAATGCTCGTACGTGAAGGTTGCATTGTTACCAGGGAACATAGTGTTACGAGTTCAGAATTGGAGTTGCACTGCATTTTTATTTTCTCTATATTATCATATTAACCTTGTAGAGGGAAAGAGAACATCTGCTCACCTTAACACTACAGGTAAATAAAATAGAGTTAACTGTAGCCTAAATCCATGTTAACCTAATAAAATATGTACGTGAGGTCTTATTCGTTCGCAAATGATTAAAATGTAAGTTACTTAGTTGAAGAATAGTGAGCTACACGATCGTTGTGGTAAGTTCAGATGTAATAAGAAGAGTTAAGTCTCGTAGACTGCGATGGGCAGAACATGTGGCACGAATGAGAAATAAAAGTGGGGCTTGGAACTTCTTGTAGAAAAAACAAAGAGATAGTATGCAGGCCAAGAATGAGATGGAAGCATTAAAAGACAAAGACCTAGTGGTCTGTTCTGGTCTCGTTATCTATCAAGTAAACCTACTCAAAGTATTTAACCTCGACTTCTTTTCCTAATTATTGAATGGCACTTTAATATTAAAATGGGCAGTTTTCCTCTAATCATTCTTCCAACGTTTACTCTCCATTTGTTTATGTAATTTTGAATTTTTCCAAGAATGGGTTCAACTGGAACGCTTAAATTGCAATTTATCCTATGAGATACATGGGTTTAATTTATATGATTTTAAAATTAAACAGCAGAAAGCAGAATGAGAAGAAATTACGTGTTTTGGATTACACCATAAACAGTAATAACTAGAGAGCGAATTTTTATGTAGGCCTAATAAAAGATAAGATTGCAATGCAGATAGTATATATTATTCAACTTTTTGTGTGTGAAACCAAAACAAAAGACTGTCATAAGCCTAACTTCTCATTATACTATGTTGCAATCTTAACTTTTAGTTAATAAAAATCCGCTCCCTAGTAATAACTTACAGTTGTATATGATTTTGTTTTCAGTGGAGTCCGACAGATTTAAATAAGTGGCACGAGAAATTAATTCCTGCAAATTAAGGGTTAAGTTCTAATACTATAATTTATGTTTTACGTATAGTTAATTGAAGTGATTAGAAGCAAAAGAGTGTAAGTGAAAGTTTTACAGGATTGAGAAAAACAGATTTAAGGTTGAAATTGTTTAAGAAAATCATATGTAATTTAAAATTATAACAATCATTCTTGTTATACTCCTAACGCATATAGATATGTTATTTTCTCACTAAATAAAATTAGGCTTCAAGAATGTAATTATTTACCAAACTTTTTTTTTTTGCCTCAATTAATGTTAAGATACAAAACATGAAAAATGTGCTACATTATTCTCTAGGACATTAAGAACGCGTATGCTACTCGCCTATAACAGGAGAGGAGAAGAGAATAGTCCACAACGGGCGGATGGGGTTCGTTAGTCCTAAAAGACAACCCATCTAGGAGAGACAACTCCGAAATAAACCGGGGCAGGTTAAGCTCTGGAGCTGGGTGAAGGCGATCGGCCTAGGGCGGAAACTCCGAATAATAAACCCGCTTCAAGGTTTATTTTACACATTGCTCGCAAGTCCTGAGGATCAAGCCTCGGATCAAAGACGGAAAGTTTTAATTTGGCGCAACAAACATATGTCGATAGAAAGCAAAATCCGCATATACAAAACGACCAGTTATCATATATGCAGCAGAAAATAGGGCTCATACAACAAAAACTAAACAAATAATAAGCACAGGTGAAATGAAGATCTCAAAGAACTACTTAGGGAAAAATCATTATTTGATAGGATACAGAAATTAGAGAATAATGTCAAATTCAAGACAAATTTATTATATAGAGACAGAAATATTAGAAATATCATATAGAAAGAATTGAAGACAACGGACTTGCAAAAAGAACTAAAGAAGGTAGACTGGAGAAGAGCAAGAGGAAGACTAGCCACGAGACGAATAGACAGTGGCTGCACATCCAATACGTCTTCCTCCGAGAAGTGATTTGGGAAATAAACTGGATGAAAAACCTACAAATAAAGAATAAGACTACGCCCATTACCAAGACAGCGTTTTACGAACTGTATTATTGAATGGAAAATATTCACAGTTAGACAAATTCCCAACTAATGCTTCAAAGTTGTATTACCTTGAGTAATGAAGAACTAAACCATAAAATAGTGTGTATACCACGGGCGTTACTTGATGATAGTCCCTCAAGTGACTTACAAGCCCTCGGGCAAGGAGCCCTCAGCTTATACCACATCCGCTCTTAAAGTTACCTTAACATAAACAAATGCCAATTGTATCCTTCCGCCAATCGCGCCACAATTACTGTCACATTGCCAGGGAGCACGTTGGAAGTATATAAGACATGTGATAGTTGAATTATGCATACTACAAGAAAGCTGTTGAGATATTTCACTGAACTTCTGAAATACGTTTAAAATAACTGTTTTTTTAGCACTAGTCAAAAGTTTGCCAGACTTGTGTTTTAAAAATGTAGATGGTGACACAGCAACGGAAGACTCGACACCTTTAGCCACTTTGTTTTGCATCAGAATCGACTGAAGCATGTGTCAAATGCATCGTCCATATATAATAAACTGTTTTGAATTGTAATTATTGATTCGGTATATTTTAGAATATTTCCTATGTTTGAATATTTTTTTCATTCACGAAGAATATGTACATTCTGAAGACATATTTTTAATTTAATGAAGGAAGCTACTTTTTCGCGTACTTATTGCTTCTACATCGTACGTCGGTGTCCATAACCAATGAAAAGCGACCAAGTCACATGTTTTTGTTTTGATGAGGATCACTTAAAGATCGGTTAGCCTTTAGTATGACCGTCGCCCTCGATGCGTAATCATCATTACAATAACCTTGATATATAAATAACTATAGTCCAGCCACTGAGTCTCCGGCCCCGACGTTTTGACGACAGTGTTGCCGATACGGTTATTCAGTGGGAGGGGCCGCATCTCAGCAATTTCAACCTTACTAGCGAGCTATAGCGGCGGTCTAGAGCAGTGATTGGTTGTGGCAGACGTTCACTCTCATTTCAACTATTCCTTTATTAGCAGTAGAGGGCGAGTTTCTCCTTTTACCCCTCGTACAACCTAAACGTCAGAGCCGGAAATCCAGCGGCTGGACTTTATTGTGTTTATGTTCTTGCCTTGTTTACTATTGCTCTAATGACACTGGTTTTAGATAATTATACAATAATTTACACAGTTTTATCGAATTCCGATGGAATGAAGCTATTGAGGTTGTTCTCGTGATGTTTTAAAGTTTTACAGATCTTTATCGATCCTAACTAGTAGACACCGAAAATAACCATGATCAATGTATATGTCTATTAACGCTCTAGCGGCCGCAATTGTTGTTTTATGGAAGTCAAACTTAACATATAGGAATCAATTAAAAATGTAAGATTGATTTCTTTAACCAGTAAATCACGCCAATACAAACAGGAATTCGCCTGAAATGAAAATTTAAAAATTGCTCTAGCGGTCGCAGTTTTCAATTTCTGGCAACGAATTTCAGTATATGCTATTGAAATAAAATGAGGAAGAAGTCATCTTCTAGAAATAAGCGAAATCCGACCTTTAGATGTGGCTGTTTATCTGTAGAAGGCGGCATGTTTGCTTTTTCACAATATATATATATATATATATATATATATATATATATATATATATGTAGGACTATACAATACAATTTAATTAACCCTTAAAATGTCACTTTATTCTATAATATATATTAATTTTATTTTATATTTGTAGTAAATTAATGGAAATATAAACCAAAAATTATTTAAATCTGTACCTAATTTTACAACAATATGTAATAGATAATAACTACATATGAAAAATTTCCTTCCTAAACACGATATCATCGTATTTGTGGATACGACCATTGTACATGACTTCAGAAGGAAGGAAATTATTACATTTTCTGTACCGTTAGGTTACAGCAACAGTTTAGAATAACCACTTTACATTAGTTATATTTCACTCCAAATGTTCCGAAGAGTAAGTTCGCAACTTTTATCTTCTTCTTCATCCAACCAAGTCTTAGGCCTATTACAATCTCACTGATGAATTTTGTATCCAGCGTTTTCTTGAACGGGCCAGAGATCCCTTCCCTGTTGTACGATAACGAAGCATGGGAAACATATCTGAACTCATTCGTCGTTGCATGGGATAGTGAAGTGCAGTCTAAAATCTCTCCTATCCAAAACCTAACCTCAATCTGCCCATGGTGCAACCTGCTTATAACAGATGAGACTCTAAAGACCGAGTATTAACGGTATAACAATAACATCACTTGCAGAGTGAATGCTGCATGGATGGAAAACCTATCACTTTACCCCTTCGGGCTAGCAACCCATCGGGTGGTAATTTAGAGTTGCTTTCAATTCCTACAATAAGCCTTGGTTGAACTGGACGGATAATTCTGTTGAGGAAAAGGCGCAACTTTTATATTTATTTCACCGAAGTATAGTTTGTAAGTCTGAATCCTGATCTTGTTTACATCTGACCGCTGCGCGGGGCAGAGTGCAGAGTGGCCGCGACGGAAGGATAGAAGCTGGGTGCCAACCGCACAGCAGGAGTAGAAGTGGTGTCATTTCTAGTAATAACTCATATGGTTTGTTTTCACAGCAGTCCGACACGTTTAAATGAATTGGCATAAGAAATTCAGTTTCTCTAGTATAAGAGTTAAGAAAATAAATATATATTCCGTAAAGCAACAGAATCGAACCACAACTTCAACTTGCTCAAGAATTCGCTTATTTTAGGCAGTTCCTGCTTGACGGACTTTTAATAATAGAATAAACTATAATTAATTCAGTGAATTTTCATTTAAATTAAAGGCTTCATGAGGATAAATAAAAATGGAGTGAATGTGACATAATAACCAACTCGACTGTACGGCATGCACGGTAATGAAATTAAACAGCCACAAGGCTTAAAATAAGAACATATACCGCATCTACAAGTACATTTCTATTACAATAATTATAATTGTTGTCCACGATTTAAAATTACTCATTATACCGATCTACAATTCGTTTCCAACTTTAAAATCTGAAAATATGTAATAGTGAATCTATCTATCTATCTATCTATTATCTATTTTACAAAGCATGGATTTATTCTTATTCTATCTATCTATCTATTATCTATTTTACAAAGCATGGATTTATTCTTGCGCGATAGTGCGTTTTGTCGTACTTATCAGCATGGTTACGGCGCAAAAAGTGGACATTCGAATTTCGACATAATTTTTGTTTTAAAATTATGCTTAGGACCACTAAACATGAAAACACAAAAAAAAAAAAAATTGCGGACCATCCAGAAACAAAGCAATTAAATAACATTTTATAAGCACTACAAAATACATATTTCACTAGTTTACTGTACGAAACATCCCCTTTTCGATATAAATTTGGTATTAAAATGAAGCTTAGGATCACCAAAGATGAAAACACGAAGAAAATATGTGGACCATCACTAATGAAACTAGGTTAGAGTAATTGATTCTTATACATAATTGTTAGGTTAGCTTTTAGTTTCTTACACATATAGTATAATCTATTTACATACCTGTAATTTAATATTGTCTAAATGCCATTCTATTCATTACTTTCACAGGTTAGAGTAATTTAAATAAGTTAGGTTAGCTTTTAGGTTATTATATACGTATTCTAATCAATTATATCACAATTTCGAAGATTACGTTATAAATAAATGGCTCTATTTATTGAATATTTTGTAAGGGCTAATTTGCCGTTGTTCATTTTCGAGAAATACGTAGATGACGTATCGATTATTATCGACAATCGATTCAGTTGAACCATTTTTTCTTAAGAAACTCTATGTGAAGATGTGATTTTTATTAAATTTCAAACTCTTTGCTATGTAATTTTGGAAATACAGCAGTGCACTTTTATTATAATAAAATATTTATTATATTTTCGCATCTGTTTTGAAGAAAACCTGTTTTCACCCTGGACTAACGTCTGAATATCGAATCTGACGTCACGACCAAAATGGCAGCCACTTACTCAGGTAATAGTGCTTTATAAGTTGTTATTTTACAGCTTTGTTTCTGAATGGTCCGCAATTTTTTTTCGTGTTTTCATCTTCGACGTTCCCAAGCTTCATTTTAAAACAAAAATTATCTCGAAATTCGGATGTCCACTTTTTGCGCCGTACCCGACGACTATTATTGAAAGTTCAACTTCCTACATTTCGGGATTGCAACCTATATAACTATACTGTAATATTACATTTACATCCACGTGCGGGAAATAAGTCTACTGCCCTCTATGTATACTACGTACAATGTATATACAGAAAATATCCAAAAGGTAAAGTTAATATACATTATACGAAAAAAAAATCACTGCATTTTAAATGAGCTGAACTTTATTTCAAACAATAAATACGTACTTGCGGCCATTTTATCAATAATAATGGTCTCACAGCCTCCTGTACTTTCAACTAAAGAACATTGCCCACACTGTTAACATTATTCAATTGTTTATAATGAACGCACACATTTCCAACAAAAATATTATTTTACTATTATTTATTATTTTGAAAACACCATCGCGTAAAAAATAATGTACAACGCACGTTTGTGAAGTGTTTTACAGAATCTCGGAAATTAAAAACCTCGATATCTCTCGGTTTTTAAACATTTTTCCTCGATTCTATAGAAACCACTTCCCAACCTCGCATCGTAATATACTATTTATCTGACTATTAAACTCATGGGAGTTAATGACCAATCACGTTTCAATGAATTTTGTTTTACAATCAATGACAGTCGAGTTTCACATCGTTGTTTGTCGAATTCTCTTTAACAGCTCCCGCTTTTGTGATAAAAAAAGCTCCTCCTTTTAATATTCTGAACAGGTCAGAGAAATACTTTTCAGTAACTGACTCTCTAACAAATACACTGAATATAGCAAATAATGAACAGATTCCTTCGAACTACATTTGATAATCGTGTGTTCAATAATTGTGTTTTTAAATAATGATTTTACTAAGTTGTTTACTATAAAAATAAATTAATAACCTACAATGTTGATTATAATATACAGTTTGATGTGTTTCGTTTTTTCTCCACTAGGGTGCATTCTTACAATATTGCGATCCTATTTGGCAATAAATAATACGATCACGTTGCAGTTGATAAACAAATTAAACATAATCGTTTCTGATTTGTTATAAAACATCGCCGTTTACATTGAATATATAAATATTTTTAAATAAATATATTTAAATAATTATTTTTTAGTAAACAGCTTAATTATTCGTTAAATAGTCCTAATAAATGCCACTCTTGATTTACAAATCCTCTAGATATATGCATTCGTCACTACGTGACTCGAATTATCGATAATTTGGAAATCACTCGTGGCATTGCTTTAGATAATTTACAACATTTCCTTATTTTATTTTCCTTTATCTGGTTTAACATCTCCCGTTATAGATACTTTTATATGTCACACGCCACCCGACTCTTAATGGGACACATCTTGTCGGAAGATGATTTTAAATCGTGCATTCCGTGAAGCATAATCGGTCACAGTGAACTTCTGTATTTGACCTACATAAAGAGAGCACTGCAGTCGTGAACTTAAAGAATGTTTTATTATAAAGTGAATGGCGATTGGCGAGGAAAGGGGTAAGATACCTCAAGGCGGCGTGCTCGCCCCTCTTCTCTTCTCCATTTATATTCATGACGTGACCATGAAACTACAAAACTGCAAGCATCAACTTCCGACGACTTGCAGATGTACACACATTTTAGGCCTGAATAAATTAACGAATACATTGGCAAAGTAAACACTGACCTCAGACATATATCTTTATGGTGCAGACAATTTGGCCTAAAACTAAATGTAAACAAAAAGCAAACAATAATTATCGGTCATCCAAGACTATTAAACTCCATAAACAATAGCAGTATACCAGCTACCATCTTAGATAACGAACAAATTCCTTATACCGACGTCATTAAAAACTCGGAACTTTACTTAGATTCTAATTTAAATTGGAATACCCAAATAAAACAAACATCTAAAAAATCTTCTCCATAATGCATTCTTTCGTCAGAAAGAACACTTCAGTTATGGACAACACTACATTAAGACCAACATAATCGAGAACATCATAACAAGTGTAGTGAAGAAATACACCTGCTGAAGATGGAATAGATATTCTGAAATGCCAGAAAAAGTAAGCATACATATATTTTTGCACGATAGAGCGTTTTGTCGTACTTACAGCAATGACGATCGTGATTGAAAGTTCTCAACTTTCTATATTTCGGGATTACCAACCTAAATAACTATACTGTAATATTACATTTACACCCACGTGCGGGAAGTAAAACCACTGCCCTCTATGTAAACTACGTACAATGTATATACAGAAAATAACCAAAAGGTAAAGTTAATATACATTATACAAAACAAATCACTGCATTTTAAATGAACTGAATTATATTTGAAACAATATAAAACAACAAATACGTACTTGCGGCCATGTTATCAATAATAATAGTCTCACAGCCTCCTTTACTTTCAACTAATAAACAATGCCCACACTGTTAACGTTACTCAATTGTTTATAATGAAAGCACATATTTCCAACAAAGGTATTATTTTACTACTCGGAAATTATAAACCTCGCTATCGCTCGGTTTTTAAACATTTTCTTCGATTCAGTATTACCATTTCCCAACCTTTCATCGTAATATACTATTACAAGTTGAGGACGACGGCACTGACCTAAGAAGGTATATATTTTTATTTTATTTTATGACTATCCTGAACCGAAAGTGCCTTTCTGCGGTTCAGTATGGTATCTTTGTTCTCCTCCCTACTACAGAACATTTATGAAATATGCCAATGTCCTCTTTTCCGTGTGGCTACCCCTTCCCTTTTCATCTCTTTCTGCCGCGCATCTCTACAGCGCATATCCCCTCTACTTGTGAACCTTTATATGCATTGTACTCTTACCGAACATCATCATTCGATCAGCCTAGCAAGCGGCGTTTAGTTACTTAAAAGCGGATTCAAAAGTAGAATCCAATTCTAACTCACCATGCAGTTGGGAAGTTAATATGGTGGTCTATGTATAGACAAGTTGATTAAGACCGAGAAGAGGTCGATTTTGAGTTAGTCCAGCAATGTATGGAAGAAGTGATTCCTAAAAGCTTGGACATCTGTATGAGTGTGGCATTATGTCTGGTACGTTATTTGTTCAGTTGTTTCTACAAGCTATGCTTGATTGATTGATCAAGAATAATTTTTTGTTATTAATTTATTATTTATTTTAATATTCAACTTGTTTATATTAAAAGCTTATCTTTTATACAACGCCCCTTTGTTATTATTCAAGTATAGTAGTTGATCACTATCCTGTAACAAAATCACTCACTGTATGCATTTAGTAATCAGAATCTATATTTGTTTATATGTTCATCAGGGAAAGAAAGATGAATTAATAGCTGCCTTTCATGGGCCCGAGGCAGGCTGCTTTCTTACCGATAACATCTTTGAATATCACGATCACATTAATAAATACAGCATTAACAAAACTCGATCCCGGACAAGTGTTACGCTGAGCGTGGTTTGCTTTTCTAACGTCGTAAATGGTAGCAGTAGTGTGGTTTACTTACCCACAAATGGTAGGCAGACCATGGTTTAGTTCTTTAAAAACGCCACAAATGGTAGTAGATGCGTGGTTGTGTTCAAATGATAAGTACAAAGGTAGCAGTCAGTGTGGTTTTGGGTTTCGTAACCCCCACAATCCAACTGAACGGTTCTAAGAAATGAATTTTATTAGTATTGGTTACGCTTATTTACCTACAGATATCAACGAGTGACATGTGATTACCACATCGCCTCAGTGAGACAACTAGTAGGAATCTAAGGTGTTACTTGGATAGATGAAGGTCGGTAAAATTTTGCACAGATGTATTTTTATTCAGCTTTGCATGAAAGTTATGTTATTAGATAATAAATAAAATGAATCTGTGGACGATAGCTCCGAACAGCGAAGTCTGATTGAAATGGTTGATATCACTGAAAAGGGGAAAACGGTGCACAAAGTTACATGATTAGCGCGTCAGTGTCCTGTACCATAATTTCAGTTAACTTACACAAGTTAATAATACAGCTTCATTTATAATGTGATGTTTATTTTCTTCCATTTTATGAATTTAATGGGAGCAACTCTCATTCCTTTTCCCTCCATTTCTCTGGAATCGTTTATTTCGTTTACGCTCATTTTACGATAATATACAAATTGCCAGTTTGCGATTGTTTCCAAGTACGTCACATGAAACCTTTTGAAAAAAATAAAAAGATCGTTTTTACGAAATCATTTTGTAAGACAAGACCAACCTCATGGGCTAGTGACTGACTACTGTTCATGAGGTCCCAGGTTCGATTCCCGGTCAAACCATAGGAATTTTTCCTTAAAGGGAAATATTCCTGTGGTTGCCCATGGTCTGGAATTTAGGTTAAGAACTCTCCTGGCGCGTCATTGTCATTTATCACCCATCATATCATCGGGGTAACGTAACTCCGCCTTCTAGGCGCCCCAAATTCAGAAGTGGGTTACAATTACGCCAATGCCAGGAGAGAAACCAGAAATCTTGAAATGACAAGTTGGGGCATTGAATAAAAATTGTAAGACAATATGTACATAACCAATACATTTAATTCAGGAAGCTTTCAAATATGTAATCAATAACTAGGCGATGGGCTTTAGCATTTTTTATATTTCCAACTCGGCTGGCCTCATCGAAAGACGTCGAGATTTGTCTGAAATACCATATATATTTTTACTTTGTACAAAAATGAAAAAGCTACTATAGTTACAGAAGGAAAGAGCCCATAGATAGACTACGATTGATATGTAAAAATATTAACCATGATTTGAGCAAGGTGAATTATACAGGCAATGAGCGGAAAACATTAATCGAAGAAGGGATATATGGAGAGCTGATGTTCATGTGGCCATGAATCTCCTGGTTCGATATTTACAGTGAGTAGTTACAATTGCTATATATTTTGTTATGATATAAAGATATGTATTAATGTATTCAACTTTGTCTAACATACAGTAGTTATTTAGTTCATTATTCGGACTGGGCGGACAGACTGCCCTGAACATTGCGAGCTGAAAGATCTATTGTGCTATCCCAGTATATTAGAATGAACGGCATGAAGTCTACTCGATGGTGTTATGTGAGTTGTAGGTCGTCTTTCGGTGGGGTAGTACAAGACCAGCTTTTTACTTACGCGACTTATGCCATTTTTGATGTAATTTAAAGTATTACGAAGTGTTGATGATACCATTTACTTACTTACTTACTCACTGGCACTATCGAACCCGTAGGTTCATGGCCGCGCGGACATAAGCTCTCCATACATCCCTATCCTGAGCTAATGCTTTCCAATCATTCCCTGTATAATCTACCTCCCTCAAATCATAGTTAATGTTGTTCTCCCACCTCATTCTTGTCTACCAACTGGGCGTTTTCCTTCTGGCTTTCCTACAAGAAGTTTCCATGCACGTCTTTCATTTCCCATACGCGCAACATGTCCTGCCCATCGCAGTCTACGAGACTTAACTGTTCTTATTATATCTGGCTTCCTATAAAGACCATGTAGTTCATTGTTAAGTAGTCTTCTCCATTCACCTGTCTGTTCATCTCTCTTTGGTCCAAAAATTTTCCTAAGAACTTTATTCTCAAATACTCGTAATCTCCTTTCCTCCCTTAAAGTAAGAGTCCATGTTTCGCACCCATACAATACAACTGGTAGAATAATAGTTTTATATATTTTCAGCTTAACGTTTTTTTGAAAGGAGTTGGGACATCAAAAGTCTCTGCAATGCATAATAGCATGCATTTCCAGAATTGAGCCTATGTTTAATTTCTTTGTGCATCTCATTCCTATTTGTGATTATTGTTCCTAGGTATTTGAATTCAGCCACTTCCTCAAAATTTCCCTCATTTGTCATTAGCTGTCCCATTTCCATTATATACTGAATTTCTACGTGTGACCATATATTTAGTTTTACTGATATTTACTTCCAGTCCTAATTTCTCAGTGTTACTCAATAGTGTGTGCGTGTTGGCCTTTAGTATCTCCTCGCTATCGGCCAGTAGTAGTGCTACATCATCAGCATAAACTAACAGCTTATTAATACCATTGAGTTGAGAGCCTTCCTCGTTCTCTAAAGATTTAATGGCATGCTCTAGTACAAAATTAAATAGTAGAGGAGATAATGCATCTCCTTGCTTCAACCCATTCTGGATTTCAAAAGTGTCTGAAAACTGTTTGCCTACACGCACCCTACTCTTTGTGCCATTTAGGCACATTCGTATAAGTCTAACTAACTTTTTAGGAATTCCGAACTCCAGCAGGATACTATATAACTTCTCCCTCTTAATTGAATCATATGCTTTTTTGAAGTCTACGTATAGTTGATGTACAGTACCATTATATTCCCATTTCTTTTCTAAAATCTGTCTTATACTAAAAATCTGATCTGTTGTAGACCTGTTTCTTGGTACCTCTGGGATTTAACCATCATCAAAATATTGAAACCTACCATGAAATGAAGTAGTGGAAATGTGATTTTACGTTGTAACCGTCAGACATGTTGAATGTTCCATAGAATAACAGATATGAAGAGGTCATTTATGTTACGTATTAAATCAGATTTAAAATGTAAGGAAACTAAAAGCTAACCAAACCTAAATCATTGAATGGAAACTAAATCAATTACTCTAACGTAGGTGAATTCCAGGGAACGTCCTTTTTTATTATTTTAAGCTGTTAAATTTGTAAAAGACAAATTCGGACATAATTTGTTGAAGCCACTGATATGCTGTATCGGTGGTATATCTGTGGTCATCGGTGATGTATCTGTGGTCATCGGTGCTCATCGTTGTTATAATCGGTGGTTTATCGCTGGTTAGAAGTAAGAACTGTTGAAACCTTCATGGTCACGACAGGAAATAGCCCCACTTTATTTTCATATTTACGAGAAAGTAAAGAAGTGATAATAAGTTTCCCAGATTGAAATACGTTAAATATAGTATTTTATTAATATGTATGCCAATTATGTACTGTTAAAGTGCGTAAATAAAAAGGCACTCTTCTCCCACCCGGCCCGTCTTTCGAGTTCGGTACACCAGGTTCTTCTCTCATGATCCATACTTCCACTTTAGGGTTGGGCCCGTGGCCGCGAGGAGGGGCTATAACCCTCCCGTTGGTCCCTTCTGCCCTTTTTGTACTGATCAGGCTCAGTAACATGAGCTAGCACTCTGATGAGACACTACTAGATCACATATTTCCTACATCTCTGGACGCAAATCAAACTATTTTTACTACATTAGATGAGGTGAAAGTGATGTGAAATGAAAGAATGAATAACAAACTGACCCCTACTATAAGAATCACATTATATATATAAACATATACTAAGGCGGTCCTTATTTAGAAGGATGGGATTAATATGTCATCTGATTTCAACTCACACCCACCATTAATTTCTTGTGGCCCATTTTGATAGTATATCAAATTCATAAATTGCTTACAGTAAGAGTGCTTTCTATTGCCTTAAACAAGAGAAATAGATCAATAAATATCTTCAAATACAGCTGTTTTAATGAAATTAATATTGTTAACATCATACATCATTAATATTTATGTCGATATTTTCTTTTCAATGTCTCTTTTATTACGCGCCTGTTTTAGTTCAATGCGGAACTGGTCACTTATTTTAAATTTTAACAGAATGGACTTTAAAATATTTCTTATAACCAAAGGAAAAAAAATACAGGTTATGCAGACTGAAATACTAAAAGTCGAAAATAAAGACCACACACACACACATACACACACACACACACACACACACGCCACAACACATATATATATAGAACAAAATACATATATGTGTAAGTGTGATGTGGTGTGTGTGTATGATTAGTTATTACAGCTATCGATTTTAAATCGTACAAAAAATACCGTATTCGATTAAAGTATTATAGTGCCAGAAAGAAGTCACTATAGGAGCTTGCACACAATCACAGAATTTCATCGTACAGAAAACTGCAAAAAATGGATGGACTACCTGATAACAATCTTTTTTTTCGATAGTTTCCGACCGATAAAATTTGACGTGTTGACAACTGTAGTACTGACTTTCTAAATGGACATGTCACTAACGAACTCATTGGCCATCCGCCTCGAACCCGGAGGATACGTGGTCGGCGCGGATTCCAAAACTCTCATGCGATGTCCGCCAGACCTCGAAATGTTTGGCTAAAAAGGCTGTAAAAACTCTGAAGTAGGCTCTAAAATACTATTTAGGATTTTAACTATGTGTTGTATCCCATATTACTAAGAGCAAAATGGATATAAGAATTGTCATGAAATTAATAAAAATAATTAAATTTACCTGTATCTATATATATATATATATATATATATATATATATATATGTAACGGAATCTTTCAACATGATTTTCACCCACTTAAAATCATTGGATCGACTTGAAACTTTGTATACTTGTAAAGGACCCATGACAATACAATACTTTCACATTTTGTTTCTAAAATCCTGGCCTGAATCATCAGAAAATAAAAAAAGTGTCTTTGTATCTATGTAACGGAATCTTTGAACACGATTTTCACCCACTTAGAAACATTGGATAGACTTGAAGCTTTGTATACTTGTAAAGGACCCGTGACAATACAATAATTTCATATTTATTTTCTAAAATCCTGGCCAGAATCATCAGAAAATAAAAAACAGTGTCTTTGTATCTATGTAACGGAATTTTTGAACACGATTTTCACCCACTTAGAAACGTTGGATCGACTTGAAACTTTCTGTTCTTGTAAAGGACCCGTGACAATACAATAATTTCATATTTGTTTCTAAAAATCCTGGCCAGAATCGTCAGAAAATGAAAAAAAAAAGTGTTTTTGTATCTATGTAACGGAATCTTTGAACACGATTTTCATCCACTTAGAAACATTGGATCGACTTGAAACTTTGTTTATTAGTAAAGGGCCCGTGACAATACAATAATTTCATATTTTGTTCCTAAAATCCTGGCCAGAATCATCAGAAGATCAAAAAAATGAAAACTGGTATAATAGGTTGCGGACTTGTCGACTTTTTAGTCAATCGTTGTAAGAGCTCAGTTGGTAGAGCAGTTAACTCTAGTGGTGTATAATTTCAGTAATCCATAGGTCGCTGGTTCAAATCCGGCAGGGAGGAATTTTTTTAAAAGATTATTACTTTTAGCTCATACTAAAATAGTATCGAATTTAAAGATATTTATACATTTTTATCTTATTCCGTAAAATATTAAAACTAAAAAATAAAAAATAAATAATAGTTTTAAAAAACTAAAACAACACGCTTTATTAGAAAACCGAACTAAAAAATGAAAAATAATTTTAATTTCCAACACGCTTGGGATAATAATTAAAGTGGTCAACAAAAAAATCATCTCCAACACATATAGAATAAAACTAGAGTTATCATCAAAAGCGTGGACTACTTTTTATGATTTTTACATTTTCTTCTTAGAGACTTTACTTTTACCAATATATGTTTATTATCAAATATATTAATTAATATAGAGCACCCCACGCTTTTGATGGTAAAATTATTTTCTTTTCGTTGATAACTCTAAGTTTTATTCTAGATGTATTGGAGATGATTTATTTTGTTGACCACTTTAATTTTATCCGAAGCGTGTTGAAAATTAAAATTATTTTTCATTTTTTAGTTCGGTTTTCTAATAAAGCGTGTTGTTTTAGTTTTTTTAAATTATTATTTATTTAATTTCATTTCATAATTGTTTAAACTCTCATCTTATATGTACGTTTAGGTACCACACGCCAACCAAACCATAGAGACCTGTCGATAGAGATATTTAAAATTTTCATCACACACATACTTTTCTATCACACAAGGACAATGGAGAGCCTTCTCGGATGAGTAATCAGCTCAATCCGGGGCCGCCACGAAACCAACAAACATTTTACACAAAACACATAATTTTACTCATACATTTATATTAAACATAGCGAATATGTTAATGATGGATATGATAGCCGATGTTCGGAGACCGTTTCGGCTTTAAAGTTTCTTGACATTAGTCTTACAGATGAGGAAAAATGTGAAAAAGCCATCATGCAGAAAACTTGACTCGACCGGAATCGAACCCGATCCTACTATTTACGAGGCAGCAACTCTAGCCCGAGACCATAGCGGTGGAAAAATAAAGTTAATAAACTATAATATTTTTTTTATCGACCAGGTGTGTACAGGAACAGTTTTCGGATATTTTTTTAAAATTCACAATGGGTTAAAGCAAAAAGATGCACTATCTCCTCTACTATTCAATTTTGTACTAGAGCATGCCATCAAATCTTTGGATGATGAACAAGGCCTACAACTCAATGGTATTAATAAGCTGTTAGTTTATGCTGACGAAGGGTCAACACGTACACTCTATTTCGTAATAATAAGAAATTGGGACTGGACGTAAACATCAATGAAACTAGATATATGTTTACATATAGAAATACATTAAATAATGGAAATGAAGAGCTAGTGATAAATGAGGGAAATTTTGAAGGAATGGTTGAATACGATGATTACCTAGGAAGAATAATTAAAAATAGGAATGAGATGCACAAATAAATTAAACATGGGCTCAATTCTAGAAATGCATGCTATTATTCTCACAAGGACTCTTGTCGTCTTAACTCCTTTCAAAAAAGTTAAACTGAAAATTTATAAAACTGTTATACTCCCAGTTATATGGATGCGAAAATGGACTCTTACTTTAAGGGAGGAGAGGAGAGTACGAGTATTTGAAAATAAAGTTCTTAGGAAAATTTTTAGATCATATAGCAGGATTTTAATACCATAATAAATATGAAAGTTAAAGTTAATAAATAATCTTGTATTTTAAAATTCTTTTAATATTTAAATATAACTTAAATAAAGAAAAACATCTAAATAGTTCATTGTTGTTCATTGTTGAATAAAATGTCTCAGCAACAATTAAAGAAATTGTATTACATAACAGTCTTTCTAAATAATGCTTTTAAAAATTGTTTTAAGTCATTGTTGTCAGAATTATAAAGCTTTCTGTTATAACTGTAATAAGAACACCTGCTTAACTTCATATTTTTAAATAAAATTAAACTAAACTCTGATTGGATGTTAAAACAATTAACTTTTATTTATTTAACAAATCAAATTTAAACCTGGTATTTAATGGATTATTAACCAATAGAATTTAAACTTAACAACATGTGATGTAATAATGTTCTTTAAAATTATAAAAGAATTACACTAGTCATTCTGCATACAACTTTCAACAAACATAGAAGCAACAAGAGTTCTCAAGATAAAATGTAATATTTAATACAAGAAGTATAGTTGATTCCAGACAAGAAAAGAATTTTATTTTAATTGATAGTGAAGAATAATACCACTTACATTCACTTGATCTGCTGGGAATCTTCAAAGTGAATAAATGTGAAATTATTTCTACAAGAAACAATCTTTTTAGTGATTTTTAAAGTGTTTTCCTATCCAGTGTACCAACTTCCAACCTTGAGAAGAGAATCTGGCTCTACCGAAAATAAAACCCAACCTGTACCAGTAATTATTTTTCTTTTAGGACACCAATCCTTCTTCAAAATGTTACTACAACATCGGGCATGAAGATAATTAGCTGCTTCAAAATGTCGCCACAACATGGGAAAAGAATTACTTCTTCAACCAAAGAGAGAACAGACAAGATAATGGAGAAGACTACATAACATTGAGCTACATGGTATTTATAGGAAGGCAGATATAATAAGAACGGTCAGGTCTCGTAGGCTGCGATGGGCAGGGCATGTGGCACGAATGGGGAATGTAAGACGCGCATGGAAGCTTCTTGTATAAAACCAGAGGGAAAATGCCCTGTTCGTAGAGTGGTGCGGGAGAATAATATTAACCATGATTTAAGGGAAGCAGATTATTCAGGGGATGATTAAAAAATATGAGATCAGGATAGGGATGCATGGAGAGCTTATGTCCGCGCGACCATGAATCTATGGTTACGATGGTGCCGGTGGGTTAGTTACAGAATAAAATTGTCATGTTTTTTACATTATTTAATTATCTAATACAATTCATAAAAACTCCGTAAATTTGCAAAACCTGTCAATACTGAACTCGAACAAATCAATCTAAATTTAATTTAAAGAGGCGATTTTATTCTAAAAACACAAAATATACACCAATAAAGCTTAAAGCATTTTAGCCCATTTGAATTCACCTCATGGTATAAATTTTAATTAAAATTGTAATTATATTATTAGTTTTACTCTTTCCTTAAGGAAAACAGGGGCATCATTTTTCGTATTCAAGGTCTAGTTAAGTCAGAGTATATTAAATTTCTCTTAGCTCTATTTTAAATTTTACCAAATACTGTACGCATCAGAAATTCAGTTTCAAGTATTGTTAACGATGGAGAATATTTGCCGGCTCGAATCAAGACAACACTGCAAGACACGGTCAATAAGCCCCAAGAATATACTATATAATATGCTAGCTAATACCCGGCGTGCGCTGCTACGCCTAAATAAATGAAAATTAATGTGCTTTTATGTTTAGTTGAATAAGTAAAAGAAAAATAATTATAAATTTATGTTTTTAGATACCCCTTGCTGATTACCCGGCGTTGCCCGGGAATCTACTTATCCCGATCTTTTTGACATAAATGAACTGAAATACGAAAATGAATGTGTTTTATGTTTGGTTCATAAGTAAAAGGAAACATTTATATCGTAATTATTTTTAGATACCCCGTGCAGTTTACCCGGCGTTGTTCGGAAATCTACTCATCCCGATCTTCTTGGCATAAATGAACTGAAAGACGAAAATTAATGTACTTCTTATGATTAGTTGAATAAGTAAAATGAAAAATAATTATAAATGTATATCGTAATTATTTTAAGATTCCCTGTGCTGATTACCCGGTGTTGCCCGGGAATCTACTTATCTCGATCTTCTTGGCATAAATGAGCTAAATGACAAAATTCGTTATTGTGAGTTATCCGTAAAAGAACACCCGCCATGTGCTGCTATGCTTGCACAGGAATCTACGTGACACTTGTCTGGATCTTCTTGGCATCAATGAAAGACAAAAATGGTTATTGTGAGTTATCCAGTTTCGGCCAGTATGGGACCGGTGCCCACCCAGCATCATGAGGCAATTGGGTAGCTACAATAAGTAGCGGCTCCAGGTTGAGGAACCAGCTATAACGGCTGGGGGACTCGACATGCTAACCACATGTCACCCCTACACTGGCTGTTGATCATCTACCTCTGTGATTGACACATGTGGATGTGAAGGGCCAGCAGCCGGCTGGTAAAAGGGCAACCGCTGAAAAGTGGAAAGACCCTCAATCGGAATCGGAGTTATCCATAAAAGATAACATTTGCTGTCGCGGACTTTTTGTAGAGCTTTTTGAGGGCCACAACCGAGACAACACGAACATTTAAGGCAATATAAACCATTAATTCTAAACAAAGCTAATATTATATTGATTTTTACGATGGCGAGTTGGTGTTCAGGGAGTATTTTGGGCCTTAAAGTTTTCTAACATTTGTCTTACAGAATACTTACCCAACTGGGAATCGATCCCGAACCTGCTTCTTACGATGTAACGACAGTAACACGAGACCACACAGCGGTAGACGTTAATTACTAAATTAAAAAAACTATTTAAAGTTAATTCACTATATAATACATAAACTATTTAAAGTTAATTCACTATATAATACATAAACTATTTAAAGTTAATTCACTATATAATACATATTTTATTTCCCTCAAAGAAAAATTATTTCATGTTTTTACATTATTTCGATTATCTAATAAAATTCCGAAAAAATTTAGAAATTTTCCGAGACCTATCTAGTTTGAACTTGGACAAATTATGTAAATATCCATGCATGCATCCATAGTAATTCTGCCCGAAGGCAGGTCCATCACTGCAATCATAGCATTTTCATGCTAAGCTTGCAGCTTTACCAGGGAATTGTAGGTGTGGTAGCTTCCCGTTGCTTTCCACACCGGTGAAGGATGATGATGGTGATGATAATGATGATGGCCATATGATTTCGGGGACCGTTTGGGCCTTAATGCTTTCCTGACATTTGTCTTACAGGCGAGGAGAAACCCCGATAAAATCCTCACCCCAGAAAAACTGCCCCGACCAGGGACCGAACCCGGGCCTGCTGCGTGACAAGGCAGCACGCTATCTCGAGACCACAGCGGTGGACTATGTAAATATAATTTTAAAAAATAAATTTCATTCTAAAACCCCAAAATTGGTAACAATTGGTAAATTTAACATTATTTAGGCACAGTTAATCTCGTACAGGTGGTATAACGTTTCATGAAACTTCAATGTATTACTTTTTTTAAATTTATTAAATTCCTCTTCAGTCCCCAGTACTCTTTTCATGAGTAACGAAAAAATATCATAAAAGGTAATATCCTTTATCTAAATATTACACAGTATTTTAAGTTTCTCTTCATACTCTCAAATATCATATTGTAGGCTATCTGGAATTTAGTTTTAAGTACTGTAAAGGCGTATCAAAATATCTGTAATGAAGAGCAATTTTAGAGGTGCTTCTAGCGGACTTCTGAAAAAGAATATTTTACAATAAGGATGAATTTTTGTTCGCCTAATTATACCATCCAATGTTTTGATTGCGGCGTATCGTGCATATTCATCTAATTCATTTTCTTCTCTGTTGTAAGTTTTACATGATTCACTAAGCAGTTAACATCACACCTCGATGTCCAAAGTGTTATGTCTTGAGTTTAATCTCGCCAATTTTCTTTAAGAGAGCAAATTATATCGCCAACGCATGAGCTTTTCTATCCGTGATTAAGATGGGATATGAATTTTGGTAAATGTTTATATAAACTAAGAGTGCCTTAAAATTCGGTTATTAGACTTTATGATATATTTAGAAAAAATAAAGTATTTACTTTGATTACTTTCTTAGACATACATCGAAATTAAAATTCACCTAAATATCATAAAATCTATGCATGGTAACTACTAATTTAACCAAACTATGTTTTAAATAAATTACTGTAAATAGTAATACAGATATGGGAAATAATCATTCTAGAAAAAAATATATGTTATATAGCCTATTGAAGAAAATAAATTTATAAAAAACGTTTTTGTGAGGAAAACAGTATTAGTGAAAATACTTAGGCCTACCAAAAAAAATGGTTGTAGGAAAATCGTCCTACAGAAAAATGACCAGAACTGTTTTTACCATCATCTGACATATTTATCCTTATTTCATTTATACTGTGGCGTATTTAACCATCCAATTTTGTTTCAGCAATCACAATATATTTTACAAATATTTCCTTTAATTTTTACGTGTTGAAGTTCAATAATTTAAGCTTCGAACGGCCTTTCCATTGTCTTGAACGTCATATTTTAGTAACACTTTTTCGAATAATCTATGCAAGAATCTTGAGCAACGGATCTCTGGTTATTAACTATATCGATAGTTACCGATAATATTATCGGATAACATTCATAATAGCAACCATGGTAGCCCACATGTTCATTCACGTTTCCGCTATAGCCAATTGCCAACATGATTATTTAGGTTAGCTTATTTAGGTTAGATTAGATAGGTTACGTTAAATCCAATAATAGATAAACTGGTTAAGTACTCGACATTTGTTTTTTCTTAGCGCGTTTTCTTAATTTGGCTATTATTTTTTAGAAATTCTAATATACAGGTTCCATCGATAATATTGCAAATTGTAGGATTTTTACGTCAAATTACAATTCTATTTTCAGTTATTTTTTATTTAAAATACACATTTACATTGCTGGGATATATATATATATATATATATATATATATATATATATACATATACCTACAACGTAATATCTGTTCTTTGTGTTTATTTTATTGGAATTTATGTGGACTGGCATGACGCATAGAATCCGAATTTTGAAATAAATATCCCAAAACCCAAAATGTCTCGTCTTATCTGCCATTGATATTATACATTTATAATGGTTTTCAATTCATATTCTCTAAATACAATTTGAATATAGGCTATAATCGCACAAGAACCTGCTTCTTGACATCCCAGAACTTCCCACTATTCTAATTCTTATACCGCATTTGCTGCTAAACTATGTAACTCCTAACTACAAGAGATTAGTAATTTCCGGGAATTACTGTCCATTAAAATAAATTTAAATTTCCTTGTTTTGTAGCTGGTCTCTCAGCTGATTAATATATTGGTGATATATATAAGTATTCAATCGGTCGTAAAAATCATATTCCTTATAAAATGTTATCAATTTTATAGTAGGCCCTATACAAGATAGAAGGTACGAAGGCTACTTTTAGATTTTGGGATATAGGTGCTAAATTATACGCCCATATGAAATTTAAATATCAGAATTGTTTCAGTTCTGTATTTATAAGGCATAAGAGATGAAAGCAGTACTGTATATAAAAATATAACGTCCATTACGATTTGTTCAATTTATATTACTGTTAGATTTATACAACTTCAATTTCATTTATTTTTCATTTTCTCTTGAATACACTCGAACTATTTATTATTAATCACTTAAAAGAAATTCAGTTTTTTCGACGTTTTCACGCAAAACAGTAATTTCTCGTCCCAGTTTACTGAAATGTATTGGACGGCAGTAAAAACAAAATCATGTAAAATAATAAGCTATTATTGTAGTGTAAATATATATATTTTCGTGATATCCCTAATTCCGTGATTAAATTTCAATTCGTTGTCACGGAATTAAATGTTTTAAAAAGTAGTTCCTGTGTTACTCCAGACATGGCATAAGCTTTCTTTTTTACATCTTATATCTTTGCCTGTCTTTTGAAAACTAATACAAAGATTCAAGAACCATCGTGATGTTGAAAGTGGTTGAAGAAGTAATTTTTCTCTCTTTCGTGATTGTCCTTGAAGGCATGTTCTATTTTTTGGGATAGGTGTTTATTTAATAGTTATATATCATCCTAATATTGTATTTTAATATCAAGTGATACACGAGTTTTGACAATATAAAAGGATAATAATGGTACAGCAGCTTTCGCATTCTCGCTCCGTAGCTGAGAGGTTAAGGCAAGATGCGTTGGCACAGAGCTACGGGACTTGCGCTGGTTCGAGTCCCCATCGGGGAAAAAATTTGTACATGGAATTTCGGGCAGTATGGAACCAGGGCTCACCCAGCATCATGAGGCAGTTGGGTAGTTACAATAAGTAGCGGCTCCAGGTTGAGAAAACCAGCTATAACGGCTGGGGACCCGACATGTGACCACATGTCACCCCTACACTGGCTGGATGATTGTCTACCTCAGTCATAAACACATGTGGATATGAGGCCAGCAGCCGGCTGATAGGCCAAGGACAATCTAGCCTGTCGGGCCATGGAGGAGAGCTTCCGCATTTACGATCTTTTCTATCATTTTTCATGTGATATGGCTCATCTCTCATGTTTAACCGTGCGAATGTAGACAGTAAGAAGAAAATTCTCAAGAATATTAATAAGCTTCCATATTATTTACTTCACGTAGAAATCAGTTGTATTAAAATTATATATTTTACTCATTTACATGGCTATAATAAAATGCCTACACCGGCTAAGTAGGAGTTTGATTGGAATTATACTTCCTAAAATGATTTCTTAACTTTTTGTTAAATTATTGAATTTTCTGTATTTTCAAATTTCGTTGTTATTTCTCTAAATTATTAATATTATTATATGTTATTATTATTATTAGTTATTATGTATTATTAAATATTATGAGTTATTATTACTATTAGTTATTATTATTAGATATTATTATTAGTTATTATTATTATTATTACTATTATTATTATTATTATTATTATTATTATTATTATTATTAGGCCTATTATTATTATTATTATTATTATTATTATTTCACTTATGTTTATATATGAAAATAGTTTTGCTAGAAAGTAGGATATATGTGTTTGCAGACATTTTATCATATTGTGTATTCTTAATAATATTATTTAATGTTAAATTCATTTTTAGAGGTAAATAAGCCTAAATATTAAATGCAATTTGATACCACTTTGAAATGTTTATATTTGCCTTCATATAGCTTCTGTAATAAACAGCGAATTCAGTTTTATTTTAATTTATAAGCTTCTGTTTTAATATCAAGGAATCAGGATACCACTCTAACAGGCATTTTGGAGGCATATCACATTTTGGAATCCTTGTCTTGGAGAAAAAAATGAGGTATTTGGGGACAACTGTACATTGATTTGGAATGATTTTTTTAAATAATTTCGTGGAAGATTCATATTATGTTCTTGTATTCATAGTTCGTCACTATTATGTAAAATTTTACATTTGCACAAAAAGTAAAATAATACCAAGGAATTAAGCAACCTTACCCTATATTGTGTAATTCTACAAAAAACATGTTTTGTACTGTTCTATTAAAAATATTATACAAATTAAAACAATGTATCTTATAACATACGTTGTCAATTTATGAGTAAAATTAAAAAAAAAGTAATAATGAACCCAATTAAGTTACCTTTGCGATAATATATTTATAACCTTGCTGAATGTTTTATTCCGGCTTATATTGAAACTATAAGAGAGCGGTTGCACAAAGTAATGATTTTATACACCTCCATTGTATAGCATACCGTAGTACATTTTACAATATGTCACATAAGGGCAAAAAGGTCACTATATTTGCATTGTATAAGTATTGATTCATTGAATCTGCGAAAAAGTGCTTACTTTGAATTTTAAAAAATCAGATTAAATGTTGTACTATCACCATCACCACATTACATGGATTAAAAAAAGTGATAAAATGCCTATATAAGCTTTAATAAGTATTCAAATATGAAAGAGAATATTACCAGTTAATTCCAAATATTTCAAGACATTCAGTATATATTTTCTCATCACTTTGTTATATTATTTTTATAGAAATCTCACCTAGATTATCTCCTGAAACCGGCGGAACAGCTAGAATCACCAGTAGTAGATAAACCATCCATGCATAAGGGGGCGGGGTCCATCCTCCCATAAATTCGCAACTTGGAAATCACCACAACCACACACACACTCGTCACCATTGTTACGACACCACAAAAACACCAATTAAAACACACATTTGTAAAATTCTTGGTTTTCAGATAAAACACCACTTAATTATTGTTTACACAAGCAAGAGAACAAAATGGAAACACTTTATTACATAAGAGATGAATAGCAATTGAATTTTATTATTAAAATTAATTTAAAAGAATAATACATTATGACGTATGAGTAAGAATAACATGACGGCGGAACTTGACAGCTGAAGATAGTGAACTTTGTCGACATTCAAGTGTTTACCGTCTCGCTGGTGGAGCGGTACTGAGAAACTGAGTTGCGCCCAGGCCTAGGGCTGCCTCTCAGCTTCCCTCATCTCTCGCCAGAATGCGTGCTTGTCCAGCAAAACAATTTTTATTCATTCAGTATTAATCTTAATATTTTGTCAATGCGACAAAATAACATAACACATGCAGTATATCAATACTATACTTTGGGGATTACATTGCGAACGACTTCTTACTATATTAAAAAAACAGCAAAAAACGCACGAATTACTACTGAAGAAAGTACAATGTGATTAGCAACCTGAGAATACACAAACACTTTTTTTAGGCCCCATAACAGTTTATTTTTAACATATCTTATTTATAATAAAATGAACCATTGATAGTTAAACAGCAAATATCCCTTAAGATTATAATACATTATGATACATTACAATTCAAATTTTATCCATACATAAGATAAGCCCCACAAAATTCCTCCAGGGCAAGAGCCTCCTATTTGCATAGGAATGGCTCGGTTATTCCTTACATGTGAGATTTTTCCGTGTATATTGGTCTTAATTTTGTCTTCTAATCTACATTTTATTTATTTTCTCTTATATTCTTGGTTCTGGAACACTTTTTTTGCACACTATTACGAATTTTATTCCAAAGTTTTAATTTTAGAGATGGTTTCATTTATATAGACTTATATTTTATTTATTGTTTTTTATTTTACTTTACAATCTAAATCTCCAGTGTACTTCCACCCTTTTAGAGTTATCCAAAACAAAACTGGTCTATTATAGTTAATAGATGGAAGAATTCACTTATTGTCATTACCATATGAAGCGATATAAATAATAGTTTTTCATTAAGATAATTTTAAAAAATTGAAAAAAAAAACTATTTTTTTTCGGGGATGAGTGTAATACTGTAATAAATAAAATTTCATCTTCCAAAATTCAACATTCAAGCAGTCACTATCAGTAAGGCAATAACATATTTCCTTTGGGTTTTCCAATGCACTCTGTCCCAGACGATCCTTGTCCAGTTTGCCCCGGCTGCTGTCAAAAAGTCGTCTCTCTCCACGTACACTTAGGACGGCCTCTCCTTTTTCCCAGTTCGGACGTTCCATACTGTATTGTTGTTAGCGTACTCCCATCTTTCTTAATTTATTCTAGCAGCATGACGTCCCCATTTCCACTTGAGTTTTTGTGCCTGTTTTCCCACGTCGTTTATATTGGATTAGTTCGAAGTTATGCAGTCTTTCTATTTTTCACTGACATATTCTTAGTCGTTCCATCTGTCTTTGTGTACAGGGACAGTATGGCAACCATATAATAATACAGGGTTAACATAGTTTTCCAATATTTCCAATTTAATCCTTGAATGATTGATTTGTCAAGTAGAATATATTCGAGAGTGTGAAATTACCTCTATGCCTAGACCCATACATGTACTCATAGTTACCTGGCATCCATATTTGAGAATTTATTTTCTTACCACAATATTAACACTAAGTCACAAGATAGCAGTCTGCTAACAATACCTCTCAAAACAGCACTTCCTCTTATTCTACTTCTTTCACAATAGCTCCTGTCCGCTCCTCGAATTCACTCCCTCAAAATATCATGGGTTACCGCACACTTGACACTTTTAAGTCATGCTTATACAATTACTTGTTGTTAAATAATTATTTTTCACGAACTAAATTTATTCTATATCATTAACAACATTATTTCTTATTTTTTCTATATTGTACATTTTATATTTCATTCGTTAAATCTAGAGTAAATCAAAATATACTGTAAATAATAATTTTATTGTAAATATACTATATACTAATTTTGTTTATCGTAATTTAGACATTACAGTAATTTTTGTATTTTTTCTAACCTGGTTAAGAAGTATACACGACCTTAAGGCCTTAACTCTGCCAGGTAAAATAAAGCTATTATTATTATTATTATTATTATTATTATTATTATTATTATTATTATTATCATTATAAGGATTTTATTGCATTAAATTAATTTATTGTTTATTTCATATTATAATCCAAATAAAATTTAATAAAAATATATATTTTATTTATATAGATATATTAGCTGTATAAATCATTTAAATATTATATTTGTGTGTGTGTGTGTGTGTGTGTGTGTGTGCGCGTTTTGGAAGGAACATGGAAAATAGCGAACACATTAATAAACTACCATAGGAATGGAGATACTCTGGGTGATATTTCTATAAACATAATGTAATATGTGATAAGTAAGTGTATAGCGAATCTCTTGAAACCTTGGGAATCGATTAATAAGACTCTAACTACAATATAAATACAGTATTTAATTTCATGTTGACATTTCAATCACTTTTAATCCATATAATGTGATGAGAATGCAATATTAGAAACGCGATTTTTATCTTTAAAAGAAGCATTGTTTCACAGATCAAATTAATCAATGCCAATACAATGCAAATGGAATGACCTTTTATTCTGCTGGGACATATTGCAAAATGTCCTCTATCTAACATAAGTCTTCCTCTCCAGTATTTTGAAGTTTTGTAGGCGGGCATAAAATCATTACTTTGCACAATCATTCTTTTAGTGCTTAATGTAAGCCTGGATTTAAATATCAGCAAGGTTATACAGCGTTTATTAACTGTAGTACAAACAGAATGAACATCGCCAAAATAAATATATGCATAAAAAACTGAAAGTCAAATTTCATATAGTTGGTTGTGTGTAACAAATACTGCGAGGACAAATGTCTCATTGCTTACAATGTGTGTTTGGTGCATACTATATACGTTCTCTGTCACGAGTAATGATGACGTAACTCAGGTATCTGAAATGTAAACAGGGACATTCAAGAATCTAATACAGTATAAATTCTCGGTTACGGTGTGCCTAATTTTGAAAATTTTCGACAATATTTTGTGGTTTACTTTTTCACTAACTTCAGATGTTAATTGAAGTTATTTACTAGGTCTGTCTGGCGAAAGCACTACCTCAAATATATATATCCTCAACTCGTGCCCAAGTCAGGGTCGGGTCGAGGATGAGATGGGATTAAGCCTCTTATATAGAGGTCTGTGAATGACAAGAGTGCCGGGAGACCACACCTGACGTACCATCACAGGGGCAGATGAATTAAATTAAACTAAATGGATGAGATGAGTATGGAGAAATGGTGGAATGAAATCGTGTCAGGGGAAAACTGGAGAAAACTCTGAGAAAAACCTGCCCAAGCTCCGTTTCGTCCACCATGAAACCCACATGGAGTGACCGAGACTCGATCTCGGGATCCCAGCAGTGAGAGGCGAGCGTTTAAACTGTCTGCATCACGGAGCCGCCTACTTCCACAACTACATTTGCAAAAAAAACTTCCCGATAGAAACTTGGGTTTCATATATGGAAATACAAATTTTATTTCCACTCAAAGATTAACATATTTGTGAGATAGCATTACTGTAACATTTAGATACATAGTATTTCCGTAGTGTTGGGCAGGGAGGTTCCGAAGTTTCTAAATTCTCTATGTTCTACTTTGTGAAATGATATATTGGTAAGTACGTACAATCATTTTACACATATCTTCAAACTACTCCAAATATAGTCGTAAATGTTCGTGCTTTTTTTTCATTTTCTTTATTTAATAATGCAATAAGTTCATTTTGGTTTTCAGTACAGCAATGTTGTTTTAACAATTTTGTGTTTATCATAAGTAATGCCACGAGTGATTTCCAAATTATCGATAAATTCACGACTCACGAAGTGAAGAGTGAATTTATGTAGAGAATTTGGAAATCAATAGTGGCATTAGTTAGGACTATTTAACGAATAAAATTAATCTGTTTACTCACAAATCATTATTTAACTATAGTTATTTTAAAATATATACATTTAATGTAAACGGCGATGTTTGAAAACAAATGAGAAACGATAGGTACGCTTCATCTGCTTCTTTTGTTTATCACTGCAACCAGATCATACTATTTATTGTCAAAGGAACGCAATATTGTATGAATTCTCTCTAGTGGAGAAAAAATGAAACACATCAAACTGTATATTAATTCATTTCTGATGTCATATAATGTAAATATGACAATTATATTTTTCTGGATTGTTACCTGGGAAAAAATACATTTAAGAAAGTGCAAACAGTGGTTTCTTTTTTTGGTGGTATAATAAATTGCTACAAATGTTTTTATATTAACTCCCGCATGCGACATGTATTGACATTCATGCACTATATATACAATCTGGTAGCCATATTTCTCACAGGCTCAGTCACTGCAAAATAATGGTCAGACCTGTTCAGAATATTAAAAAGGAGGAGCCTTCTTTAATATGGTAATTATAACACTGATAAATATTTCTTGAAACACGACTCTGATTGGTTGTAACACAGAAATCATTGAAACGTGACTGGCCATTGAGTCCCATTTGGGGCATGAGTTAAATAGCCCTTATAATCTATGATTTGTCTTCTTTCTTCCATTAGAGGTTTAAACCTATTCTTCAATTCTTGTTCCCTCATCTTAGGTCGTCATAACACCGTTTTCTGGGACATCCTTGTCTTATGACTCTAATTGATTATCCCTTGCATTGTTGACAATTCTATTGCTGTCCAACCTGCTTATATGCGCATCCCATTCTTGTTTCCTCCTTTCAATACCACCGACTGCACATGTTTTTCTGATATTTTTACTCCTTTCTCTATCCCATAAAGTTTTCCCGCAATTTTGCGAAGTATTTTCATTTCTGTTGTTTTCAATAATCTTTATGTTTTTACGGTATCTGGTCTTGTTTCTGCCTGATAAGTTATAATAGGTATTACTACTGTTTTATAAATACTGGTCTTAGTTTCTGGTTTTAAATGTTTATTTTTCTCAAATTGTATCATTAAGACATACAGAAATTTTATTCCATTTAATAACCTGTTATCTATGATTCGTGAAAAACGTTACTATATTCTATGTCAGGCCGGCAGAACTGCAGCGCAGGTAGTGAAAACGAACTGCTGTTACATGTTCAATGACTTACCTTGACTAGATGCAGATGGTAATGTTCTACGCGCTGCACGTAAACAATAAACAGTCAGTGGCGTAGAATGTAAAGAGAGATATTATTTTGTGTTAGATAGTGATGGTACACATTGTTTGTTATGTGGAGCAATGATTAAATATACTATTTTACGCGATAGTGTGTTTTGTCGTACTTACCAGTAATGGCGACCATTATTGAAAGTTCAACTTACTACATTCCGGGGTTGCGAACCTAAATAACTATACTGTAATATTACATTTACACCCACGTGCGGGAAGTAAAACCACATCTCTATGTATACTACGTACACTGTATGTACAGCAAATATACAAACGGTAGTGTTAATATACATTATAAGAAACAAATCACTGCATTTTAAATGAAGTGAACTTTATTTGAAACAATATAAAACACTAAATACGTACTTGCGGCCATGTTATCAATAATTGTTCTCAAGGTCTCCTTTTGTTTGAACTAATAAACACTGCCCACACTGTTAACGTTAATCAATTGTTTATAATGAACGCAAATATTTCCAATAAAGATATTATTTTACTATTATTATTTTGAAAACACCATCGCGCAAAAAATAATTTACGTTTGTTTGTGAAGTGTTTTACAGAATCTCGGAAATTAAAAACCTCGCTATCGCTCGGTTTTTAAACATTTTCCCTCAATTCTGTAAAAACCACTTCCCACCTCGCATCGTAACATACAATTACATTACAATATAAGAAGACACTTCTTCACGGTACGGATTATGGTAATGAGAAAGTATTCGGCATGGCACGAGAGAAAGTTCTTGAACATCTCAAATCTAAAGTTATGAAGTATATTGAAAAACCTAATGTGGACATTAATCATCAGGACTCAGGATTAACCCTAGAGTTGAAAAGAAAGATATTAAGAGGATTAAGACATAGGACCCAACTTAATTCTCACGCTAGCTATAGAATTTCCAACTACATATTAGCTGAAATATCTAAGTCGTTTACAGAGGGGGGATTTGTTAAAAACTGTGTTGTTATGTTGCTCCAAGATAAGGCCCCAAATTGTTGACATTGTAGAACGCAAGAAATGTCAAATGTCGAGAAGTTCTCACAACACATATAATAATAAGTAAATAGAAAGTAAAATTAAAAGTATTTATTTATAGGAATTATTACTTTTCCATTATAACCAACATCTTTCGAGATAGAGAAGACTACATAACAGTAAGCTACATGATCTTCATAGGAAATCAGATATAATAAGAGCAGTTAATTCACGTAGACTGCGATGAGCAGGATACTAGGCACGAATGGGGAATGAAAGAGGGGCATGGAAGATTCTTGTAGAAAGCCAGAGGGAAAACGTCTAGTTGTAGGCAATGAATGAGGTGGGAGAGTAGCATTAACCATGATTTGAAGGAAGTAGATTATACAGGGGATGATCGGAAAACATAAGCTCAGAATAGGGATGTGCGGAGAGCTTATGTCCGCGCGGCCATGGACCAACGGATTCGATATGCCAGTGAGTGAGTTAGATAGTTAGATGGATTAATTTACTTTGTTATATGATTATAATTAGGATATAACAATATAGTTATTTCTATGTCAATACAAGTAAGCTAATTACTGTAGTTTATGCATGTATGTTTGTACCGAAATCAAGATTTCGATACAGGGATTACGTCATACTGCGCAACCTATACGTCATCGCGTCTCCATTTCGTGTGTGATCTTTCTGAATAGTGCCAAATGCTCTCCTACCTATCCCCTCCCTTCCTAGTAGCGCCGTGTGCTATCGCGCATTCTCCCCTCTCCTTGTGAACTCATAAATAGCTGTGTTTTATAACATCGCAACATAATATGTTGAGTTATCGTCGAAGTCTAGTCAATATAGCTCAGAAGAGCTAATTTGGTTTGTTAGTCCTTTAGGCCAGGGTGAGGCCGCAAGGACTGTATACCCCAACCCGAGGCTGGACTAGTGTGAGTGTAAAAGTATGTATGTTTATTAACATTATTTTTGTACAAGATGATCAATGATAGCGTTGTTTTCTTTGTTAAACTAATTATTTATTTAGTTATTTTCAATGTTATATCTGACTATACTTTTTGACTCGCATTAAAACTGTAGTTGTATATTTTACTTAATCATGCCTATTCATTTAGCAGCCAGCCTATGTCAGATATGAAAGTAAAAATTGCAAAGCTTACTCAAGCGTGTGTGAGTTCCTCTTTCCTTAAAGCTTCCACGATTATAGCTTGTAGCTTACTGCACTTTACATGTTTGAAAATTTATTAAGGAAAGTTGAATTAATCTTTGCCTTTTATGGGCCCGGGCAAAGATATCTTAATTTGAGTAGTCTATGTTTTCTATTCAAAATAGTTATCAACAATAACGATTTGATCCAGCACCAATACGGTGCAAATTTTGATGGCATTGAGCGTGGTTACGCCGGTGCATGTTTACTATGTAATATTAAAATGAAGTGAAGCAGCCGGCTGGTAGGCTAAGGGCCTTCTAGGCCTGTCGCGCCAGGAGAGAAGGTGTCCACCATTGAATGTTTACATTCAGAACACATCACCTGAACAAGCAGGGAGATACAGTGCACACCAAGGTCACGCGCGAGCTCTCTGAGCACTTCTGCACCCCTGATTCTCGCCACTCAATAGGCTATGACATGATCTGTAATAAATCCTCCCATAACTGATTTAATTTGCCTTGAAGTTTAAGAAAACTTGGATGTTGTATGTAACAACAGACTAACATAAAATAACATTTGTTTATCTGTACAATGCAGCTATCATACTGAACCGTACCATAGTGTATCCCGAGTCTGACTGCAGCGATGAAGTCAAGAAAATTAAGTACATCCCCGCTAAATGGGACATATCCACATCCGAAACAATAAAAATCGTACCTGAATGATGGTAACCGTCCTCAACAAATTAAAATTGTTTAAAATAATCAGTTAGGCCTTTCGGAACTAGTTCCATTTTCAATGCTGTTCTATTGAGCTTTGAAAATGGAACTAGTTCCGAAAGGTCTAGCTGATTAGTTTAAACAATTTGAAATTGTTGAGGACGACTGCCATTACAGGTACGATTTTTATTGTTTTAAATATTTAACAACCTCAATGGTGGTTCATAATGTTTTACTAGCATGAGAGAAAAAGGATTGAACGATGGAGATTGGAATGACAGAGAGATGTGGGCGCAGGAAGATGTTGTGAAACCTGCTAAATAATAAAAACAAATAATACAAGCATTGATATCCACATCTCTGAGCTAAGATAAAAATAAAAAGTAAACGATCTTAAGGATCGTGGGAAGAGCCTTAATCGATTGGTGACGCGAATGTTTAACATCATATTGAATGCTCAATCCATAGATACGTAAGTTGAGAGTTATGCGTTTTGTTATATTTAAAGGGGAAAAAAAAAAAGAATAAAATACTATTGTAACTCGTTTTACAAGTGAATTATAAAGATCCTGTGGTAACTAGCTGGTTTCATGTTCTGTTTTATAGACATTTGTAAGTTGTTATTACAAAATGACGAAGAGAAAAAAAACTACGAGTAGAAGAAAAAAAACTACGAGTAATAATGAGAGAGATGAACAGACAGGTGAATGGAGAAGACTACATAACAATGAACTACATGGTCGTTATAGGAATCCAGATATAATAAGAACAGTTAAGTCTCATAGACTGCGATGGGCAGGACAGGTTGCACGTATGGGGAAAGCCAGAGGGAAAACGCCCAGTTGGTAGACCAAGAATGAGGTGGGAGAATAACATAAACTATGATTTGAGGGAAGTAGATTATACAGGGAATGATTGGAAAGCATTAGCTCAGGATAGGGATGTATGGAGAGCTTATGTCCGCGCGGCCATGCACCTACGGGTTCGATAGTGCCAGTGAGTAAGTAAGTAAGTACGAGTAATAATGACTCAGTTATGTTATAACCAGGGAACGGGGTTCTAGCAAGCATTCAATGAAGTTAAGAATGCACGGAATATAAAGAGGGATGACGCACCTGTGACCGTGCAGTGTTCAGTATAAACAAAATGATGTTCGGTGGAAGGTATTACACCCTGCTTAAAAAAACAATTATACCATGATAAGGAATTCTAGAAGGAAGCAAACAATCGTATGTTTAGTTATTTGTAGTGTGCAATAAAACTACTTCATTTTGAATAAGGGTTTAAAGTACAAAAATATTTTCTTATACATCATGATTACAGTTATTGCAATGTACAATAATGTACTTCCGAAATGCACGAAAGTAAATCTCATGCGATTAGCACGTAGACAATTTTTATATTTTGAAAAACTACGTTCCATGTCGCACGACGTAATAGGAGCAAATAAAAAATTCAAAGTATCAGGGTTGCTTGAGATTTCCTGACTGAGCAACACGTCCCTCATTTTTCACATTTCTGCATACCCAGTATTACTCTTTAAAACACTTTTAAGTTTATTTGCTACTCTTTCTTTAACAGTTCCCACTTGTACTTCACTCAGTGTTTCTGAAATTTGTTCTATTGTCTCGAGAGCTTCCGGCATTGTTAGTTTAGATTATTGTAAATTTTGTATTGTACTTGCAATCTTACTGAAATTATTTGGAATATAAGAAAGGTCTTCAAACAAAGCTGGTGAAATTATTTGCTTCACTGCACGTATAGCGAGATTTTTTGTATCGTCAAATACATTAATTATGCTTACAATTTTGTCGTAATACTGGGCATAGTATAGTGCAGCCTGTAGCCATGTTCCCCACCGAGTTACAATTGGCTGTGGAGGCAGGGGAATCCCAGGTGCCATTTATTTAAATATTTTAATTCTTGATGGTCCCTTGAGAAAAATATTTTTCATATTGTTTATAAATGTATCAGCATCCGGAAAACAGGCTCTAATTTCTTCCGCAACTCGGTGGAGACCATGTGCTAGACAATTTAAATGTATTAATTTTGGATATGATTGCTGTATTGTTGTAGCAGCTTTTCTCATATATGCAGCCCCATCCGTAACATTTAAAATATTTCTTTCTTAACACCGGCAGGCCACAGGAGGGACAATGAATCATTAAACAAGCGAGTAATTGTAGAGTGGTTAACCTCCTCCGTCTCTTCGGATATTAAGAGAAATGCTTTAGCTGGACCATCTACCTACAATAACATTAGCGATTGACTTATGAGCGGCACCTATTGTTTCGTCTATAGACACAAAAATCGTTTTATCTGCTACTTCATCCCTTATGTAATTTAGGCATTTTTCATAGGCTGTTGGTAGATATGTTTTTCGTAATTGTGTTTCTGAAGGCATTTTTCTGTTAGTATATTTGTTTACGAAACAAGGATGCTGTACTTATTTTAAAGGAATATCGGCTCTTATTAATGCATGACACAAATCCTCGAAAAATTCTGATCTGTAGTTTGGGTCTGCGGAGGTTGAAGCTACACTTTCCCTTTTGAATTTTTTTTTCTAATAATACAACATTTTCCTTGTGTTTTCTTGAATTACAGTGTTGTTTAACATGATGTTTGAAACTTCCTTTGAGCTCTATGTGACATACCTTACATTTGATGGTTTCGCCATTTGTGCCAAATTCCTCTAAAAACGATGCTAATTGTAATGATGATGATTTTGAGGTATTACTCTATTTTACTTTAGGCATATTTCCACAGTTCTTTACTACTCTGTATGCAGCGAATAAATGAAACAGTCGCTACGAAACACTCTGGTTTATAGGAACATGTATTTCGCGCAAGTACATACTCTGTATGACAGGTAATATGAAGCGTCTGTTTACTTAATCAAACCCCGCTCCCTGGTTATGATATATACAGAATACATGGAATAAATTACGCTTACTCTAAACTACGCTAGCTAAGATGGTAGCATGCCTGCTTCGTAACTAGCGGATATGGGTTTGATATTCCTACTTAAAATCAAGGATTCAGCACATTTTCAACCACAGGTATATATAATTTGTTATTGATTTAAAATGTACTCCCTTTATAGGATTAAATTCAAAATAAAAAAATATTTAAATTGTTGTATTGTCATCATTGATTAATTTTCCCCACAAGTATAAACATATTATAAAAGCCTTGCCCCCATACAGGATCAAGTTTTTTACATTACATCCATCCTTTTCTCTGTAGGTCCTCCTTATTTTTTCATTTATTCTCCATTTCATGATCTTCCTACAGATTTCATCTTCTTGAGATCTTAATCGTGTTTCTTCAACTATTTGTAATACATTTCTTTCAGCTTTCATAATTTTCCTAAATTCCACATTTCTAATTTATTTCTAATCTGGACTTCCGCAATGATTTTCTGCATTAATAATTTTGTTGCTAATAATAATAATAATAATAATAATAATAATAATAATAATAATAATAATAATAATAATAATAATAATAATAATAATAATAATAGTAATAATATTTTATTTCGGATTTATCCAGAATAAGTGGTTTTCCGTCATCCTCAAGAAAATTCGCCTTCTCCAGTTATAGCGGTCCTGAACATCCTCATCTGTAAGTTCCAGTTCACTCATACTTCTTCTCACAACCATTCATCCATCCTTCTTTAGGTATTCCCCTTCTTCTTGTATCATCTATTTTCCACTCCAAGATCTTCTTAGGTATTATATTAGATGCCATCCTCTTGAGATATGCATACCACCTTAATTGGCAGTCTTGAATTATCTGTAGTATATTTCTTTAAACACTTTCATCCATCCATCCATCCATCCATCCATAGAAATTCTGCCCCAGGGCAGGTCTTTCACTGCAATCATAGCATTTTCATGCTATGCTTTGCAGCTTTACTAGGGAATTATAGGTGTGGTAGCTTCCCGTTGCTTTCCACGCCGGTGAAGGATGATGATGATGATGGCCGGATGATTTCCGGGAACCATTGTGCCCTAAGCTTTCTGACATCTGTCTTACAGGTGAGGAGAAACCCCGAAAGAAACCTCACCCAGGAGCCTGTCCCGACCGGGAATCGAACCCGGGTCCGCTGCGTGACAAGGCAGCACGCTACCTCGAGACCACAGCGGTGGACTAAACTTACATAATTTTCCTAATTCCAAATAATAATAATAATAATAATTATTATTATTATTATTATTTGATATTATTATTATATTAATATTAATAATAAATATATTTAATAGAGAAAAGGAATATAATATTTGAGTGTTGGAATGAAAACAGGAACATAAATAAGAATACAGTGAATAAATTATTAGGTTCGTGTTCGTTCTAGTAATCACTTGAGTCTCCAAAAGAATACAGAGAACAAACACTCTTGTTATCCAGAATCATTAAGAACATTTTATTCTGGGATTAAGGATTTTCATAGCCTAAAGAGTGTAGAATTCAGTAAGATTCCAACGCCTTCTAATTGCTTCTAAAATCGAAAAACGATTAAATTGATAAAAGATGGCAATAGAGTAGACTGCAGATAAGACATTGAGTAAAATTCTAGTTTTACCAACCATTTTTCTCTACTAAAATGTCCCATTAAAAAGAGGTGGAATTTCAACGAGAGATCGTAATAAAATTCGTACGATTTCACAGAAACCTGGATTCTACGCCATTTCATTTTTCATACCGCACCACTAGGTTTAGTTCCCTCTCCCGCTACACTGCGCTGAGATATCGCTAGAGAAAGATAGGCTATAATAAAAAAGTTCAACGTCGTTGTAAATCTGCAAAAATAGCGGCTGGGTTCTCTCATTACCGGAAGTGAAGTTGGTCAATATCATTTGAGATAGAGTTAGTAGACATAGAATCATGGTCACATTATCATCTGAAAATTAAAAAGAAATGTGAGAAAAAATGTTTGAAGGTATAATCGTAATTTAGTATTTTTAATTAAATGAATATGCATTATGGTCACAACACAAAAGATGATAATAAAAAAACTTAGAGATACATAGAGAAGTGTGGAATTCTATACTTAATGATGACGTTACAGAATGAATGTATTCGCAACTTATGACCATATATTAATTACTGTATGTGACATCAAAAAGCGTACATCGGAGGGAAACTTAACAATTCACCCGACGATAGTAAACAGTATTTACTATTTCATTCCCTAGTTTATTAGGGGACACTCTAGTGAATAACACTAAGAAATTGGGAATGAAAGTAAAAATGAATAAAACTATTCTTAGATAGAATAAAATAATCTAGAAAAAACTCGAAAGAACATGTTCAAAGAATGGAAGGTGATCGCATTCCCAAAATTATACTTAAATACAAACCAAAAGGACGCAGGAATGTTGGTAGACCGAAGAAGAGATGGATCCAACTTTTGAATGAGAATCTATGAGACCGGAACAAGCCACATGGGCTTAATCCGTGATTGTTGATGATGATGATGATGATGATGACTAAATACAGCAAAACTTGTTCAAAGCGGAATCACATGGGACCATTTTTTTTACATTAGACAACATTCCGTATTATAAAAAAAACAAAAAATATTAACCAATCTTAGAATATAGAGCACAGTATATGTATTTTTATGTACCTTGGAATAATTGTAGTTCACTGCCGTTGGAAAGTTAAGTATACTATGTACGAGCGACTTCGACGGTAACACGCAAAGAAACAGTCCCGTTTCGTCAGCGTTAACAATATCTCTTAGGCGCGTATCCTAAAATTAAAGTATGTAGTTTCGGTTTCCACTCACTAACTATACTTTCGTCCACATCCTTTTATTCTTCGCAAATTTCATTCCACAATTGTTATTCCCTAGGGATATAGTAACAGCTAGAGTTTGAGCATCGGACCGGAAATTTGAAGATTTTTTGATCGTGGAGCTTGTAAAACACTCCCACACCTCGTTGATTTCTTAATTTTTTCCTTTTCATTTAACGATTTCCTTGCATCCATACAGTCATTCATTATTTTTTCTCTGTGTTTTAAAATCTCATAAACTTGGGATTTTCCACATTTAAATTTAGTCATTATTTAACGTGCTGAGAGTTTATTTTTCTTTATCTTCAATCACTTTCACTTTTTCGTTTAATGACAATGATACCTACGATTTAGCCATCTTTATTCCATAAATTCAGAACACTACCTGTGAAAGATACGTACACAATCGGTCTTAAATTAATATAAGGTTTTACAGTGCACTGGTTATTTTTAAGACAGATGTCACACGCCAAATATTTATTAAGCGAACCTGTATTTCGAAAAACGGGTGTGCAGTGAGGCCTAAAGAAAATTCCAGATAGGGATAGAAACTCTACTTCACCGGCGGCAGGAACCATCACTTATTGTTAATTCACCTAACAGGAATTCAATGAAGTGGAAACTAATTTATTTCTCTCTCTCTCTCTCTCTCTCTCTCTCTCTCTCTCTCTCTCTCTCTCTCTCTCTCCTCCCTCTCTCTCTCTTTCTTTCCGCATTATAAACATTTTCTTTCGTGAATTGTGCAAAAATATCCTTCCGTTTACGCGTTGGACAGATTTACAGAAAATAAATACGTAAAATTACTATTATTTTGCCGGGACCAATAAATGTGTTCACATTGGACGTATTTTCGCATCATTCACGTTCCGAATTAAACAAATTTTACTGTATATGTTCACATATATAAATACATTACATAATACAAATGGGCAGTTAATGACAAATGAGGAAAATTTTGAAGAAGTGGCTAAATTCAAAAACCTAGGAGCAGTAATTACAAATATGAATGAGATAACTAAGTAATTCACGGCACTATCGAACCCATACGTCCATTGCTACGCGGACATAAGCTCTCCATTCATTCCTCTACTGAGCTAATGTTTTCCAAACATTCCCTGTATAATCTAATTCCCTCAAAACATAGTTCATGTTATTCTCCCACCTCATTCTTGGTCTACCAACTGGGTGTTTTCCCTCTGGTTTTCCTACAAGAAGCTTCCGTGCACGTCTTTCATCCCCCATTAGTGCTACATGTCCTGCCCATCGCGGTCTACGAGACTTAACTGTTATTATATCTGGCTTCCTATAAAGACAATGTAATTCACTGTTATGTAGTCTCCTCCATTCACTTGTCTGTTCATCTCCCTTTGGTCCAAAAGTGTTCCTAAGGACTTTATTCTCAAATACTCGTAACCTTCTTTCCTCTCTTAAAGTAACAGTCCATGTTTCACATCCATATAATATCACTGGGAGAATAACACTTTTATATATTTTCAGTTTAATGTTATTTTAAAGGAGTTGGGACGTCAAGAGTCTCTGTAATGCATAATATCACTTATTTCCAGAATTGAGCTTATTTTTAATTTCTTTGTGCACCTCATTCCTATTTGTGATTATTGTTCCTAGGTAGCCTACTTGAATTCAGCCACTTCCTCAAAATTTCCCTCATTTGCCATTTGCTGTCCATTTCCATAATATAATGTATTTCTATATGTGATCATATATTTAGTTTTATTGATATTTACTTCCAGTCCCAATTTCTTAGTGTTACTCAATAGTGTTGGCCTTTAGTGTGATGCATAAAGAAAAAAAAAAGAAGGCTCAGTTCTGAAAATGCATGCTATTATGCAATGTAAGGAGTTTTGTCGTCCCAATATCTCTAATAAAAATTTTAATTAATATATATATATATATATATATTTGGAAGCGAAACATTACTCTTACTTTAAGCGAAGAGAAAATATTACGAGTATTTGAAAATATAGTTCTTAGGAAAATTTTTGAACCAAAGAGAGATGAACAGACAGGTGAATGGCGAAGACTCCACAGTAGTGAACTACTTGATCGTGAAATAAGAGTCTCGTAGACTGCGAATGGCTCGAATGGAGGAATGAAAGAGGGGCATGGAAACCTTGTAGGAAACGTCCATTTGGTAGATCAAGAATGGGGTGGGAGAATAACGTTAACCATGACTTGAGGAAAGTAGACTATACAGGGAATGATTGGAAAGCATTAGCTCAGGATAGGGATGTATGAGAGCTTATGTCCGCGCAACATGAACCTAGGGTTCGATAGTGTGAGTGACTAAGTAAATAAGTAACTCCTAACACAGGAGAGTCTATGGCTCAACTCTGGGCTACGCTATTATAGATACTGTAGATAGATAGGGAAATAACACTAGAAAGTAGTTTTCTTTAAAAAATGGACTATGATTATTTTTAGCAGTCACCTTTCATTTGTCTTACAGAGGAGGAAAATATATATTTAAATTACTTTAATAATTATAATGATGATTATTTAAATGTTTGTTAGATTTTGTTTTTAATCACGTGAATTATGTTCTGATTTTATTTTGTAACGCTATTGTTAAACGGAAGAGTTGTGTTGATAACTGCATATGTCAATGGAAGGAAGTGTGAAAAGACATCTTCACAATGGAGCAGAATAATAAAAGAAAACGTAGAAAATGATAGTCAACTGTGGTCTCCTTTCTATATGGATAAAAATCCCAGGCTTTTAGCTTTAAAACTTTTCGATTCCTCTGTGACGATGTATTGAGAAGAAGATTTTGAACTTTTTCTATGTTATTGATTTTCTTATCCTACTCCAGATCGGCAGCGACTTGAAATTAGAAACATTCTTTCAAACTATCTGGAAAATTGAAAATCTTCTTCGTTATTTAAGCATACTCAAGTTTTTTTTTTCACTTTATTTTATATACTATCCTACTACAATTATAACAAAGTATAAAGGAAAATTAAACGGATAATTTCACAAACTTTAAAGTTCTTATTTTTTATTCTTAGAACATAGTGCGAATTTATTTGGTTGCGTGTTGTTTACTTAGCTCTCGTTCAATCGATAAAATCAATATGGAATATCAGGGTGAGTATTCTATAATTTCTCCCCTTAAATTACTGCAAAACGTATTAAATTTATTTTCTTATACAAACCTTTAGATTAACCTTCCAAACTAATTTTCCCAGAATTATTCATTATGTCAAATATTAATCATATTGCTTGCTTATTTCCACAAAAATATAAAAATAATTTAAACATAATAATTCATACTTTTACAGCATCAAACAATATACTACTTTCTTCCTACATGTGCTTAAATTCAACACAACTGCTGGAACTAAACATAGTAGATATTTAGGACCTATATTATAAAAAAATTAATTAATTAGATCCAATCCAGAACTAAGGAAACTAAACACAAAATATATTTAAGAGAGCAATTAAATTAATTATTTAAATGTAATTAAATAATAAACCTGTCAAAGCCTATCCCAAGCCAGGTTGGAAAAGGGTGAGAGGAAGGAGTAACAACCTCGTTAAAAACCTGCGTTCGTTCAGATCGCCGCGCCGGCTGATAGTACCCAGTAAGGGATCCTTATTCAGAGAACAGATACTGCTGCCTGGTAGTTCGTCATTGGTTTGACAAAGGCTAGAGGAAGATATCCTTGACCAAAAATCACCTGGTCCTACAATTTGGGGATGATGCATCAGGCCAGCTCCCTGCTCACCATAAAAATAACAATGCTACAAGGACTAAGGGATTGGAGCTGGACGGATATAAACGAAGACGACAAAAGCAAAGGAAAAGGTCAGTCCTTGTTGGAACACGGAATATTCCAGGGATACAAAATAAAAGTATTGATATCACAGAAGAAATTAATATACTAAACCAAGATATAATTTATTGTATTAACAGAAACTAAAAACAAAGGAAAATGGTCAGAAGTTAAAGGGCCATACATATTTTTTCATTAATATTAAATATTCAGTAATAGATTATATAAGCAACTAAATTGGTATGGGCATGTACGATGAATTCAAGAAGAAAGATTACTCAGAAAACATTGGAATGATGTCCACCTGGAAGATGAAAGAAAGGAAGATCTGAAACTCGTGGATGCAAGAAATAAGAACTTGAATGAGAACAAGAGGATTGGAGGACATGGAGTAGATGGATAGGGACGAGTGGAGAAGGAAAATAAAACTTTAGGCACAGAAAGATGTGTAAACATTGAAAATCTGTATATAAATAAAATAAATAATTAATAATAATAAAAATAATTATTTTAAAATAATTAATAAATAATAGACTACTTTGGTTCATATTATATCCTAATATTTTAAAAACATTTCTTCAGTTTCGTATTAATTTATTTTATACTGTTTTGTTTATTTTATTCTCTCTTGTATTAACTTTTTATATGCGAAGAGTGGATTTTCTATTTTTGAAGTTGCTCCTAAATTAGTACAATATTTTCTGTTTTCCCTTATTTCTTTAACTATAACTTTAGATAGTTTCAATATGTAAAATTCTGTAAATGAATTGTATTCAAACACGAACACTTCCTCATTCGGATGTCAATATTTTGTACAAAAATGTATATTTTTTAGTACAATTTATTGTTTGTTCATTAATGTATATTGTAGTGTTATATTGAACGATGTTTTTCAACAAATTTGGTCATTAGCGTCTGGGTGTGGAATCCCATTTTTCTCAGAAGGCTCTTATTTCAGAAGTTTTTTTTTTTTTTTTAACGATACGGGAACTTTGGTTTGACTATCTTTCCGAAGGGTATCATATTAGGATTTTCACTCAATTAAAAATCCGTCGTCTCCATTCGACAATGAACCGTTAACCCCGGGACCAGAGTCGAGCATGGTAACCTAATATAGTCTACCGGAACCGTCTTCGGCAGTGGTTCTCAATCACTGCTAACCACAAATCTAAGGAGGATCACCACTGTGTACCTTTCTAATATGTGATTCATAATTCCTGTTTCCTCGCTTATTTCCTATAGGGTCTGAAGTATAAGTCCTAAAAGTGAATGGAGACACAAAGGATTAAATAGGAAGTTTTGACTGTTCGCGTTGGCTCTAATGATTATCGTTTTTGACTAAATTTAAAGGTTACAGGTTTAGATCCCGGTGTTGACTAACATGAGTATTTTTTCTAGTTTTTCTTTCAATCATCAAGGCAAAAGCTGGATTGGAATGTCATTACCAGGACCCATTTCATCACATTAATTATTTCATAACTAACTCACTGGCACTAACGAACCCGGAGGTTCATGAGCTCTACATGTATTAACATCCTGAGCTAATGCATTCCAATCATTCGTTGTATTCACAGACGAAGTCGCCTAAAGCGAGAGACGCACAGATATGTGCATGGATAAGAGGGAATGTATTATACCTTTTCTTTTTTATGTATGTGTACTGGTGTATAAATACTGTAGACATGTATTATTTATGTATTCATATATTTTTCTTTATTCGTGAATATAAGAATATGCCAAACAGGCCCATAAGCAATCCCATTGCAAATGTATCTGTTTACTTTTTTTCCCCGAAATATATAAAAAATCCACTACTGCCCTTTATTAATAGAATACAAACTTCTAGGTGTGTTGCTTTCAATTCCCTGATACTCTTTATTAATATATATGTTTGGAATACTTCAATATTATACCACTGGCACTACCGAGCCCACAGGTTCATGGCCGCGCGGATATAAACTCCCAACACATCTGTATCCTGAGCTAATGTTTTCCAATTATTCCCACGTATGAAATACTTCCCTCAAATATGGTTAATGTCATTTTTGGTCTACCAACTGGTATTTTCCATCTGGTTTACCTACAAGCTACCATGTTCCTTTTTCATTCCCCATTCGTGCTACATGTCCTGCCCATTGAAACTTCTAGGTGCATTGCTTTAAATTCCCTGATACTCTTTATTAATATATATATATATATATATATATATATATATATATATACATATATATATATTCAAAATGTGTGGAATACTTCAATATTATACCAAGTAGGAAAAAAAAGTCAATTTCATACCAGCCTCTTATCTTAATTCATTTACACTCTCAGTGTAAACAGAATACAGGATGGAGTCATTATCGAATGGAAGAAGGATCTGTTACCAGGGTAACTCAAATGGAAAGTAATAAGTTACCTTTCCTTGTCTGGCAATGTTCTTGACAACGGTGACAATTTTGTTATTTGGAATGAGATTTCGTTTCGTTGGTTTCATTTGATAAAGCCCTGGAAGATTGTTTCATTTCACGAGAAATAAATTAAATGTATTCTCAGAAATGAATATTTCAATTGTTAAGACGTGTTTAACCTCCTATAGTTATTATTGGAGTCCGGATTTTACGTAATTACATACTCTGTTCCTGTATACGTATATAGTTATAAAGAAAATCTAAAATCTCGACGAATTACACTGAAAGAACCCTTATTATAATGTTTGAATTACATACTTTTACATATTTTGATCTATAATACACATTTCACACCATAGTAATAAGTTTACATATTTTAATATTATTGTGGAAGACCAGCTTCATGGGCTAGTGCTCAGCGTTTCCGACTCCAATTCATGAGGTTCCGGGTTCGATTCCCGGTCAGGCCATAAGATTTTTTCTTAAAGGGAATTATTCCTATGGTGGCTTATGATCTGGAATTTAGGTTAAGTTTAGGTTAATGACTATTCTGGCAGTTCATTATAATTTATCACCCATCATACTGCACGGGGGGGGGGTTGAAAATTGGGATCGGATCGGTCTCTCTCTTTAATATAGAACCTATCATAAATTCCCAAACTATCTTGTAACATACAAGTTTGAAGCAGAGTCTGCAGCTGGGCCCAAATACAGACATAAATTAATCTTTCTTAAACATGACTTCTAGTGTATTATTGAACATTGATGTTTTAAAAGTAAACTAATCATATTTAACTTTACTATAGCTATTAATGACGATGGACATGAGGGGATTGGGAATCACTCCTAGGCACACAAAACTTAGGTTTAAGCTAGCATTAACATAGTTAAGCAAGCTACAATCAAAATACATGAGAGCTTAACTAAAGTGATATAATTAATAATTGTTAAAATTAAAGTATAAACAGCTGTTGGTAGCAATAAATAAAACATGAACATAATAAATAATACAAATAAACTGAACAGTCGTCGATTTTAAACAACAAGAATAGTGCATACAAACATCATAAACTTTTCAATCATCCCAAAATAAACAAGCTCCTTCTTAACAGCTCTCTTGGTACAAAATAATTGAACAGTCCTAGGGAAGGATCGTTCCTTATGATCCCCCACCCCCGACGAACTTGCAGTAACGGAAGGCAGGCTGCGACTGTTAACTGGGCTTGGCTTCTAGTCGGGGACATTAGTCATCGCGCATTCCACCCCGTGCAGATGACATCAGGAAAGGGAATTAGGAGAGGACAAAGCTTAGAAGAAGGGATAGTGCACTGATCATATATCTGCCATCACAGAATCTATTATGAACGTTACGACAGCAAAATTACGTCAACACGGTACAACATCATCGGGATAACGTAACTCCTTCAAGGTGCCCTAACCTAAGAAATGGATTACAATTCTGCCAAAAGCCAGGGCAAAAGTCAGAAATGTCATAAGACAACCTGGTGGCATTGGACAAAAAATATTATTGTGGAACTTGTTATAAGCCCAACTGGATTTCTTAGGCTTAAAGGACCTTCGGGACTTGGAAAGTCTGGTAGCGTTTATCTAGCCGAGCGCTAGTATGAGGATGTACAGTATACATGTTTTGAAATAAACAAATGGAGTCTTAATTTAAACTATTTTATTTCTAAAGTATAAATAATTAGAAACCCTTAGTATTCTAGCCCTAAATCTAATCTAAGCCTATATTAAAAACAACAGTGCTTTCTGGGATTTGAGAGAGTGGGAGTTGTGGAAGTTATAAATCTAACCTAATCTACATGATTAAAAATGTTACATCCCCTTTCTAAAATATAGTTTCAAAAATGTTAATGATACTTGATTCAAAATATAAAACGTTTGCGACTTATCATTATTAAGAAAAATGGGTCGGTGGAATTACCCTTTCAAGAGCCGTTTACACAACACAAGACAGGACACCCCCGAGACCCTCACTTCTCAAGTGGTTATATACCAAAAAAAGGACCTCAAAGTTCACCCTAACTGTACCAAAAAAAACATTCCAATGGAAAACGAAAATGTAGGGAATGTTTGACAGTTTAGCTTAAACCAAGGGAACTTTTTGCTCGAAAACTATATCATGTCTATCACTCTATCTCAAAACAGACTTTTGAATGTCTAAACTCTATTTCAAAGGACTTTGCTTGAATAATTAAAAAATAATCTAATAAAAAACATTTAAAAAAATCTATATATAAAAGGGGACTCTGTATTCATAAACAGAAACATGACACACTTTTCGTCCATCCAATTCATTTTCATTACATTTAGAGCAAAATTGCACACGGCTGGTTTTAAAAAGTTTTCCTTTATTTATTCTCAAACGCGTCAGAAATTTTGTAACCACCCAAATTGCACCCGTTACACATGGCACCGGTTGGCGTCGTCGGTGGTCATCAAAACTAAAAACATGGATTTCTATTGACCAGTGCTTTAAAACATTGATGATAAAAAAACAGTTCTCTGCCAAAGTGTTGATAAACGTATAGTGTGTACAATGAAATTTCAAACTAAACAACATTTACGAAGCAATCTACATGTCAGGAGTAAACATGAGTTTCTTCAAAGAAACAGGTACTACTTACACAGTAGCAGGGACAGCCTACATCATCTAATAGTGAATTTTTAAAAAAACTGTGCATGGCATTGGTTAGAGGGAACAAACGTCAGATACTTCAATTTAGACATACATATTGAAAGAGGGGAAATCGCTTACTGTATTTTATCCCAACTTATTGCATGTTATATGTACAACTAATGCATTGCAACGAGTGGCAGAGATAGACATAAATTATCTTCTTCTTGAATCTTGTAAGCCCATGTTTCCCTTAACAGAGATTTTGGCGCTCTCCCCCTATAGGGAAGAATTTGAACCATACTAATTTAGATACACTTGTTTTCCTATAGATGTCCTTTGAGTGGTCCGTGGTCAGCGTTCCGCCTCATACTGACATCTAGGAAACCAAGGTAGTACTAGGACGGGAAAATTCGGTAAATTTTGCTTAGAGGCCTTTCATTCAGGATTAAGGATCTTTTACGAGCCTGAAAATCTTCAGACTCAGGACCCACGGCTTCAAGTCCTTCCCGGAGGACTTGCTCCTTGGAATTTTCCGTCCTAAAAAATCCATCGACCCCGGCCGGGTTTGAACCCGCGACCCTCGGGACCAGAGGCAAGGAGCATAACCACTAGTCCACCGCGGCCGATTACATAAATTATCAGAAGTAAATACACTGATATCAGCAACGAAGAAGGTTTTCTAGAAATGTCCTTATCATGTACAACGCTAAAAGCATCTGCTGTACCTCTGCCTTCGAAGCCAGTAATAACAATGTGGGCAACATGGATTGAGGCTGTGATTTTCTACAGTAAGCACTTCGAAACAGTTAATTTTATTCTCCCACCTCGTTCTTGGCCTGCCTAGTGGGCGCTTTTCTTCTGGTTTTCCTACTATGAGTTTCCATGTCATTCTTTCATTCTCCAATTGTGCTACATGCCCTGTCCATCGAAATCTACGAGAACTGACTGTTCTCATTACAACTGACTTCCCATAAAGATCACGTAGCTTACTGTTAAGTTGTCTCGTCCATTTATCTGTCTGTTTGTCTCTCTTTGGTCCGAAAATGGTCCTATTATATTTATTCTCAAATACTCGTAATCTTTTTTATCCTCCAATAAAGTAAGAGTCCATGTTTCGCATCTAAATAATATAACTGGGAAAAATAACAGTTTTATATATTTTAGTATAATGTTTTATTAGAGAAGTTTAGGGCGACAAAAGACTCTACAATGCGTAATAACATGTATTTTCATAATTGAGACATTATAGCAAAGAAAATATTACAGTGGCATGGCCATGTCAAAAGAATGCCAGAGCAAAGATTGCCTAAAATTGTTATGGAATGTGTCCCAATGGAAAGGAGGAAGAGAGGAAGACCGAAGAAAACTTGGATAGAAGGAGTACAAACAGCTATGAATATCAGAGGATTGGAGGAAGATCAATGGATGGACAGAGAGGAATGGCGTTTGGTTTCCGGAAGACTGCGGCAGCTGTCATGATACCGTATGATGATGATGATGATGATGATGAGTCTATGTTTAATTTCTTTCTGTACCTCATTCCTGTTTGTAATTATTGTTTCTAGGTCAATTAATTCGTCCCGCGCCGTAGCCGAGCGGTTAAGGCAGGAAGCCTTGGCGCAGAGCTACGGGACTTGCGCTGGTTCGAGTCTCCATGGGGGGAGAAATTTTCTCATGGTATTTCGGCCAGTATGGGACCGGTGCCCACCCAGCATCGTGATGAATTTGGGTAGCTACAATAAGTAGCGGCTCCAGGTTGAGAAAACCAGCTATAACGGCTGGGGGACTTGACATGCTGACCACATGTCACCCCTACACTGGCTGATTATCATCTACCTACCTCTGTGATTGACACATGTGGATGTGAGGCCAGCATCCGGCTGGTAGGCTAAGGGCTTTATAGGTCTGTCGCGCCAGGAGTTTAGTTTTAGGTAAATTAATTCAGTCATTTCTTTAAAATTTCCCTCATTTGACATTGACTGTCAATTTCCGTTATATAATGAATTTCTATGTGTTACCATAAATTTAGTTTTATTGATATTTACATAAAAGAGTTACTAGTTGCAGGGATATATTGACTTCTTCGAAAAAAGGAAATACATATATGTATAATGATGTTGCGCAAGGGACAGTTAGGCCGTACGTACGTATTCCTGTACCTCAAATTGAAGAACAATATGTTAATAATGAGAGATGTGTATCGGTCCCCTTAAACTGAAAATATATAAAACTACTATTCTACCAGTTATATTATATGGGTGTGAAACATGGACTCTTACTTTAAGGGAGGAAATGAGATTACGAGTATGTGAGAATAAAGTACTTAGGAAAATTTTTGGACCAAAGAGAGATGAACAGACAGGTGAATGGAGAAGACTACATAACAATGAACTACATGGTCTTTATAGGAAGGCAGATATAATAAGAACAGTTAAGTCTCGTAGACTGCGATGGGCAGGACATGTTGCACGTATGGGGAATGAAAGACTTGCATGGAAGCTTCTTGTAGGAAAGCCAGAAGGAAAAAGCCCAGTCGGTAGACCAAGAATGAGGTGGGAGAATAACATTAACTATGATTTAAGGGAAGTAGATTATACAGGGAATGATTGGAAAACATTAGCTCAGGATAGGGATGTATGGAGAGCTTATGTCCGCGTGGCCATGAACCTACGGGTTCGATAGTGCCAGTGAGTAAGTAAGTAAGTAAGTGTACCGGTCCCCATATGGTGGTCCTATAACCACTTTCCACTGTACATAATTTTCACATTACTGTACTTAAATTCTACATTTTTTGTAATGCAACATTTTTTCTAATGCAGAAAAAAACTGTCTAGAATGTAATGAATAAAGTTTTAATATCAAGTGCAGAGGAATAAGAGCTATTTATTATATTCCTTACATAATTTTTACTGAAGCTAAGAACATTTGTAAACGTTGTCAAGAAATAAGGACATTATTTTTATTCCTTTTTATCTTACTACATCTTTGTATTTTGTCAGCCCTAATTAATTTAACAACCTTCTAGAAAATAAATATTTTCGAGAGAAAACTTACGTTTTATTCTATGTGATGTACCAAGCAGCTCAAAATCCAATTACTTATGAGTTAGTTTAAAGATGCTCGGCGAGACATTCTCTTACCTGCAACAAGAAAATAAAACATTTGAATAAATCACCACTATTGACAAGCTTCACTCCTTTATTCGAGAACTAACTGTTCCTTGCAATGCTTATGACTACAGTTCATGAGGTACTGGGTTCAATTCCCGTTCAAACCACAGGATTTTTCCCTTAAAGAGAATTATTTCTATGGTCGCCCTTAGACTGGAATTTAGATTAAGTTTTGGTTTAAGGACTCTCTTGGAGCTTGTTATCATTTATCACCCAACATCAAGGTAACGTAACTTCGCCTTTCAGGTGTCTCAATCTCAGAAGTGGATTACAATTTCGCCAATGCCAGGAGAGAATGCCAAAAACGTGGTGGCATTGAGAAAAATTAAAATAAAATGAGGAAAGCTATTATCTTTCAATCTCTATATAAATCTATCTACCTGTATGCTTATTTATTTATTTCTCTATTTATCCGTCTACTTATACGTATATCTAGTTAACTATCTCTCTAGGTAAAATAAATAAATATATAATTTATTATTGTTATTATTATTGTTATTATTATTATTATTATTATTATTATTATTATTATTATTATTATTATTATTATTATTATTATTATTATTATTATTATTATTATTAGTGTTTCTAATTTTGTCTCTTCTTGGATTTCTAGAAACCCTCCTCCAGAAGTCCATCTCTACCACCAGTAGTTTACATGCTTGTTCTCTCTTTAATAGACAAAACCAGAGAAATAATGGATGTTCAAAAAGAAGTTCTAGAAGTTACTGAAGAAAGATGACTGAAATGATTTGGTCACGTAAAGAGGATGTCAGATGACAAGATATCTAAGATGATATTAAATTTTGAAGCGGGGCAACAGTAGAAACGGGAGACCAAAATAACAACGGATTCAAGAAGTGCATAGGAGTATGGTCTCCAGGGGATTAACAGATAGTGATGCAGAGAATAGGGATGTATTGAGGAGTAAAATTTACAATGGGTTCTAGGAAAACTACTGGCATTGTAGAAAAATTCCTATTAAAAATTATTATTAATATTATTATTATTATTATTATTATTATTATTATTATTATTATTATTATTATTATTATTATTATTATTACTATGTTATGTATATTTACTTATATTTACATCCATCCACACATTTAATGAATCCATTATACAACAATCGATCAATCACTCAATCCCTCACTCAATCTATCTACATATTCATATGTTTTTATCTATTTGCCTCTCTGGAACATTGTTTTCATTTAACACCCAACATCAAGATAATGTAACTCCTCCTTTCAGGTGTCCCAATCTCAGAAGTGAATTACAATTCCGCCAATTCCTGGAAAGAATGCCAAAATCCTGGCGGCATTAAAAAAATACTTTCTCTCAAATAAAATGAGAAAAGATGTCTTCTTTCATCTATATAGATATCTGCTTATTTATTTATTTCTCTATTCGTCCGTCTAATTATCCTATCAATCTGGACATACATATATATATATATATATTTATTATTATTATTATTATTATTATTATTATTATTAATATTAGGCCTATTATTATGAATTTCTGTATGTCTATATATATTTACATCATCAAATATATACGTATACATAAATCTATCAGTCACACAATCTATCTACATATCCAACTATTTATCTATTTACTTCTCTATTCACTCATCTATATATTCATTCACTCATATTCTATCTAATCCCATGCCGTATCCGAGCTCTCTGAGACATCATGCCTTGGCGCTGAGCTACGGGGGATGAAATGGTTCCAGTACCCATGTGGGAATTTTTAATCATGGTATTTCTGTCAGTATGGGACGGTGCTCACTCAGCAGCGTGATGAATTTGGATAACTACAACAAATAGTGCCTCCAGGGTGAGATAATGAGATATAACAGTTGAGAAATTCGAAATGCTGACCATATGTCACCCCTATACTGAATGTTTGATCGTCCTCCTTCTTAAATAACACACGTGGATGTGAGACCACCAGTCTGCTATTAGGCCAAGGATTTTCTAAACGTTTTCTCAAAATGTGGTTATATATATGATTCGTCCTATCAACAAGGTTAGATAATAATAGTAATAATAATAATAATATTAATAATAATAACAATAATAATAAATAACTCACTGGCACTATCAAACCCATAGGTCCATGCCTGCGCGGTCATAAGCTCTCTACACATCCCTGTCCGGAGATAATGTTTCCAATTATTATCTGTATAACCTACTTCCTTAAATCATGGTTAATGTTATTCTCCCACCTCAGTCTTTGTCTATCAAATGGACGTTTTCTCAATAATAATAATAATAATAATAATAATAATAATAATAATAATAATAATAATAATAATAATAATAATAATAGTAATAATCATAATAATAATCATATTAATAATAATATTACTAATCATATTACTAATCCTCGTACTCATAATAGTCATACATCATCAATAATCATAATTATCCATGGTTTTATTTTGCCTGATAGAGTTAAGACGGCAAGGTCTTCTCTTTCACTTCAACCAGGGTTAAATTATACATACAATAAGAATTATTAATTACACCGTTCTGCAATTTTAAAACTTATGTTTTGTTTTTTTAATCTGATAGGTGATTCTAAACGGATTTTGTGTGCTGAATTCGAAAATGATCTCAATTTTCTCCCATCACGTCAAGTTTTCAAAATATTCATGAATAACTATAAATCAAATTATAGCTCTAAAATGTAATAAAAATTACTTTCAACAAGAATTTTGTGTGAAAAACTAGACCAGAATGTATTTGTCATTAATTAGCATTACTTAATAATAATAGTTAATAATAATAAGCATTCCAGGCACACTTCACTTTTCGACTCATAGTATTCTCGAACTGACTGTCCATCATCAGTTTTCGAATTTGTGGGCCAACGATTACAACAGCTTTAATTGTTTCATAGGATGATGAAGGAAATGTAGCGCAAAGGTATTTAAAGCACTCACTGTCTTTATCTAGAGTTTTCACAAATTTTACATGGATAGGTGGCAACAATACTTTTGAGGGATCAATAAGAGATTCACTTTTTTTTTTTTTTTTGCCCAGTATTAAATTATTCCTATGCGGCCACTGTTCCCTTTCCTAGTGTTCTGACCTAGCTCTGCTATCCCATTCACATACGAAACAAGGGTATTTTGTGAAATAAGCTTGCTGACCAACTAATAGTCCAATAATCATGAAATATCCACAGACTAGCAGATATGGTTTTCGTACTGCAGTTTTTGTAACAAAAACTTTACATTTTGATATGACTCCTATAAAACGAAAGAGTGGGCCACATGAATGAAAGATTGAATGTTTCCATTATGAAGCAAAACACCTTTAAGACTTTCTTTGAGAAGAATCTGTGAAGAACCTCCACTCTTTATAATTACAGTTTATGTTATACAATTTTAAGACAGGGGGATGTCTTGGTAATACACTAATTTTCTTCTTCAGCAAAAATAGGGACAAGTTCCTTCTCACGATGCCTGTAACATGAAAATATGTACTCTCAGTCAATACTTTCTTTACTTTTAACCTAGAGCCTAACAGTTCTGCTGATTCTTTAGGCAAATTTAAATCACTCACTAAATCATTAAGCTCACTTTGATTAAAACATCTGTCAAGATCAGAATTATGTGGTTCATCACCCACAGGGTATTCAGTTTCAGTGCTACTGGATGCAGACGGCAATGTATCTGATTTAGGGTGTAAGGGAACCGGAATATTAGGACCATGAGGTACAGGCTGAATGGCAGAGTGAAAGTATGGATATAGATATCTTTATTGTTTTTAGCATTATATCCTGCTACTTTAACTGTGCAAAAATAACAATCTTCTCCATGATTTGTAGGTTTTCTCCAAATCATAGGGATATCAAAAGGCAATGACTTTTTTTTTCCATTTTTCCAACTGCTCAACTCTCCAAAAAACTACGACACACTTTGTGAGGGCACCACGATTTATCCTGGTCTCCTAACTTAATGCCAAAGTATTGAAAGTAAGTTTTCTTTACAAAAGTAGTTATATTCTTTGTTTTACTAACGTATATGACCCACATATATAGCAAATAGATTTGGATCATTTACACAACCACAAATTTTTGTACCGACCTAGGGCGGATAGTGTTAATAGATTTTAATAAATATAAACATAATTTAAAATATAAACATAATGATAGTTACATTATTTCACATTTTAAGTAATAAAGTTTAAATTATAAACTGCTGGGTCTTTCTAACAAACAACAAGCACACTGTAATATTACTACATTACCAAAAGTATTCAAAACATAAAATATTGAATTGTAAAAAATTGTGATGTGGTACGTGAAAACGGATTTCATGTTTGCAACCAGTGTGAAATTGTGATTCAGAAACGCTCATTTATTAAAAAAAAACAAAATCTATGCAGAACAATGTTATCTACAACTTGATTAATAATACATACTAGAAATAGGCTACACAATATACAGATGATAAGAGAGCAAACATTGTTAAAATTAATAATAATAATAATAATAATAATAATAATAATAATAATCTATAATTTGATTAAATAATTTGTTTGGTAAAGAAAGTGTAAAATATAAAAGAATAATAAAAATATACCTAGAAAATGGTTGCAATACTATATTATCCAAAGTTAATATTTAGTGAGCTTTTTATTGAACTGTTTTTTGAGACCAGGAAGTCCTTGATTTAAGCAATGATACGTCAGTCTCAATGTATGTTCAACATTTTAAATAAATAGTGATTGTTGTTTTTACATTTTATTTAGTATTGACAGAACCATAAATGTAATGATTGCTGTTGACACACAATTAAAATCTTCCAAACAGCTACAATAGTCACATCTAACTCAATAAGCAATTTAGTTCAAGTCGATGGTAGGAAATTAAAGCTACAAATACAAATTACAAAATATAACTACGAGTAGATAATAAGATAAAGTAAACTCTCTCCCCGTGTCCGACGTAATGCCTGGTCGAGGGATGCCTCGAGATAAAACTCCTATTATTGAATGTCTATGCTACTACTACTATATATATCCTATTTAAGGATGTCGGCTGTTGTACCTTCACAGAGGCAGACAAAATTAAATTAAATTAAATGGACTTGAGTCTGGAGAAATATTTGAATGAAGTTTCTGGCAGAGGAAAACAGGAGCCTCCTAGCAAAAGCTGCCATAGCTCCGATTCGTCCACAACGAACTCAACATGTAGTAAGCGAGACGCAATCTTAGGACTCAGAGTGGAGGGCGAGTGACTAACTATTTGTGCACAGAGCAGCCTATATAATAACTTAAACAAGTAAATTGATCTCTGATGGCAGTCGTCCTCAACAAATAATAGATTGTATCAAATATTCAGCTAGGCCTAGTTCCATTTTCAAAGTTGTTCTATTGGGTACTGGTTATGTTTCACACAATTAGTATCCAATATTCAGCTAGATCTTTCGGAACACGTTCCATGGAAAAATCTAGCTGAATATGTTACATTTAGGTTGGACTTTAATAGTGGCAACTATTTATTTATTACTAGTATACAAGTGAAACTTCCAGAATCCTTCAAAGTAGTATCCAGCATTGTCTACAACTCGTTGCCAGCGATGTGGAAGTCGTAGCAGCTCCTGTTCTGTTGATATTTCTGACCGACCGCCTTATCAGATTCTAGAGAACAGTCTGGAATCGAATGTCACGACGTGGCTCCTTCATCTTAGGGACCAAATCATAATCACAGGGGCTTAAGTCCAGTGAATGTGGTAGATGGAAAAGCACTTCCTACTCCCAGCGATGGTACAGATCAGCTACACGCTACAGGGTGTGCTGTGTGCGTCCGAGTAGTCCTGTATGGTAATGCCGTCTCCCCATATGCTTCTACAAGACCTTCATGACATTGTCGTGATGTATGGCCGTGGCACATTGAATTATCAACCAAGATCGCTGTTCCTGCTTTGTAAACATAGCGAAACACAACAGCTTAGAGCGGCAACTTAGAGAAGACTAATTTTCTCTCTCCAAAGCACATGCGCTTTGAGATGTGCGGTAGAGTCCATTTAAAGTAAGATAGCTTAGGCATATATTAACATGTGACAGAAGTTACAATTAACTCCGTCTGGTTTCGCTTCTACAGCAGTGTTGCCATTATTTTTGCTACAGCCCACGTACAATATTTTATTTGTTGAGGACGACTGCCATCACAAGTACAATTTTTATTGTTTTAAATAATGAACAACCTCAACAGTGGTTTTAATGACTTTTAAAAGCATCGACTGTATCATAAGGTAATTGATGTAATTTAACAGTAATAATTAGCGAAATGATTTTGAGGTGCTGCACCTTTCCAAAAATATAGCTGTTTTCATACCAATAGTTCAATATAGGCCTATGTGTTTGGGAGGATGGAATTAAGCAAAATGAACAGAATTTGTTGCACCTTTTCGTGAAATTACTATATTTTACCCCCTTTCCCCCTCTTTTTTAAGCTTCAGTATATTTTCATCCACGTTTTTAAAAGATAAGACAGAAAAATTTATATTTTTTCTTCTTGTACAGCTTTTTAAAATTTCAAACAGGAATATTAAAATAGGCCTATAATTTATGTAATTTATACCCCAGAAACAATGGCCAATCTGCAGCGAGAAGTCAAAAATAGTAAATAATAAATATTAAAATATAATTTATGTAAACCACCGGTAATTTATGCACCAGCAACAATGACCAATCTGTAGCTGTGAAGTCAAATTTAAATTTCAACAGTTTAAAATAAGTTCAGTTAGTACTGACAATAATTTAACATTTTTCTATCTACAGACTTGCTGTTGGCTGTGTTTTACTAGTCTGAACCACAATGTATTTGTATTAGTATTACAACTGGGTTTTCACAATAACGTGGCGAATGTTAAGAAGAATAAGTTGTATGCACTTTCAGAATTCAAAACGCAATTTATTGAAACTGGTTACATCATTCTTTGATGTTCCATCTGCGAAGTAAATATTGCAATAAACTAAAGAACTATGAACTACCTCTTATGGACTCTATAAAGAAGAAAAATTTGGTGCAAAATGATACGCATATTATATAAACTGAGTTCATGTAACTGGTTTAAACCTTAATTCAATTGTTCTAGCAACACCTTTTTGTATGTATTTTAAGAACCCTTTTACGACCAAAATTTGTACCTTAAAATCCTTTCCCTAGTAATAAATAATCATACCAAATGCAAGCCGATTAAATTACGCTATAAAATCCCTCTACTCGTTTTCGACACAGGGCCGGGTAAATGGATGAGATGCGATGAAACCCATACATTGGTGGTCTGTGAATTACAAGGATGCAGGCCGACCACGTCTGACGTTCCATTACAGAGACAGATGAAATGAAATGAAACGAAATGAATTAGATGAGTGTGAAGAAATGGTGGATTGAAATGAGGGAAAAATGGGAGAAATCCCGAGAAAAACCTGCCCGGACTCCATATCGTCCACCACGAAACCCACATGGATTGACCTAGTTTCGATCTCGGGACCTCACCGGTGAGAGGCGAGCGTCTAGCCGCTTGCGCCACAGAGCCTGCAAATTACACTATAATAATTATAATTTTACTGCAATGCTCCACCGCTGTCGTCTCTGAATGCTATCATTGCCTCGTAAGCAGCTGGGCCGGGTTCGATTCCCGGTCGTTATACTCGGACTAACGGATATAGCGCTGGCATCGTTCTTAGAAAAGTACACGTCTATACTTACACCATTTCATCGCACTCCTCTCCCACTATGTCAAACAGCAGCCATCGAGTAGAGATGTTGTCAAACTTGCCCCGGCTCTTGAATATTGAATAATGCAAGGTTGGAGTTGAGTTGACAACACTGGAGTGCAAGTGCAAGAGAGAGAGATAGAAAAGAGTGAGAGATAGGAATTCAGGGAGGGAAATGATTTTCCGAGGCAGAAATGAAAGTAGGCTTTAGTTCACATATCTTACGTTGGCACAGATATGTTGGACAGACAATACAAGTTTCTTCGGTGAGTTTTTTTTTTTGAGTCTTTGCTCACCTGTAAGACAAATGTCGGGTAATTTTAAAGCTTAAAATGGTCTCTGAATATTATCTGGTATTGGTGTGTCTTAAATATTGCGAGTTATTTCGGAGATGGTCTCGGCATTGAGTTGATCACTCATCTAAGGAGGTATGTTCAAAATCCCCTCCCCACGCACAGGTCATGTCCCTGTAAGACCCGGATGGCGTACGGCATGAAGGTAGAGTAAACTAACGAAGGAACTGCCAACCAATGCATACCGAAACCTACCTTGAATTACTTCTCATATAAAAGTTGTGTTGTACCAAGACCATGTCTAAAAAAATTATCTGCCGCTTTTAACTACAAGGCACAGAAATTGAAGCCAGAATCCAGCAATAGAAACACAATGTGCGGAACAGATGGACTCCCTGCTTGAATAAAGCGAAATGGAGTGAAGCGGGTTGGGAGCGGACGACAGGTATTGAGTGTTATCCAATCCACCAAGTAAGAAGTTGTATTACTTCCCTATAGTTTAAATAAAATATCTGGCTCTGGATTTTCGTGCCTTTTAGTTAAAAGTGGCAGTTTTTTTTTAACAAGGTCTTGTTACATCATAACGCTTCCCGGGGAGAAATTTAAAGGTAGGGTTTTGGCATGTAACGGTTGTAAGAGAGGAAGATTTTACCGTAGGGCTATATTCTCAGAAAACAGTTTCATATATAATGACAATCATTAGTTTCACATTATCAAATAATGCTATAATACTTACCCACTGGCACTATCGAATCCATAGGGCCATGGCCGCGCGGACATAAGCTCTTCATACATCCTTATCCTGAGCTAATCTTTTCCAATCATTCACTGTATAATCTACTTCCCTCAAATCATAGTTAACGTCATTCTCCCACTTCATTCTTGGTCTATCAACTGGGCGTTTTCCCTCTGGGTTTCCTACAAGAAGCTTCCATGCACGTCTTTCATTCCCATTCGTTTCACTTGTCCTGCCCATCGCAGTCTATGAGACTTAACTTTTCTTATTATATCTGGCTTCCTATAAATACTATGTAGTTCACTGTTAAGTAGTATTCTCCATTCACCAGTTTGTTCACCTCTTCTTGGTGCAAAAATTTTCCTAAGAATTTTATACTCAAATACTCGTAATCTCCTTTCTACCCTTAAAGTAAGAGTCCATGTTTCGCACGCATATAATATAACTGGGAGAATAACAGTTCTATATATTTTCAGTTTAACGTTTTTTGAAAGGATTTGGGACGTCAAGAGTCTCTGTAATGCATAATATCAACCATTTCCAGAATTGAACCTTTGTTTAATTTCTTGTACATCTCATT